>CM065589.1:528057390-528492759 GCA_033119425.1 Bufotes viridis | reverse complement strand
CAAACACACCAGTTTCATGGGTCCTGATGTAGGATTTCTATGGCACAGACCACTATTACAAGTGATTAATGGACGTTGGGAGAGATTGTGCTGCAGCACTAGTCCCAAGATGGCCGCCGCCTATCAGCCCAGTAACATGTGCCACAAAATGGTCTGCACAACCTTTAAAAAAAATAGCCTTGGACTGTGCTGCTAAATAGCTATTGGTCTGAATCCCAGGTGTAGATGTCTGACTTGTTTGGAGCTTTGGAATGCACACTGTGGCAGCTTCTGCTGCAGCACTACAAGTCGCAAAATGGCGGCCGGCGGTCAGCCCAGGTACATGTGGATGGAAAAATCACTCTGGCCACTCTAAAAATAGCCAATCCCTATCAAAAAAGCAGCTCAGCTGCAGTTGTTCAGATGAATCACAGGTGGAGGAGAGAAATTTGCTTCCAGTTATTCAATTATCCCTGCCTATTCTCGCCCTAGCATCAGCTGCGTCTATCCCTGTTCTATTCACATCGGGAGTGAGCACGTCCCGACGTGCGCACAAGCTTATAAAGAGGCTGAGTCACATGCTGCACTTGGCCAATCACAGCCTTGCCAATAGTAGGCATGGCTGCGATGTGACCTTAGGGCAAGTAGTATGATGCATGTTGATTGGCTGCTTTGCAGCCTTTCAAAATGCGCCAAAATACATGCCGAACGACGAACCCGAACCCGAACTTTTACGAAAAAGTTCGGGTTCGGGTCCGTGTCACGAACACCCCAAAATTCGGTACGGACCCGAACTATGCTCGAACTGTTCGCTCAACACTACCCATGACGGATCTCACAAATGGAAAGCCAAAACGCTAGTGTGAAAGTAGCCTTACTTGAAAGGCATAAAGGAGCCCATTTGCTCCATGGCTCTGAATACTGAAAAGGCCTTTGACCTTGTTGAGTGGAGGTTTCTCTAAAAAATTTAAGGTCTAAGAAAACCTGTCATCTATTAAATAGATTAATGCAGTAAACAACTCATCAAATTACTGTATTTTGAGCTGAAAGGGGGAACAAGACACGGATATCCCCTCTCCCCTTTACACTGTGCCCTTGTTATTAAGCCATTTGCAATAAATATCAGGGAAGAATCAACGATTGGTGGGTATGGAGTGGGTATGGAGTGGGTATGGAGTGGGTATGGAGTGGGGTATAAAGTCTGATTTGCTGATGATTCTTAATTTTTGTTGACAGTACAAATGTGACAGCTTAACTATGTCATGGATGTCATAGAGAGATATAGTATAATCTCAAAGATTTATATTAATTGGAATAAAACAGTAATGCTGCCCCTGGATTATATAATTAAAGCACAGAGTGACGCTCTTGACGAAATGAGTGCACCATGGTTGTCCAAGATATTTGGTTGGTAGTAGGGAAGGCCACGTGTGGAATTTTTTTTGTGTTACTGAAGTCATGCCAGCTGTGTAGGGGACTGCTTGGAGAGATTCTGATGGTGAACTTATTAACTAAGGCTTGTAATAGATAAAATATGTGAATGTGGAAGATCAGCTACTGTATGTGTCACCCCTACATAGTATAAGTTATTTAGGAGGAGCAACTAATTTTCAGAAATGCTCATTTTTGATGTGAAAGGGGTTTTGGTACACTAGAATTTATGGGGTCATTTATCAAAGTGGTGTAAAGTAGAACTAGTTTAGTTGCCCATAGCAACCAATCAGATTCCACCTTTTATTTTTGACAGCTCCTTTGGAAAATGAAAGGTAGAATATGATTAGTTGCTATAGACAACTAAGCCAGTTCTACTTTACACCACTTTGATAAATTACCCCATTAGTTTTTAGATACCTGAAGGAATTTTACCAACAAATCTATTTGGAAGGCAAATATGGGACCAGTCTTGGATGAGGAGTGGAAAAATATGTCTATGTATATAAAATATATACCAAATTTTCCATACAATCTTCAATTCTTAATTGGTTATATTATACCATAAAGTAGACACATAGACTGAGAATAAGAGACAGCAGGCTTCCCTAGGTGTAAGATTCAAAAGATCCAATCATTTTAAAACAATTTATTTGAGATTATTGGCAATATCCTCAGTTGAGGCTTGCATTTTAGTAGATTTAGCATACATCAAGAACGATATTATAATCAAAGTAGATAAATTATATTAGTTTGTCTGTATTTTTATTGCCTAAAGCTGGATACACTCTGTGACACTGAACATTGAGGAATGGATACAAATTGCAAACAGGTATAGAACTTTGGAAAATCGGGGGTATGCTCAATTGGGATTGTGAGAGTGGGGAAATCGCTGCTGCAAGCGACTGCTGATCTGATTACTCTGCCTTAGGTCTCTCCTTCTTTGACCTTAGGGCATGCCCTCCCCTGCATGTATCTTCACCAGCTAATTTGGGTGTCTGATCTGAGGTCTGATGAAGATTGGGCGTCTGATGAAGATTGGGGGTCTGATAAAAAATATTTGTTTCTTATGTTCATCCTCTAAAACCTACATTTCTTGCCTTATAAAGCAAAAAATACGGTATATAGGACACGTATAAAGGAAATTAAATTAGGTTGGATTTCAATAATAAAAATACCTGTTAACTGAAATAAGTTCATATGAGCATCAATAAATACAAAATATTTGTTAGGATTATTTAGTCTTTTCCACCAGAGCAGGGATGGGCAAACTGCGGCTCTCCAGCTGTTGCAAAACTACAACTCCCAGCATGCAAAGACTGCTTACAGCTATCAGCCTACAGCAGGGCATGGTAGTTTTACAACAGCAGGAGAGCCGCAGTTTGCCCATCCCTGCACCAGAGGAACAAACAAGTGTAGTTACTGCATATATATATATATATATATATATATATATTTATATCCAAAATTGAAGCAGCACACCAAAATAGTGAAAAAAAGTGGACCGGCTTTATTCCCTTGCAGCGTTTCAACTGCACAATGCAGCTGCTTTAGAAAGGTTGCAAGGGGAATAAAGCCGGTCCACTTATTTATCACTATTTTGGTATGCTGCTTCAATCTTTGGATATTCATACTAAACTAACAGCGGAGCCAGCTGTTTTAGAAGGATTGCACCCATCTTCAAATTCAGAGTGCTGCTGCATTTTTCTTTGTTCTCTCTCTCATATTCATATATATATATATATATATATATATATATATATAGTGGAGATTCGTTCTGGTAGATAGGACTAGCGGGTGCAGTACAGAGGCAACGTACAAGCTTGTAAATCAAATGTCCGTGTTTTATTCACACGGAGCATCACACAAAAACAGGTGGCTTGGCGTTTGTTCACACCCATAAAAGTTCATAAACGGTGTTAGCAAGTCCATAGGCAGGCTTTTTTAGGCAGCCTGTTCGCATTCACAGGGGTCTGATCCCTCCAGCTCGGCTCCAGCCGCAGGTCCCAAACCACAGTCCTGAGCTCCCCTGTCAGAGGGAGGTAATCCACACAGCTGATAGTGCTGCCTGTGCTATATATCCCAGCCAAGACCTGGCCTGGAACATGGGGAGCAGTCACCCACCCAGCACTTTGACTACTCCCATTAAGAGCCGGTCCGGATCAGCTATAATAGCTATGCTAAATAGCAATGTGTGCAACAGCTATTGCTACTGACACAAAAAAAAAAAATGACTCTTACTTCGCCAAGGCCAGGAACCTTGGTGACACGTACCTTCCATCCACAATGGTCCCTTGCGCCTTACTACAATATATATACACAGTATATACAGTATATATATATATATATATATATATATATATATATATATATACACCTCAGGTTACACAGTCTGGAAGCACAAAACTTAACTTTCATATAATTTATTACATTTTACAAGTGCAGCGTTATCGGATGTAATTGTGTTTAGATTGTTGAGTATAACTTTGGAATTCAGTGATTTTTCTCCTTTACTTATACCTAAAGTGGCATTTAGTTTGTAGTTTTGATTTATACAGAATAGTTTAATGTTTATTTGCTCCTCTTCACAATTTCCCTGAACTCCAGACTGACATAAAAAAAAAGTCTCTATAAGGAATAAATCTTACTTCCATGCATTTAAATGCATTTTTTTCTTGTTTCATAATATTTAAAGCACTTAATAAATAGGATTATTATGCATAAGTTATCCTTATATACTGTAACTATGGACAAATAAGTCTCAATGTTATTTTTAAGTAATATATTTGTTATTGATACAGTAATGGTTATCAATCTAGCAAGGCTTTGAAAAAATACATATTTTAGGTGTTTTCAAAACTACACAGTGTTGCCTTTCACTAACAATTCTTTTTCTTATGGGCTGTCTGTGTCGAAAACTTCCAGCAGTCATACTGGTACTGACATATTTTTTAAGGCTGTCATTAAGAAAATGTGCCACTAACCATTCTAAAGTTCAAAAGTAATTTTGATTCTGGATTTGAAGCAATCAAGGTGAAATTCAATTGAGACACATTAGTCTGAAGACTCTGAACCCATTAATAACAGTATGACAGGTTGAAAATATGAATGACTCCAGACCTCTAAGCAAGTGCAAAAGGTAAAAAACCTAAATGTAATATACCAATTTTATGACAAAATTGAAAGTGAATGAAAATGGAAAAAAGTATTGCATTTTATTACACTTTTGCGGTTAATAACTATCACAAAGGGATTCCTCAAGTCAAAGTAAATTTTGGCATAAGAGTTGAGGCAAGAACATCATCCAAGCTTTGAATAGGCCTTTCCTGACATTGTAGAGTATTGAGCTAGGACAGAAAGTGGATAGCAATGTATACAAGAACAGCATCAGAATGACAAAAGTGTGGGATCAGTGGTAGTCATAAGTGAATTTCTTGAAATCAGTTTTTTGTCACATTCGTAAAAAAAAAAAAAAAATTGAATTGTATCTTGATTGTGTCTTGAGAATTGATTCTAAATTAATTAAATATGCCCCAAGTGGCCTGAAAATTGATATATGGCATTCTGAGGTCTCCTGGGACTCCTAGGAATATTATTATATATTTTTGTTATTTTTCTTTACATTTTTTGTTTTACAATTTTTGCTCATTCTCTACTCCCCCACCTCTTATAAATCATTGAAACAATAGCAAATAATGTCAGAGTGACACTAGTTAATGTTAGAAACAAATGGTTAATGATGTTAACAAACAGCACCGTCACGTGTTATGCATTTTCATATTATAAAGCTTCTAAAAATTGTCAGTGGAACAGTGGAACTTTTACTAAAGCCCAAAGCTGGTGGTGGTTCTGCCAAAGTAATGAAAAGGTGCCTCTACATAACTTTGGCAGATTCCCCACCAGTTCTAAATGTAAGACAGCTTCTGAGTAGTGTTGAGCGAACAGTTCGAGAATCGTTCGGGTCCGTAACGAATTTTGGGGTGTCCGTGACACGGACATGAACCCGGACATTGTCAAAAAATTTTGGGTTCGGGTCCGGTGTTCGTCTATTACTTCCCGCTTTCTGAAGGGCTGCACAGCAGCCAATCAGCTAGCGTTTTACTTCTTGCCCTAAGAGCCCATCACAGCCATGCCTACTAATGGCATGGCTGTGATTGGCCAAGTGCAGCATGTGACCCAGCCTCTATTTAACCACTTCCCGACCGCCTAACGCACAACTGCGTTCTCGCGGCGGTCGGGCTGTTCTGGGGCGCCGCAGATCTGCGTCATCTCGCGAGACGCGAGATTTCCTGTGAACGCGCGCACGCGCTGCGCGTTCACAGTAGCGGGCGTCTCAGGAGTTTAACTACAGCCTGCCAGCGATGATCCATCGCTGGCAGGCTGTAGATGCGATATAAATCGCATCAAACAAGTATATCAGACGCTGTTTTGTGAACAGCGTCTGATATAACTGCTACCTGGTCCTCTGGTGGTCCCATTTGCTGGGATCGACCACCAGAGGACCAGGTAACTATGTAAAGTTGCACCAAACACTACACTAACCCCCCCACCCCCTCACCTATTAACCCCTTGTTAACCCCTTGATCACCCCATCTAGACCCCTGATCACCCCCTGTCATTGATCACACCCTTGTAAGGCTCCATTCAGGCGTCCAAATGTGTTTTGCGGATCCGTGGATTCACGGATCCGCGGATCAAATCCGCGGATCTGCGGATCCACAGATCCTCAAAACACGGACACCGGCAATGTGCTTTCTGCATTTTGCAGATCCGCACATTGCCAGAACTATATAGAAAATGCTTTTTCTTGTCCGCAATTGCAGACAAAAATAGGACATGTTCTATATTTTTGCGGAACGGAAGTGCAGACCCGGAAGCGCGGATCCGTAATTCCGGATCCGAGCGGGACAAAGTCTGTCCCCATAGAAATGAATGGGTCCGCAATTCCGTTCCGCAAACAGAATTGCGGACGTGTGAATGGGGCATAAGGGTCCCTTATCACCGCCAGTTAGTTAGCTACCTGTTAGGTAGCTAGCGCCCAGCCCACCGCACCGCAGTCACTGATTTTGGCAGAGATTTTTTCATCCACATTGATTGATGCGAATGAATAAATCTGTGCCGTTCATTTATTTTTTTTTTTCAGCGCAGCGGCTGAACGAAAAAAAAAAATCTCATTACCCGTATGCTCAATATACGGAGAATCGCAGAAACTCCTCATGCTGGCCATACGTGTAATGATTGCGGAGACCCCTAAAATGCCAGGGCAGTACAAACACCTCACATGTGACCCCATTTTAGAAAGAAGACACCCCAAGGTATTCCGTGAGGGGTATGGCGAGTTCATGTAAAATTTTATTTTTTGTCACAAGTTAGTGGAATATGAGACTTTGTAAAAATAAAAATAAAAATCAATTTCCTCTAACTTGTGCCAAAATTTTTTTTCTGTGAACTCGCCATGCCCCTCACGGAATACCTGAGGTGTCTTCTTCCACAATGGGGTCACTTGTGAGGTATTTATACTGCCCTGGCATTTTAGGAGTCCTAAAGCGTGAGAATCCAAATGCGTAAAAATGCCCTGTGAAATCCTAAAGGTACTCATTGGTTTTAGGGCCCTTTGCGCATCTTGGCTGCAAAAAGTGGCACACATGTGGTATCGCCGTACTCAGGAGAAGTAGGGCAATGTGTTTTGGGGTGTATTTTTATATATACCCATACTTTGTGTGAGAAATATCTCTGTAAATGACAACTTTTTAAATTTTTTTATTCAAAGTTGTCAATTTACAGAGATATTTCTCTCACACAGTATGGGTATATGTAAAATACACCCCAAAACACATTGCCCTACTTCTCCTGAGTATGGCGATACCACATGTGTGACACTTTGCAGCCAAGATGCAAAGGGCCCAAATTCAATGAGTAACTTTTAGGAGGGCATTTTTACGCATTTTCTTCTCACGCTTTAGGGCCCCTAAAATGCCAGGACAGTATAAATACCCCACATGTGACCCCATTTTGGAAGAAGACACCCCAAGGTATTCGCTGAGGGCATAGTGAGTCCATGAAAAATTAAACTTTTTGTCAAAAGTTAGCGGAAAGGGAGACTTTGTGAGAAAAACTATAAAAAATCAATTTCCACTAACTTGTGCCAAAATTTTTTTCTATCAACTCGCCATGCCCCTCATGGAATACCTTGGGCTGTCTTCTTTCCAAAATGGGGTCACATGTGGGGTATTTATACTGCCCTGGCATTTTAGGGGCCCTAAAGTGCGAGAAGAAAAATGCGTAAAAATGCCCTCCTAAAAGGTACTCGTTGGAATTTGGGCCCTTTGTGCATCTTGGCTGCAAAAAGTGTCACTTATGTGGTATCGCCGTACTCAGGACAAGTAGGGCAATGTGTTTTGGGGTGTATTTTTACATATACCCATGCTGGGTGAGAGAAATATCTCTGTAAATTGACAACTTTGAATAAAAAATTTAAAAAGTTGTCATTTACAGAGATATTTCTCTCACCCAGCATGGGAATATATAAAATACACCCCAAAACACATTGCCCTACTTCTCCTGAGTACGGCGGTACCACATGTGTGACATTTTTGCAGCCAAGATGCGCAAAGGGCCCTAATTCCAATGAGTACCTTTAGGATTTCACAGGGCATTGTTACGCATTTGGATTCTCACGCTTTAGGTTCCCTAGAATGCCAGGGCAGTATAAATACCCACAAGTGACCCCATTGTGGAAAGAAGACACCCCAAGGTATTCTGTGAGGGCATGGCGAGTTCACAGAAATTTTTTTTTGGCACAAGTTAGCGGAAATTGATATATATTTTTTTTTATTTTGTTTTTTACAAAGTCTCATATTCCACTAACTTGTGACAAAAATAACATTTTACATGAACTCACCATACCCCTCACGGAATACCTTGAGGTGTCTTCTTTCTAAAATGGGGTCACATGTGGGGTATTTATACTGCCCTGGCATTTTAGGGCCCCTAAAGCGTGAGAAGAAGTCTGGAATCCAAATGCGTAAAAATGCCCTGTGAAATACTAAAGGTACTCATTGGTTTTAGGGCCCCTTTGCACTCAGGCTGCAAAAAGTTCCACACATGTGGTATCCCCGTACTCAGGAGAAGTAGCGCAATGTGTTTTGGGGTGTATTTTTATATATACACATGCTGGGTGTGAGAAATATCTCTGTAAATGACAACTTTTAATTTTTTTATACAAAGTTGTCAGTTTACAGAGATATTTCTCTCACCCAACATGGGTATATGTAAAAATACACCCCAAAACACATTGCCCTACTTCTCCTGAGTACGGCGATACCACATGAGTGACACTTTTGCAGCCTGGGTGCACAAAGGGCCCAAATTCCAACGAGTACCTTTAGGTTTTACATGGCTGCTCACAATTTAGCCCGCCCAAAATGCCAGAACAGTAAACACACCCCACAAATGACCCCATTTCGGAAAGTAGACACCCCAAGGTATTCACAGAGGGGCATAGTGAGCCCGTCTGAGATTTTTTTTTTTGCCAGAAGTTAGCAGAAATGGAAACTTTATTATATATTTTTTTCCTCAGAAAGTGTCATTTTCCGCTAACTTGTGAAAAAAATGAAATGATACATGAACTCACCAAGCCCCTCCGCGAATACTTTGGGGTGTCTTCTATCTAAAATGGTGTGATTTGGGGGTATTTATACTTTCCTGGCATTCTAGCACCTGAAGAAACATGACAGGTGCTCAGAAAGTCAGAGCTGCTTCAAAATGCCGAAATTCACTTTTTGCACCATAGTTTGTAAACGCTATAACTTTTACCCAAACCAATAAATATACGCTTATTGAATTTTTTTATCAAAGACATGTAGAACAATAAATTTAGAGAAAATTTTACATACAAATGTAGTTTTTTTTGAAAAATTTTACAACAGAAAGTGAAAAATGTCATTTTTTTGCAAAAATGTAGTTAAATTTTTATTAATAGCAAAAAAAGTAAAAATGTCAGCAACAATGAAATACCACCAAATGAAAGCTCTATTAGTGAGAAGAAAAGGAGGTAAAATTCATTTGGGTGGTAAGTTGCATGACGGAGCAATAAACGGTGAAAGTAGTGTAGTGCGGAATTGTAAAAAGTGGCCTGGTTATTAAGGGTGTTTAAGCTAGGGGGGCTGAAGTGGTTAAGCTGGAGTCACGTAGCGCCGCACGTCACACTGCTCTGATTAGTGTAGGGAGAGGACGCAGCTTCTGTGAGGGCGAGATAGGCAGGGATAAAGAAGTGAATGATCCACCTTTCTACACCTGTGCGTCAGAACAACTCAGCTGAGCTGTTCACTGAAAGTCACTATTTTGTTGAGACTGGCCAGAGCGATTTTTACTGGCACATGTAACTGGGCTGACCGGCGGTGGCCATTTTGGGACTTGTGGTGCGCCAGCACAAGCTGCCACAGAGTCTAAACCAAAGCTCCAAAGAAGTGAAAAATCTACACCTGTGAATCAGAACAACAGCGATTCAGCTGCTCAGTCAAAGTCAATATTTTTTCTGGCTGGGCAGACCATTTTCTGGCACATGTTACTGGGCTGATAGGCGGCGGCCATTTTGGGACTTGTGGTGCTACAGCAAAAGCTGCCACAACGTCCATTAATCTCAAGTAATAGTCGATTTTTTCATAGATATACTACATCAGGGGTTTGGCTGTGCTTGTGTCACCCATACTAACTGCAAAGATATTTAATATATCAGTGGTGAAACTGAAAGTAACCCACTTGGATAGCAAATCCCATGAATGTGCTGTTCCAGCTAGGCTAGCCAGTGCCACTACAGCCAAGTCCAATACTGTCAGCCAGAAATATTATTTTTTTTTATGTGCCAGAAATATAAATTAGAAAAAGCTTTCACCGTAATAATAAAATTATTCTGGTGTTAGACCAGAAGAAGCACTCCTGTTGTAATTAATACTGTAAAAAGGCTTAGGCAATATTTCTCCCAGTGTGGGAAATTTATCTAGCAAAACTAGCATTTTAAAAATTCCAGTGTTCTGAAATACCAGCAGTCCTCTTGTAATTAATATCGCAAAAAGGCATTATATCGTCCAGTGTTGTAATTTTGGAGAAAAAAAGGCCAATTTAATCAATCTGGTGTTAGTTACACCAGAAACAGTAGGCAGCACGTTTTTACTCCTGTAAAAAGGAATTAATACCTGAAAAAGGCATTACATTGTCCAGTGTTGTAATTTTGGTGAAAAAAAGGCCAATTTAATCAATCTGGTGTTAGTTACACCAGAAACAGTAGGCCGCACGTTTTTACTCCTGTAAAAAGGAATTATATCTCCCCGTGTGGAAATCTATGTACCAAAACTAGCATTTTAAAAATTCTGGTGTCCAATTTGCAGCAGTTTTCTTGTAATTAATACCGGAAAAAGGAATTATATCTTCCAGTGTGGGAATTTATGTACACAAACTAGCATTTTAAAAATTCTGGTGTCCAATTAGCAGCAGTCTTCTTGTAATTAATACCTGAAAAAGGCATTACATTGTCCAGTGTTGTAATTTTTGTGATAAAAAGGCCAATTTAACCACATCAGCCCCCCTAGCTTAAACACCCTTAATGACCAGGCCACTTTTTACAATTCCGCACTACGCTACTTTCACCGTTTATTGCTCCGTCATGCAACTTACCACCCAAATTAATTTTACCTCCTTTTCTTCTCACTAATAGAGCTTTCATTTGGTGGTATTTCATTGTTGCTGACATTTTAACTTTTTTTGCTATTAATAAAAATTGAACGACATTTTTGCAAAAAAATGACATTTTTCACTTTCTGTTGTAAAATTTTTAAAAGAAAACTACATTTCTATATAAATTTTTCTCTAAATGTATTGTTCTACATGTCTTTGATAAAAAAAAATCCAATAAGTGTATATTTATTGGTTTGGGTAAACGTTATAGCGTTTACAAACTATGGTGCAAAAAAGTGAATTTCGGCATTTTGAAGCAGCTCTGACTTTCTGAGCACCTGTCATGTTTCTTCAGGTGCTAGAATGTCAGGATAGTATAAATATCCCCCAAATGACACCATTTTAGAAAGAATACACCCCAAAGTATTCGCGGGGTATCATTTCATTTTTTTTCACAAGTTAGCGGAAAATGACACTTTCTGAGGAAAAAAATATAATAATAAAGTTTCCATTTCTGCTAACTTCTGGCAAAAAAAAAAATCTCAGATGGGCTCATTATGCCCCTCAGTGAATACCTTGGGGTGTCTACTTTCCGAAATGGGGTCATTTGTGGGGTGTGTTTACTGTTCTAGCCTTTTGGGCGGGGCTAAATTGTGAGCAGCCATGTAAAAGCTAAAGGTACTCGTTGGAATTTGGGCCCCTTTGCGCACCCAGGCTGCAAAAAAGTGTCACTTATGTGGTATCGCCTTACTCAGGAGAAGTAGGGCAATGTGTTTTGGGGTGTATTTTTACATATACCCATGTTGGGTGAGAGAAATATCTCTGTAAACTGACAACTTTGTATAAAAAAATTAAAAAATTGTGGTTTGGAGATATACTCCACCAGCACGGGTACGTCTATAAACCACACTCCCAGCTCTGTCTACTCACATGGTGTCGCATTTGCTGACCTGTAGATGCAATGACTCTAAAACTCAATTAATAAGTACTATCTAGATTTCTGATATTTCGCTATTTGGATTCAGACTTCTTCTCACGCTGCAGGGGCCCCTAAATATGCGAGGACAGTATAAGTACTTGCATGTGACCCCATTTTAGAAAGAAGACACCTAAGGTATTCCGTGAAGTATGGTGAGTTCATATAAAATTTTATTACATGTACTGGATTAGTGGAATACGTTTGTAAAAAACTAAATAAAAAATATATATATCTCAATTTCAGCTTACCTGTAAAAGAAATGAGGCAACAAGATGTGCAAAGACCCACAAAGCCAATGAGTACCATTAAGTTTCACAGGAAGCATTTTCACGCATTTGGATCTCACTCTCTTCTAAACTGAAATGTCAGTACTGTAAACACAATTGAATTGTGGAAAGATACATTTCTAGTATATTTCACGAGACAGCTGATCTAGTGTTTATTTCATGTGTCCAAGTCTCATATTTCCACTAACTTGTGACAAAATAATATTCATGAATTTCTGCCATACCCTCACGGAATGCTGGGTGTCTTCTTTCTACAAATGAAGTCACATGTGAGGTGTTTGTACTGCCCTGGCATTTTGGGGTCTCACAATCATTACGTGCTAGGCCAGCATTAGGGTTTCTACGTTCTCTATATATATAATGAATAGGTGTGTTAGATTTTTTTCAGTTCAACCGCTGGGCTGAAAAAATAAATAGAATGAGCTGCAGATTTTGTCATTCACATCGATCAATGTGGATGAAAAATCTCTTAAATCAGTGACTGCGTTGAGTGGGACTGGGCGCTAGCTACCCTAACAAGTAGCTAACTAACTGGCGTGATAAAGTTCCCTTATGCCCCATTCACGTCCGCAATTCTGTTGCCCGGGCGAGGTGCGGACCATTCGCTTCTATGGGGACGAGACTTTTGTCACGCTTCCGGATCCAGGTACGGATCTGCGCTTCCCAGTCTGCACTTCCGTTCGCAAAAATATAGAACATGTCTATTGCTTGTCGCAGTGCGGACAAGAAAAAGCATTTTCTATATAGTTCTGGCAATGTGCCGGATCTGCAAAATACCGAAAGCACATTGCCGTGTCTGTTGAGGATCTGTGGATCCGCGGATCCGCAGATCTGCGGATCAGATCACATGAGTCGGATCCGTAAAACACATATGGACGTCTGAATGGAGCCTTGCAAGGGTTTGATCAATGACAGGGGTGATCAGGGGTCTGGATTGGGATCAAAGGGGTTGGTGGTGGGGGGTTAGTGTAGTGTTTGGTGCAACTTTGCATAGTTCATAGTTACCTGGTCCTCTGGTGGTCGGTCCAGCAAATGGGACCGCAGAGGACCAGGTAGCAGGTATATCAGTAGCTGTTCACAACAGCAGTGGTCTACTATTGATGAATCTGATTTGCATTCCTATAGCCTGCCAGCGATTGATCATCGCTGGCAGGCTGTGATCCCAACTCTTGAGGCGCGCTGACGCGTGAAGCGTTCACAGGAGAGTCTCGCGTCTCGCGAGATGCGCGCCAGGCGTCGTCAGAGAACAGGACCGCCCGCGGGACGCAATCCTGCGTCTGCGCGGTCCTGAAGCAGTTAATCAATCTGGTGTTAGGTGCACAGAAACAGTGAAACCTCACGTTTTTACTCCTGCAAAGATTAATACGGAAAAAAACATTACATTGTCCAGGTGTTGTAATTTTGGTGAACAAAACAGCCAATTTAATCAATCTGGTGTTAGTTAGACCAGAAACACAGTAGGCGTACGTTTTACTTCTGTAAAAGGAATTATATCTCCGATCATAGGAACCTATGTACCAAAATAGCATTTTAAAAATTCTGGTGTCCAATTTGGCAGTTTTCTTGTAATTAATACGGCGGAAGAAAGGAATTATCATCTTCCAGTGTGGGAATTTATGTAAACAAACTAGCATTTTAAAAATTCTGGTGTCCAATTAGCAGCAGTCTTCTTGTAATTAATACCTGAAAAAGGCATTACATTGTCCAGTGTTGTAACTTTTGGTGAAAAAGAGGTAATTTAATCCAATCTGGTGTTAGGTACACCAGAAACAGTGAGGCCTCACGTTTTACTCTGTAAAGGAATTAACTACGGAGAAAAAGGCATTACTTTGTGCAGTGTTGTAATTTTGGTGAAAAAAGGCCAATTTAATCAATCTGGTGTTAGTTAGACCAGAAACAGTAGGCCTCACGTTTTACTCCTGTAAAAGAATATATCTCCCCGATGTGGGAATCTATGTACCAAAACTAGCATATTAAAAATTCTGGTGTCCAATTTGCAGCAGTTTTCTTGCAATTAATACCGGAAAAAAGAGTATATCTTCAGTGTAGAATTTTGGGGCTAAAATAACCTATATTTTGTTGTAGTGCGGGTTGGATCGCAACAATGAGAAACATTCTATTCAGGGACGGGACGCTGGACTTGGTGGTGTCCGTGGAGCCTCTGTTGCTGGCAGAGGGCGTGGCCGTTCGACCTCAGGCGCACAAAGTAGTGACCAACTCCCTCAAGTAGCCGGCAGAATTTTCAGCGATATTTGGGTGGGGCCCAATGCCGTTATGAGGATGGTGGAGGCCTGAGCAGGTACAGGCGTGTAGTCGATTGGGTGGCCGACAGTGCTTCCAGCACGTTCACCACATTGTCTTCCGCCCAGTCTTCTGCGGAGGCGCACAGGTGGCACCTGAAACAAAGCCCATCAGTCTGTGCATCATCCCCATGCATATCAGGGAGAACTGTCTGAGCCTCAAGTTGTGCAACAGTCTCTTGTTCTGTTTTGAGAAGACTCTGCTCCACCGGTTTTCCAGGGCGTCCGCCTAGCCCGCTTCCCCCAGCGGTGGAAGGCTAATTCCATGCACTGACACACAACCACTTATGTATCCAGATGATGAGGAAATAGGAGATACCACCACAGCAGAAGTGAGCGGTCTCTGATGATGACGAAACACTGGGGTGCCCACTGCCGCGTCTTGTTGCAGTGTGTCTGGACTGAACAGGAGTAGGTCAGGGAGGAGGAAGACTGGGTGGAAGAACGATGCAGAGGATGATCAGGTCTTACCACCCCACATGGACTGACAGGTCATGCCGCTGACTCTAAATGGTTGTTCATGAAAGGAAAAGAGGCAGTGGTGAGTCGGAGACAACAGCGACAGCCAAGAGGAGCAGGGGGCAAAAGCAGAACAGCTGCCGTCCAGAGGGAGTTCGCCTCTGCGTGGCCAGCAGCCATGCAGGGACCTTAACGCCACAAGGCATCTTTCGAGAGTTCCCTGGCATGGCACTTCTTCAAACAATGTGCTGCAGACAAGACCAGAGTGGTTTTGCACGGCTGTGCCATCAGACCTGGCGCATGTTGTAACCTGAGCTGCGTCAGAAAATCTACATGCAAGCGTGAACTGCGGTGGAGTACGCACCTTAAAACAAAAGGAACCGCTCAGGCTTACTACGCCCTCAAAACGCTTTTTCGGCTATGGGGAGGGAATCTTGCGACGTAGCGAGTATCATGTGCCGCGAACACCACCTCTGCGTCTTCGCGTCTCCACTAACGCGTGGCGTTAAACCTGTCTCAAACCGAAAAGTGGAGGCGCCGTCCCACTAGTCACCTGGTGTATGATTGATCTTAACATTTTCTCTGACTACTGGCCTTGTTACCGCGATTAGCTGGTCGGTTTGGATGGCTCAAACAGCTGATGGCGTATGGCGCCAGGTAGTGGTTCCGGCCGCCTCGCTCTGTGAATAATGCATTTCCCTGCACCATGCGGTGTCCGATAAATCAAGTCTTGCTCGCGTTGCGCTCTGGCGGTCACTAACCACAAGATCGTGGATCGTAAGCATGATGAGACACTCTCTAACTCACTGGGTAATCTTCAGACTGGGCCCCAGAATGTTTCTTGCGTCTTTGCTGTGGGATCACAGGGGCATCATTCTTTGCCTGTGGCCTCTCATCTACCCGACTATATATACTCTGCTTCCACCAACCAGTAGTGTTGCACCTTCAACTTCTTTGCAGCCAGAGGTAAATCAGGCCATTCTGAAACTCATATGTTTCGGGACAGAGGCCCACCACATGGAGAGGTTCATGTTGAGGGTATTGAACAACAGACCGACCAGTGGACTGCCGAACAGAGGCTCAGCCAGCCTGGTGGTGTGCGATAATCAGGCGAAGTCAGACGCTCGGATGCCGGTTGACTCGCTATCCACCTGGCGCCGCTGTTTGGTGGTGCAAGTTCATTCACATACCCAGACATGTCAGAAACTGCACTGCATAAAGTCAGAGGCCATCTATTCAGCAACTTCGGCGTTTAAATCACTTTATACCGCCTGTCAGCTATGGCGAACGACGCTACGCTCTGCTGTTCTCAGGCACCCACCTGGGGTGGGACTCCACCTTACTTTGTACTGGAGGAACTGTCACAGGCAGCAGGCTGTGGGTTTGTGCAGCAAGCACGGATCTGGTACTTTCGGGCACTTTGCTACTACTGGCCGTTGGGCTCAGCAGAGACCTGTGTGTGCCCTGTTGCGCTGTTTAGAGTACGTCTTAAGATAGCGGTGGCGTGCCCTGTTATCCAGCGTGATACCAATCTATCTGAAAGCAGCCCAGTGATGGAAGAGGAGGTGGGCCAGATTGGGAGGAGGAGGAGGATGTGGTTGTTTAGCACTGTTGTGATCTGTTAGTATCAGAGAGGTTTTCCACAGCATGCAGTGACAAATTGCAAATGTGGCCAGCCAGGGATACCCTGGGGTGGGGAGGGTGAAGGATGAGGATATGAATGTGGTTCTTGCTGGGTGGCTTTGGCAGCATTTTACATCCCTGAATTGCTGACAGGGGGATGGATTGAATGACGATGTCGCCTCCACAGAGGACAACCTGTCACCCACCTCTGGGAGCCTGTTTTACATGCGGATCCCATATACCTGGTTCTCTTTGCGACAGCAGTTACCTTTTGGCTTTTGCGTCTTTGACTACCTGGTGGCCACCTGGATACTGTTACAAAAACAATATTGCTTACTTTCTCTGGGCGTGATAGAGGAAGATCGATCTCAGCGCTGCGCTGGTAGGCTATCTGTGAAGACATTTATGTAACTGTATAACAGGGAGGTGGATGAGCAGACCCAGAGGACTTGAAGGTCAGCCACACAGCAGTGTCACGATGAAAAATCACTCTGAAGGCTAGTTATATATGAAGAAATCTGGGGTGCATCTCCATACAGCCTTCTTTGCCACCTGTCTGAACGGAAGGTTAGCAGGGCATTTCACTATTGGTTGGGCTGATCGTCACACAGCCTCCCGTGCTGACCCGGATGGATATTGGCTGACTTCTGAACCAAATTGTCACGTGGTAGAATTGCATGTTATGCCTTGGGGTGCTGTCACCTGCCACGACGGCCAGCGTTTTTATCTGAGAGCATTATTCTTTACGGCAGGAAGCGTCATTACTGACAAGCGTACCTGTCAAAGCCAACGTGGACAAACAGCGGTTATAAAAAATGGGCAGGCTTGGATCCACAGGACCTGACCTCTGATGCAGTGATCCATGTGTGCTGCCTTAAACCATGTTATAGCATATCTATGTGCACTTCTTCATTGAAAAGATCTGTTGCAAAAATTAAGTAGGATCTTGTGGTACATAACCCAGAGTTGAATGAACCTTCCCTCAGCCACTGGGTGCGGAATGAAGTACATGAAAGTGTCCTTCTCCCTGCTCTGGGTGTGCTGGATATATCTCTTGTCTTATCAGTACTCCTTTGTGGCAGTGCAGAGGTGCAAATATGGCAGCCTTCTACGGGTGAGATACGGTCACCATGCGGTTCTACTCTTTCTGGGTGCAGGGTCAAAGAAACAAAAGGTGCTTCTTTCTTGGTGGTGACCTGTTACAAGTTACCACTGGACTCTGCTCAACGTGTGCTGGTCAAGGTCTAAAGTGTATATGGTGGTTGATGTAAACTGATGTGGCACTATCTGACTATCTCTGTGTTGGTGTTAAGGCCCTAAGTCACTGAAAGCGACTTCTCCTGTGCTGGCTGATATAGGCCACCTGATTCTACTGGACTCTCCTCCGTGTGGCTGGGGTCAGGATCTCAAAGTGCCTTCTCCTGGTGGTTGATACCTGATGTGGCTGCTATCTGACTGTCTCCTTTATTATTATGGTGTGACCCTATGCTATGAAGATGCATCAGTACTAGTTGATATAAATGTGATGGTGCATCTGACATGGACAGACTATCAAATTAACTAAGGTGGCTGACTCTGTAGTTGGTGAGCAAAACTGATGCACATGTACCATCTGATCTGTCTCCTCTGTGTCTAGTTGCTAAAGGCCTAACTCACTGAAAGTGGCACAAATAACAGTTGAATATAATGTGAATGGGTGCCATCCAAACATAGTTTGAGCTATCAAGTCTTCAAGGTATGGCTATGGTGAGTCAGTAGGCACAGTGCGCTTATCTGTTTCTCTCCTCTTCCTTATGGGGCTAAACCTAACAGGCTGTGACATTTGCTGGGTGATATCGACCATTATAACATGCCCATCTGACATGGTTGCAGGGTTCCATTAAAGTTTCTGCTCCTGGTGTATCTTGGCATGATTCTCTGGTAAACTTCTAGGTCTGATTGCAGGATCAAAAGTCTCTAAAAGTGGCCTTCTCTGTACCAAATTTGATGTGGCTGATGCTTATTTATGAAAGCATGTGGTGCAGGGATCAAAATGGCAAATGGTGGCCTCTCACCTTGAGTGGGTGATATGGGCCCATGTATTAACATGAAACCTCTGGTTTGATTGGGTCAGAGATCTCTAAAAGTGGCTTCTCTTGTGCTGGGTGATGTGAAAGCTGATGCTTGTGCCATCCCGAGCATGAGTTGCCGGGTCCCATTAAATGGTGGCCTACTCCTGTGGTGGGTGATCTAAATGCCTGATTCTCTGCTGTGAAGCCTCTCTCCTCCGTCTGGGTGCAGGAGGTCAAAGATCTCTAAAAGTGGCCTTCTCTTGTGCTGGGTGATGTAAAACTGATGCTTGTACCATCTGACATGGTTGCCGGTCCCATTAAATGATGGCTTACTCCTGTGGTGGGTGATCTAAATGCCTGATTCTCTTGCTGTGAAAACCTCTCTCCTCCGTCTGGTGCAGGGTCAGAGTCTCTAAAGTGGCCTTCTCTTGTGCTGGGTGAGTGTAAACTGATGTATCTTTCATCTGACCATGGTTGCGGGGTCCCCACTAGCAATGGTGACTACTCCATAACGATGGTGATCTAGTGCAGATTCTCATGTGCAAACCTCTCTCAGTCTGGGTGCAGGGTCAAAGTCTCTCAAAGTGGCCTTCTCTTGCCTGGGTGATGTAAAACTGATGTGTGCTGCCCATCTGACATGGTTGCCGAGGTCCATTAAATGATGACTACTCTCAGTGGTGAGTGATCCAATGCCTGATTCCTGCTGTGAAAACCTCTCATCCGTCTGTTGTGCAGGATTGCAGTCTCTCAGTAATCCTTCTCTATGCTGGTGATATCAACTGATGCTTGCTGCCATCTGACACTAGTTTGCCGGGGTCCCATTAAATGATGGCCTACTCCTGTGGTGGGTGATCTGAAATGCCTGAGTTCTCTGCTGTGAAAACCTCCTATATCAGTCTGGGTGCAGGGTCAAAGTCTCTCAAAGTCGCCTGCCCCTGCATTGCTTTTGGTGATGCCAAAACTGGTCTTATACCCGTCAAACCTGGGTGACAGAGTTGCTGGGGTCCCGTAAATGGTGGCCTATGCGAGTGTTGGTGATGTTAATACCTGTATGCTGCAGAGCCTCTCTCCTCAGTCTGGTGCTGGGGTTCAAGTCTCTAAGTGACCTTACATGTGCTGGGTGATCTGGCCCAGATCCTTGTACATCAGACATGTTGATTGCAGTTACATCCTTTAAATGGTGTTTCTCCTGGGCGTGGTGATATGCAGTCCTTAGTATAGACCTTATGATGAACCCCTCTCCTATCGTCTTGCGCATGAGTTCAGTCTAAAAGTGGCCTTCTCCAGGTGCTGGGATGATGTATAATGCTGATAGCTTGTGCTCATCTGACATAGTTCGCAGGGGTCCACAGTAAATGATAAGCCTACCTGCAGTGGAGTGATCTGTGCCTGAATCTCCTGCTGTGCGAAGGCCTCTACTCCTCCGTCTGGGTGCGAGGGTTCAAAGTCTCGTAAAAGTCGGCCTTCTCTCTGTGCTGGGTGATGTACAAACTGATGCTTGTACTTGCCATCTGACATGGTTTGCAGGGGTCCCATTGCATGATGGCCCTACTCCACCTTAACTGGGTGCAAACCTTAAATGCCTGATTCTCTAGCTGTGAAAAACTTCTCTCACACTCTACGTCACGGGTGCAGGGTCCAAAGTCTCTCAAAGTGGCCTTCTCTGCTAGCAGGTGATGCAAAACCCCAGTCGTTCTGCCATCTGACATGGTGCGAGGATCCCCAGTATAATGATGGCCTACTCCCTGTGGTGAGTGATCTCATGCCTGATTCTCTGCTGTGAAAACCTCTCTCCTCCGTCGTTTTGAGATTAAAGTTTAAAAGTGGCCTTCTCTTATTGGGTGATGTAAAACTAAGTTCTTCTTACCATCTGACATATTACAGAGATTAAATGTGCTAATGATTTCTGTCTCTGTGAATTGCTGCCAGGTGATGTTTGCTAATAGTGCCGAAAACCTCTCACTCAGTTTGGTGAAGATCAAAGGATCTCAGTGGCCTTCTCTTGTGCTGGGTGATTTTAAAACTGATGAGCATTTGGAAGGGCGGTTTTGGGGTTGCTAAATGATGGCCTCTCCTGTGGTGGGTGATCTAGAAAATGCCTGATGATTCTACTGAACCCTCTACCGCCATCTGGGTGCAGGGTCCAAAGTCTCTACAAAGTGGCCTTCTCTCGTGCTGGGTGTAAAAGCTGATGCTTGTACCATCGACATAGTTGCTGGGGTCCCAGTAAATGATGGCCTACTCACTGTGGTGGGTGATCTAAATGCCTGATTCTCTGCTGTGAAAACCTCTCTCTCCGTCTGGGTGCAGGGGTCAAAGTCCTCAAAGTCGCCTTCTCCTGTGCTGGGTGACATAAATGTTATACTTGTGCCATCTGACATGGTTGCGGGGGTCCCATTAAATGATAGGCCTACTCTGTGGTGGGTGATCTAAATGCCTGATTCTCTGCTGTGAAAACCTCTCTCCTCCGTCTGGGTGCAGGGTCAAAAAGTCTCTACCAGTCGCCTTCTCCTGTGCTGGGTGGTGCAAAACTGATGCTTGTGCCATCATGGCATGGTTGAGGTCCCGGTAAAATGATGGCTTACTCCTGTGCATGGGTGGTCTAAATGCCTGATTTCTGCTGTGAAAACCTCTCTCCTCTCTGTCTGGGTGCAGGGGTGAAGTCTCTCAAGTCGCCTTCTCCTGTGCTGGGTGATGTAAAACTGATGCTTGTACCATCTGACATGGTTTGCCAGGGTCCCATTAAATGTTTGGCCTTTATCTGGTGGTGATCTGTGCCTGATTCTCTGCTGCAAAACTCCTCTGTCTAGTTGGGGATGAAGTCTCTAAAAGTGGCCTTCTCTTGTGCTAGAGGTGATATAAACTGATGCTTGTGCCTGACATGGTTGCGGGTCCCATTAAATGATAGCCTACTTTCTGCAGTGGTGGATCTGGCCACCGATTCTGCTGCAGAAAACCTCTCTCCTCCGTCTGCCAGATTTTGGTCCAAGTCAGTCTAAAAGTGACTTCGTGCTGGGTGTATTGTATGACATGTTGGGTTATTAAATGATGACTCTATCATGGTGAGATCTAATGCCACAATTTTCTCACTGAAAACCCTCTCTCTATTTGTAGGGTCAAGTCTCAAGTGGCCTTCTATCTGTGTTTGGTGATGACTGTGTATCTGGCTTTATGGTTGCCAGGATCCATTAATGTGGCCTTCTATGTGTCAGATCATTAATTCTGCGGCTGAAACCTCTCTCCTCAGTCCACGTTTTTGAGGTTGAAGTCTCTCACAGTGGCCTTCTCTTGTGCTGGGTGATGTAGGCAGGACCTTGTACCATCTGTATGGTTCTTGGGGTTATCTGCAATGATAGCCTTCCTGTGGTGGGTGATCTAAATACCCCAGTTCTCTCTGTGAAGCCTCTCCTCCATCTGGGCAGGATTAGTCTAAATGGCTTCTGTGGGTCTAACTGATCTTGTACTGTGACATGGTGCAGTGCATTAAATGTTATTCTATCTCTGGTGGTGATCTATTTGATCTTAACCTCTCTCACTCATGTCTTTGTGTGCAGGGTGAAGATCTCTAAGATGACCTTTATATCTCATTTTTGGTGATGCAGCTGATGCTTGTACCATCTGACATGGTTTTGGGGTCCTTATTAATGATGGCCTTTCTCAATTGGTGATCTAATGCCACAGGTCTCTCTATACTGTGAAACTTCTCTCAGTCTGTCTGGGTGCAGGACAAAGATCTCAGTGGCCTTCTGTGCTGGGCAGTGAAACTGAGTCTTGTTACAGCGCTGTGTTGCCGGTTATCGGCGGCTACTCTGGTGGTGATCAATCACAGTTCTCTGCTGACTATCGTCGTTAGAGGTCAAGTCTCCAAAGTCTTACCTCTGTACAGGTGATGTGAAAACTGTTTTGCACCATCAGCATGGTTCTGGTGTGTGTGCTTCTGTGGGTGATCATGCTGATTCTCTGCGAAACCTCTCTCGTCACAGATTGCAGGTCAAGTCTAAAGTGGCCTTCTCTTGTATTTGATGATGCAAACCTGATGTTGCCATCTTGGTTTTGATTCATTAAATATTCTCCTGGTGGGTGATCAATACCCAATTTTCTGCTGTAAAGCCTCTCTACTCATCTAGGCTGCAGGGTCAAAAGTCTCTAAAAGTGGCCTTCTCTTGTGCTGCGGTGATGTAAAAGCTGATGCTTGTGCCATCTGACATAGTTTGCCGGGGTCCGCATTGGCAATGGTGGCCTACTCCTGTGGTGGGTGATCTAAATGCCTGATTCTCTGCTCCCAGCCTCCTCTGTCTGGGTGCAGGGGTCGGAGAGTCTCTCAAAGTCGCCTTCTCCTGTGACTGGGTGATGTAAGACTGATGCTTGTGCCATCTGACATGGTGCGGGGTCCCATTAAATGGTGGCCTACCTGTATTGGTGATCACAATGCTGATTCTCTGCCCAGAAACATATCTGTTTTTCTGGTGGGGTCAAAATCAAAAGTGGCTTTCTATTGTTGAGTAACAGTGTATTTTATCATTTTGTTTTGATTCCATTCAATATTCTCTGGTAGTTGATCTAATGCTAGTTCTCGAAAACTCTCTATATCTGGTTTTAGGTCCAAATCTCAAGATCACTTCTTCTCATTTAGGTGATATCATAATATGCTTATCAACAACAGTTTGAGGTCCATTAGGCTACTCTAGTGAATCAGTACAGTTCTCCTGAAAACCTCTCCTCAGTGTCTGGGTGCAGGGGTCAAGAGTCTCCTAAAAGTATTCTCTATTCTTTGGGATGGAAACTGATGCTTGTATCGACGTTGCGATTACATTAATGTTGGCTGTCAGTAGGGATCAAATATACAATTATATCTCTTTTGCAGAAAACCTCTCTCGTCTGTGCAGGGTCAAACTCTAGTCTTCCTGTGCTGGGTGATATAAATCTTATCATTTGCCATCATTCTGTGGGTTACATTCAATGGTGACTGCTGGTGGTGATCCCAAATACCTTGTATTCTCTGCTGTGAAACCTCTCTCCTCCATCTGGGTGGGGTTAAGTCTCAGTGGACCTTCTCTGTGCAAGTGTCTGCAGCTTGATCTTGCTGTATCTGTTTCAAACACTGGATTAGGAGTCAATTAACTAATATTTATATGTGGTGATAAATACCATGCTGAACATCTTTGGACTCTATCTGGTCATGAGTTAGTAACTAAGTGGCACTATATATGGATGGTGTAAATGTAATGCTTGTGCTATCTGAACATCTCTATATCTTAGTTTTCAGGCTAAGTCACACTAGTGACCTTCTATATGATGGATGATGTGTGTACTGATTATATGTGGGACCCTCTACTAACTTGTCTGGTTCTTTGCAGTTAAAAATGTGTAACAACCTTCTCACTGTTTGGTTCTGCGACCTGATTCTCATACTTTCTGGACTATCTATTAATATTGTTTTATTTATTTTATGTTGGTCACTCATTTTATCACATTGTTTGGGGTTTATTTTGCTGCCTTTGCACAGCCTCTGTACTCAGGAGTCTTTTTACAGCTTTTAAGTTGCTTTAAAAGTTGGGTTATTGAAGCTTCAGTTGAGTTAGGATGGTTGGTTGGTTGAATCACATTGGACAGCTCAGGAGTGGCGAACCTCTTGAGGCAGGTATTTGTAGAACCCATTAAATAACTCATACTTCTGTTCTCCATTACATTTCAAATGCCTAAAACTGACATGAAAGTATGAAGATAGACAGACTTATAACTATCCTTCTACCACCGCCCTTTTTAGTTCTGGCATGAGTGGGAAGAAGACGCAGATTGTGGAGCAACTAGCTAGTTGTGCTGCGATCTTGATATCTCTAGTGTTAAACATAATGACTCACGGTGGGAAAAACAGCATTCTAAATTTACCTGCCTAATACAGATGCTCAGTAAACTCTTGTAAATACAGTAAACTAGGATGATTTTTGGTCCACTGGACTCTTATGTATGGTGTACCTTACTGACTGTGTCTCAGTAACTCTACATCTCATATACAGATGGATTATAGTAGATGATTTTTGTCCACTGCCTTATGTACATGGTGATGTATTGCCACCTGCCTATAATATGGATGCTCAATAACTCCATATATGGAAAGCGCAGTTTGGGATTAGATGATTTTGGACCACCACTCATCTTTTCAAGTGAACATTACTTGTCTGTAATACAAAGGACAGATAACTCTACAACAAAATTAACTATAGTTTTATAGTCACTGCACTCTTCTGTCTTACCGACAAGAATTACATCTACATACCATCTGACCTTTTAGTAATATATACTATTAAATAGGATGGGTTAGATAGGATAATTTTAACAATGAGGAAACATTCTATTAAGGGACGAGGACGCTGGACTTGGTGGTGTCCGTGGAGCCTCTGTTGCTGGCAGAGGACGTGGCCGTTCGACCTCAGGCGCACAAAGTAGTGAACCAACTCCCTCAAGTAGCCGGCAGAATTTACAGCGATATTTGGTGGGGCCCAATGCCGTTATGAGGATGGTAAGGCCTGAGCAGGTACAGGCATTAGTCGATTGGGTGGCCGACAGTGCTTCCAGCACGTTCACCACATTGTCTTCCGCCCAGTCTTCTGCGGAAAGCGCACAGGTGGCACCTGAAAACAAAGCCCATCAGTCTGTCACATCACCCCCATGCATATCAGGGAAACTGTCTGAGCCTCAAGTTATGCAGCAGTCTCTTATTCTGTTTGAAGACTCTGCTCCCACGGTTTTCCAGGGGCGTCCACCTAGCCCTTCCCCAGCGGTGGAAGACATTCCATGCACTGACACACAACCACTTATGTATCCAGATGATGAGGAAATGGGAATACCACCACAGCAGAGTGAACGAGTCTCTGATGATGACGAAACACTGGTGCCCACTGCCGCGTCTTATTGCAGTGTGCAGACTGAACAGGAGTAGGTCAGGGAGGAAGACTGGGTGGAAGACGATGCAGAGGATGATGAGGTCTTAGACCCCACATGGACTGAAGGTCATGCCGCTGACTTAAATAGTTCAGAGGAAGAGGCAGTGGTGAGTCTTAGACAACAGCGAAGCCAAAGAGGGAGCAGGGGGCAAAAGCAGAACAGCTGCCGTCCAGAGAGTTCGCCTGCTATTGGCCAGCGCCAACAGGGACCCAGCACCCCAAAGGCATCTTCAAGGAGTTCCCTGGCATGGCACTTCTTCAAACAATGTGCTGACGACAAGACCAGAGTGATTTGCACGCTGTGCCATCAGACCCTGAGGCGAGGCATTAACGTTCTTAACCTGAGCACCACCTGCATGATCAGGCATCTACATGCAAAGCATGAACTGCAGTGGAGTACACACCTTAAAAACAAGGAACCCGCTCAGGCTCCCCCTGCTCCCTCTACCGCTGCTGCCTCGGCTTCCGCCTCGAGAGGAATGTTGCCACCTGCCGAGCAGCAAACAGAGTATGTGCCACCGACACCACCACCACCACCGTCACCTAGCGTCTCCACTATTTCACACAGCAGCGTTCAGCTCTCCATCTCTCAAACCATTGAGAGGAAGCGCAAATTCCCACCTAGTCACCCTCGAGTCCTTGGTCTGAATGCCAGCATTTCTAAACTACTGGCCTTTGAAATGCTGTCATTCCGGCTGGTGGACACAGACAGCTTCAAACAGCTGATGGCCATGGCTGTCCCGCAGTATGTGGTTCCCAGCCGCCACTACTTCTCCAAGACAGCCGTGCCTTCCCTGCACATGCAAGTGTCCGATAAAATCAAGTGTGCACTGCGCAATGCCATTTGTGGCAAGGTCCACCTAACCACAGATACGTGGACCAGTAAGCACGGCCAGGGACGCTATATCTCCCTAACTGCACACTGGGTAAATGTAGTGGCGGCTGGGCCCCAGGCGAATAATTCCTTGCCGCACGTCCTTCCGCCGCCAAGGATCACAGGGCATCATTCTTTGCCTCCTGTAGCCTCCTCCTCCTACTCGGCTTCCTCCTCCTCCTCTGCTTCCACCAGCTCATCCAGTCAGCCACACACCTTCACCACCAACTTCAGCACAGCCCGGGGTAAACGTCAGCAGGCCATTCTGAAACTCATATGTTTCGGGGACAGGCCCCACACCACGCAGGAGTTGTGGCGGGGTATTGAACAACAGACCGACCAGTGGTTGCTGCCGGTCGGCCTCAAGCCCGGCCTGGTGGTGTGCGATAATGGGCGAAATCTCGTGGCAGCTCTGGGACTAGCCGGTTTGACTCACATCCCTTGCCTGGCGCATGCGCTGAATTTGGTGGTGCAGAAGTTCATTCACAACTACCCAGACATGTCAGAGCTGCTGCATAAAGTGCGGGCCGTCTGTGCGCGCTTCCGGCGTTCACATCCTGCCGCTGCTCGCCTGTCAGCGCTACAGCGGAACTTCGGCCTTCCCGCTCACCGCCTAATATGCGACGTGCCCACCAGGTGGAACTCCACCTTGCACATGCTGGAGAGACTGTGCGAGCAGCAGCAGGCCATAGTGGAGTTTCAGCTGCAGCAAGCACGGGTCAGTCGCACTGCGGAACAGCACCACTTCACCACCAATGATTGGGCCTCCATGCGAGACCTGTGTGCCCTGTTGCGCTGTTTAGAGTACGTCACCAAGATGGCCAGTGGCGATGCCACTGTTATCAGCGTGACGATACCAATTCTATGTCTCCTAGAGAAAACGCTTAGGGCGATGATGGAAGAGGAGGTGGGCCAGGGCCAGGAGGAGGAGGAGGAGGAGGATGACGGGTTGTTTTTAGCACTTTCAGGCCAGTCTGTTAGAAGTGGCTCAGAGGGAGGTTTTTTGCAACAGCAGAGGGCAGGTACAAATGTGGCCAGCCAGGGACCACTACTGGAGGATGAGGAGGAGGTGGAGAAGGATGAGGATGAATCAGGTTCACAGCTGGGTGGCACCCAGCACAGCGCAGGCACATCCCTGGTGCATCGCTGGGGGGATACAGAGGATGATGACGATACGCCTCCCACAGAGGACAGCTTGTCCTTACCTCTGGGGAGCCTGGCACACATGCGCGATTACATGCTGCAGTTCCTGCGCAACGACAGCAGAGTTGCCCACATTTTAACGTGTGCTGACTACTGGGTGGCCACCCTGCTGGATCCACTGTACAAAGACAATGTGCCCACTTTACTTCCTGCACTGGAGCGTGATAGGAAGATGCGCGAGTACAAGCGCACGCTGGTAGACGCGCTCCTGAGAGCATTCCCAACTGTCACAGGGGAACAGGTGGAAGGCCAAGGCCAAGGCAGAGGAGGAGCTAGAGGTCGCCCACACAGCAGTGTCACGGCCAGCTCCTCTGAGGGCAGGGTTAGCATGGCAGAAATGTGGAAAAATTTTGTCTCCACGCCACAGCTAACTGCCCCACCACCTGATACGGAACGAGTTAGCAGGAGGCAACATTTCACTAACATGGTTGAACAGTACGTCTGCACACAACTCCACGTACTGACGGATGGTTCAGCCCCATTCAACTTCTGGGTTTCCAAATTGTCCACGTGGCCAGAATTAGCATGTTATGCCTTGGAGGTGCTGTCCTGCCCGGCGGCCAGCGTTTTATCTGAACGTGTATTCAGCACGGCAGGGGGCGTCATTACTGACAAACGCAGCCGCCTGTCCGCAGCCAACGTGGACAAGCTGACGTTTATAAAAAATGAACCAGGCATGGATCCCACAAGACCTGACCCTCCCTTGTGCAGAGTAGTCCTTAATAACTGCCTTAAACCATGTTGTCTTGTACTCCTGGCCACTTCTTCATTGAAAAATCAATTTTTGAAATTAAGTAGGATCTTGTGGTGCAACCCAGAGTTGAATGAACCTTCCCTCTGTCTGGGTGCCGGGCCAAAGTACATGAAAGTGTCCTTCTCCTGTGCTGGGTGATATGAATGTTATACTTGTGCTGTCTGACATGTCTCCTTTGTGTGGGTGCAGGGGGCCAAAGTCACTGAAAGCGGCCTTCTCCTGTGGTGGGTGATCGAAATGCCTGATTCTCTGCTGTGGGACCTCTCCTCTTTCTGGGTGCAGGGGTCAAAGAAACAAAAGGTGGCCTACTCCTGTGGTGGTTGACATGATGCCTGATTCTCTGCTGTGGGACCTCTCTCCTCCGTGTGGCTGCAGGGGTCAAGGTCTCTAAAAGTGCCCTTCTCCTGTGGTGGTTGATGTAAAACTGATGCTTGTGCTATCTGACCTGTCTCCTCTGTGTCGGTGTTAAGGCCTAAGTCACTGAAAGCGGCCTTCTCCTGTGCTGGCTGATATAAATGCCTGAATCTCTGCTGTGGGACCTCTCTCCTCCGTGTGGCTGCAGGGGTCAAAGTCTCTAAAAGTGCCCTTCTCCTGTGGTGGTTGATGTAAAACTGATGCTTGTGCTATCTGACCTGTCTCCTTTGTCTCGTTGCTAAGGCCTAACTCACTGAAAGTGGCCTTGTCATTTGCTGGGTGATATAAATGTGATACAAGTGCCATCTGACATGGTTGAAGCTATCAAATTAACTAAAGGTGGCCGACTCCTGTAGTTGGTGATCAGTAAAACTGATGCTTGTGCTATCTGATCTGTCTCCTCTGTCTCGTTGCTAAGGCCTAACTCACTGAAAGTGGCCTTGTCATGTGCTGGGTGATATAAATGTGATACAAGTGCCATCTGACATGGTTGAAGCTATCAAATTAACTAAAGGTGGCCGACTCCTGTAGTGGGTGATCAGTAAAACTGATGCTTGTGCTATCTGACCTGTCTCCTCTGTCTCGTTGCTAAGGCCTAACTCACTGAAAGTGGCCTTGTCATGTGCAGGGTGATATAAATGTTATACTTGTGCCATCTGACATGGTTGCCGGGGTCCCATTAAATGATTTCCTACTCCTGTGGTGGGTGATCTTAATGCCTGATTCTCTGCCGTGAAAACCTCTCTCCTCGGTCTGGGTGCAGGGGTCAAAGTCTCTAAAAGTGGCCTTCTCTTGTGCTGGGTGATGTAAAACTGATGCTTGTACCATCTGACATGGTGCAGGGGTCAAATTAACTAAATGGTGGCCTACTCCTGTGGTGGGTGATATGAGGCCTTAATATGTGCTGTGAAAACCTCTCTCCTCCGTTTGGGTGCAGGGGTCAAAGAGTCTCTAAAAGTGGCCTTCTCTTGTGCTGGGTGATTTAAAACTGATGCTTGTGCCATCTGACATGGTTGCCGGGGTCCCATTAAATGATGGCCTACTCCTGTGGTGGGTGATCTAAATGCCTGATTCTCTGCTGTGAAACCTCTCTCCTCCGTCTGGGTGCAGGGGTCAAAGTCTCTAAAAGTGGCCTTCTCTTGTGCTGGGTGATGTAAAACTGATGCTTGTACCATCTGACATGGTTGCCGGGGTCCCATTAAATGATGGCCTACTCCTGTGGTGGGTGATCTAAATGCCTGATTCTCTGCTGTGAAAACCTCTCTCCTCTGTCTTTGTGCAGGGGTCAAAGTCTCTAAAAGTGGCCTTCTCTTGTGCTGGGTGAATTCAAAACTGATGCTTGTACCATCTGACATGGTTGCCGGGGTCCCATTAAATGATGGCCTTCTCCTGTGGTGGGTGATCTAAATGCCTGATTCTCTGCTGTGAAAACCTCTCTCCTCCGTCTGGGTGCAGGGGTCAAAGTCTCTAAAAGTGGCCTTCTCTTGTGCTGGGTGATGTAAAACTGATGCTTGTGCCACATGACATGGTTGCCGGGGTCCCATTAAATGATGGCCTACTCCTGTGGTGGGTGATCTAAATGCCTGATTCTCTGCTGTGAAAACCTCTCTCCTCTGTCTTTGTGCAGGGGTCAAAGTCTCTAAAAGTGGCCTTCTCTTATGCTGGGTGATGTAAAACTGATGCTTGTACCATCTGACATGGTTGCCGGGGTCCCATTAAATGATGGCCTTCTCCTGTGGTGGGTGATCTAAATGCCTGATTCTCTGCTGTGAAAACTCTCTCCTCCATCTGGGTGCAGGGGTCAAAGTCTCTCAAAGTCGCCTTCTCCTGTGCTGGGTGATGTAAAACTGATGCTTGTGCCATCTGACATGGTTGCCGGGGTCCCATTAAATGATGGCCTACTCCTGTGGTGGGTGATCTAAATGCCTGATTCTCTGCTGTGAAAACCTCTCTCCTCCGTCTGGGTGCAGGGGTCAAAGTCTCTAAAAGTGGCCTTCTCTTGTGCTGGGTGATGTAAAACTGATGCTTGTACCATCTGACATGGTGCAGGGGTCAAATTAACTAAATGGTGGCCTACTCCTGTGGTGGGTGATATGAGTCCTTAATATGTGCTTCGAAAACCCCTCTCCCCTGTCTTTGTGCAGGGGTCAAAGTCTCTAAAAGTGGCCTTCTCTTGTGCTGGGTGATGTAAAACTGATGCTTGTGCCACATGACATGGTTGCCGGGGTCCCATTAAATGATGGCCTACTCCTGTGGTGGGTGATCTAAATGCCTGATTCTCTGCTGTGAAAACCTCTCTCCTCTGTCTGGGTGCAGGGGTCAAAGTCTCTAAAAGTGGCTTTCTCTTGTGCTTGGTGATGTAAAACTGATGCTTGTGCCATCTGACATGGTTGCCGGGGTCCCATTAAATGATGGCCTACTCCTGTGGTGGGTGATCTAAATGCCTGATTCTCTGCTGTGAAAACTCTCTCCTCCATCTGGGTGCAGGGGTCAAAGTCTCTCAAAGTCGCCTTCTCCTGTGCTGGGTGATGTAAAACTGATGCTTGTGCCATCTGACATGGTTGCCGGGTCCCATTAAATGATGGCCTACTCCTGTGGTGGGTGATCTAAATGCCTGATTCTCTGCTGTGAAAACCTCTCTCCTCCGTCTGGGTGCAGGGGTCAAAGTTTCTAAAAGTGGCCTTCTCTTGTGCTGGGTGATGTAAAACTGATGCTTGTACCATCTGACATGGTGCAGGGGTCAAATTAACTAAATGGTGGCCTACTCCTGTGGTGGGTGATATGAGGCCTTAATATGTGCTGTGAAAACCTCTCTCCTCCGTTTGGGTGCAGGGGTCAAAGAGTCTCTAAAAGTGGCCTTCTCTTGTGCTGGGTGATTTAAAACTGATGCTTGTGCCATCTGACATGGTTGCCGGGGTCCCATTAAATGATGGCCTACTCCTGTGGTGGGTGATCTAAATGCCTGATTCTCTGCTGTGAAACCTCTCTCCTCCGTCTGGGTGCAGGGGTCAAAGTCTCTAAAAGTGGCCTTCTCTTGTGCTGGGTGATGTAAAACTGATGCTTGTACCATCTGACATGGTTGCCGGGGTCCCATTAAATGATGGCCTACTCCTGTGGTGGGTGATCTAAATGCCTGATTCTCTGCTGTGAAAACCTCTCTCCTCTGTCTTGGTGCAGGGGTCAAAGTCTCTAAAAGTGGCCTTCTCTTGTGCTGGGTGATGTAAAACTGATGCTTGTACCATCTGACATGGTTGCCGGGGTCCCATTAAATGATGGCCTACTCCTGTGGTGGGTGATCTAAATGCCTGATTCTCTGCTGTGAAAACCTCTCTCCTCCGTCTGGGTGCAGGGGTCAAAGTCTCTAAAAGTGGCCTTCTCTTGTGCTGGGTGATGTAAAACTGATGCTTGTGCCATCTGACATGGTTGCCGGGGTCCCATTAAATGATGGCCTACTCCTGTGGTGGGTGATCTAAATGCCTGATTCTCTGCTGTGAAAACCTCTCTCCTCTGTCTTTGTGCAGGGGTCAAAGTCTCTAAAAGTGGCCTTCTCTTGTGCTGGGTGATGTAAAACTGATGCTTGTACCATCTGACATGGTTGCCGGGGTCCCATTAAATGATGGCCTTCTCCTGTGGTGGGTGATCTAAATGCCTGATTCTCTGCTGTGAAAACCTCTCTCCTCCGTCTGGGTGCAGGGGTCAAAGTCTCTAAAAGTGGCCTTCTCTTGTGCTGGGTGATGTAAAACTGATGCTTGTGCCACATGACATGGTTGCCGGGGTCCCATTAAATGATGGCCTACTCCTGTGGTGGGTGATCTAAATGCCTGATTCTCTGCTGTGAAAACCTCTCTCCTCCGTCTGGGTGCAGGGGTCAAAGTCTCTAAAAGTGGCCTTCTCTTGTGCTGGGTGATGTAAAACTGATGCTTGTGCCATCTGACATGGTTGCCGGGGTCCCATTAAATGATGGCCTACTCCTGTGGTGGGTGATCTAAATGCCTGATTCTCTGCTGTGAAAACCTCTCTCCTCTGTCTTTGTGCAGGGGTCAAAGTCTCTAAAAGTGGCCTTCTCTTGTGCTGGGTGATGTAAAACTGATGCTTGTACCATCTGACATGGTTGCCGGGGTCCCATTAAATGATGGCCTTCTCCTGTGGTGGGTGATCTAAATGCCTGATTCTCTGCTGTGAAAACCTCTCTCCTCCGTCTGGGTGCAGGGGTCAAAGTCTCTAAAAGTGGCCTTCTCTTGTGCTGGGTGATGTAAAACTGATGCTTGTACCATCTGACATGGTTGCCGGGGTCCCATTAAATGATGGCCTTCTCCTGTGGTGGGTGATCTAAATGCCTGATTCTCTGCTGTGAAAACCTCTCTCCTCCATCTGGGTGCAGGGGTCAAAGTCTCTAAAAGTGGCCTTCTCTTGTGCTGGGTGATGTAAAACTGATGCTTGTGCCACATGACATGGTTGCCGGGGTCCCATTAAATGATGGCCTACTCCTGTGGTGGGTGATCTAAATGCCTGATTCTCTGCTGTGAAAACCTCTCTCCTCTGTCTTTGTGCAGGGGTCAAAGTCTCTAAAAGTGGCCTTCTCTTGTGCTGGGTGATGTAAAACTGATGCTTGTACCATCTGACATGGTTGCCGGGGTCCCATTAAATGATGGCCTTCTCCTGTGGTGGGTGATCTAAATGCCTGATTCTCTGCTGTGAAAACCTCTCTCCTCCGTCTGGGTGCAGGGGTCAAAGTCTCTAAAAGTGGCCTTCTCTTGTGCTGGGTGATGTAAAACTGATGCTTGTGCCACATGACATGGTTGCCGGGGTCCCATTAAATGATGGCCTACTCCTGTGGTGGGTGATCTAAATGCCTGATTCTCTGCTGTGAAAACTCTCTCCTCCGTCTGGGTGCAGGGGTCAAAGTCTCTCAAAGTCGCCTTCTCCTGTGCTGGGTGATGTAAAACTGATGCTTGTGCCATCTGACATGGTTGCCGCGGTCCCATTAAATGATGGCCTACTCCTGTGGTGGGTGATCTAAATGCCTGATTCTCTGCTGTGAAAACCTCTCTCCTCCGTCTGGGTGCAGGGTCAAAGTCTCTAAAAGTGGCCTTCTCTTGTGTTGGGTGATGTAAAACTGATGCTTGTGCCATCTGACATGGTTGCCGCGGTCCCATTAAATGATGGCCTACTCCTGTGGTGGGTGATCTAAATGCCTGATTCTCTGCTGTGAAAACCTCTCTCCTCCGTCTGGGTGCAGGGGTCAAAGTCTCTAAAAGTGGCCTTCTCTTGTGCTGGGTGATGTAAAACTGATGCTTGTGCCATCTGACATGGTTGCCGCGGTCCCATTAAATGATGGCCTACTCCTGTGGTGGGTGATCTAAATGCCTGATTCTCTGAAGTGAAAACCTCTCTCCTCCGTCTGGGTGCAGGGCTCAAAGTCTCTAAAAGTGGCCTTCTCTTGTGCTGGGTGATGTAAAACTGATGCTTGTGCCATCTGACATGGTTGCCGGGGTCCCATTAAATGGTGGCCTACTCCTGTGGTGGGTGATCTAAATGCCTGATTCTCTGCTGTGAAAACCACTCTCCTCTGTCTGGGTGCAGGGGTCAAAGTCTCTAAAAGTGGCTTTCTCTTGTGCTTAGTGATGTAAAACTGATGCTTGTGCCATCTGACATGGTTGCCGGGGTCCCATTAAATGATGGCCTACTCCTGTGGTGGGTGATCTAAATGCCTGATTCTCTGCTGTGAAAACTCTCTCCTCCATCTGGGTGCAGGGGTCAAAGTCTCTCAAAGTCGCCTTCTCCTGTGCTGGGTGATGTAAAACTGATGCTTGTGCCATCTGACATGGTTGCCGGGGTCCCATTAAATGATGGCCTACTCCTGTGGTGGGTGATCTAAATGCCTGATTCTCTGCTGTGAAAACCTCTCTCCTCCGTCTGGGTGCAGGGGTCAAAGTCTCTAAAAGTGGCCTTCTCTTGTGCTGGGTGATGTAAAACTGATGCTTGTACCATCTGACATGGTTGCCGGGGTCCCATTAAATGGTGGCCTACTCCTGTGGTAGGGGATCTAAATGCCTGATTATCTGCTGTGAAAACCTCTCTCCTCCGTCTGGGTGCAGGGGTCAAACTCTCTCAAATTCGCCTTCTCCTGTGCTGGGTGATATAAATGTTATCATTTTGCCATCTGACATGGTTGCCGGGGTCCCATTAAATGGTGGCCTACTCCTGTGGTGGGTGATCTAAATGCCTTATTCTCTGCTGTGAAACCTCTCTCCTCCATCTGGGTGCAGGGGTCAAAGTCTCTAAAAGTGGCCTTCTCTTGTGCTGGGTGATGTAAAACTGATGCTTGTACCATCTGACATGGGTGCAGGGGTCAAATTAACTAAATGGTGGCCTACTCCTGTGGTGGGTAATATAATGCCTGAATATGTGCTGTGGGGCCTCTCTCCTCTTTCTGGGTGCAGGGGTCAAAGTAACTAAAAGTGGCCTTCTCCTGTCCTGGATGGTGTAAATGTAATGCTTGTGCTATCTGACATGTCTCCTCTGTCTGGGTGCTAAGGCCTAAGTCACTGAAAGTGGCCTTCTCCTGTGGTGGTTGATATGATGCCAGATTCTCTGCTGTGGGACCTCTCTCCTTTGTCTGGATGCTGGGGTCAAAATAATAGTAAGCGACCTTCTCCATTGGTGGGTTATTTGAAGCCTGATTCTGTGCTATGGGACCTAACTCTAATTAATATTGGTTAATTTTTATTTATTTTATGTTAAGTCATCATTTCCCCATCTACATTTGTTTGCAGGGGATTTACCTACATTTTGCTGCCTTTTGCAGCCCTCTAGCCCTTTCCGGGAGTCTTTTACAGCCTTTTTAGTGCCCAAAAGTTCGGGTCCCCATTGACTTCTATGGGGTTCGGGTTCGGGATGAAGTTCAGGTTGAGTTCAGATCACGAACCCGGACATTTTCCGGAAGTTCGGCCGAACCTCTCGAACCCGAACATCCAGGTGTTCGCTCAACTCTACTTCTGAGCTGTCTTACATTTACACCTTTTTCAATGCCTGAAACAGGCATAGAAAATGGAAAATGAGACGGGCCTGCCAGCCTGTCCGCTTCACCACCCACACCACGCCCCCTTTTTTTAGACCTGGCATGAGTGGGAAGAAGACGCAGATTGTGGAGCAACTAGCTAGTTGTGCTGCAAATCTGCACCTGAAATATGTCTAATAAGGCGTATTCCAGCTTAATAAATGACTCCCACAGAGTTATGGAAAAAAAACATGGCATTCTAATTCCCCCGCCTCTAATACAGATGCTCAGTAACTCTATAGCAAATAGAACGCATTAGCTAGGATGATTTTCGGTCCACTGGACTCTTATGTATAGGGTGAAGTATTATACCTGCCTGTAATAGTAATGCTCAGTAACTCTACATCAAACAGAATGGATTAGGTAGGATGATTTTTTGTCCACTGCACACTTATGTACATGGTGATGTATTATACCTGCCTATAATATGGATGCTCAGTAACTCCACAGCTAACAGAACGGTTTAGGTCAGATGATTTTTGGTCCACTGCACACTCATATATAGGGCGAATAATTACACTTGTCTGTAATACAAAGGTTCAGTAACTCTACAGCAAAAAGATTAGCTAGCATGATTTTTGGTCCACTGCACACTAACTGTATGTACAGAGCAAGGAATTACATCTGCCTGTAATACGGACACTTAGTAACTGTACAGCAAACAGGACAGATTAGATAGGATAATTTTCGCAATGATGAATCTTGGTGCACTGAACATTTATGTACATGACAATAAATTGTTGCAGAGTCTGTAGTTCAGCAGTCTCCTACGCTCTCCCTCCACTCTCCCTGCACTCTCCATGCAGTCTCCCTGAACACTCTGTTAACAGTTTGAACTTTGCAGCAACACTGTCCCTAGTGAATAGACATCTTGTCATGTCGCTCCCTATGATAAGCTCACAGGAAAATGCTGGTGACAGAGTGGGATTAATGTTTTATAGGGCTCTGTCTAGCTTTGACATCACAGGGGAATGACTATCTGCGTATTGGCTGGCTGCACGGCATTATGGGTGATCTCACATTCCTGGGCTTGTCTCCTCTACACTTACTTTCACTTTAATTTTAGGAAAACTGATTTGTTACCAAGAAGCATGAGGAAATTTGAATTTGTTGAGAATCAAAGTTTTTCTAAACTTCTCACTGAATTCAGCTTTGGATGCTTTGCTTCACTCAACACTGATGGCCAGTGTCATTATCATCACGATCAGCCTTGTCTTCCTGCCCAAACAACTTTTCCTCTTGCTGCTCCTCCTATAGTTGCAGATCCTCATTCTAGTCCTCCACTTCCTCCTGTATGGTATTTTCTCTTTGTGGGTCCCCAACGGCTACAGGGTGGTCAGCAATTTGGTGAGGATACAGCCAGTGGGATGTTTCATGCTTGATGCACATTAGCAAGTGATCGGCTGGGTGGCCACTCTTGTGCAGTCTGATCAGCTCTAACACAGCATGGCAATGCTTGACTTGTTACAAGTGACAGGATGAATGGGGATTTGGAGCCTTGCTTTTGTCAGGGAGGGAGGATTCTATGGATAAGGAGGATATCGAGGAGGTAGATAAGTGCCTAATGTTTCAACCAGGCCAATACAAATGTGAAGGTGTCAATAGGACCTAGCCTTGTTGCTGCTATACTGCCTCACTGTGAAAAACATTGACCCAGTGGGAAGTAAAAGACATGTACTATCCCTACCCATAACAGCTGCTCCAGGTGTCCACAGTGGCATGCATCTTGCTGCGTGAAAAGAATTCCAAAGAGTAGCCCACGTTCTCCACCACATGATAGTACAAGATACCATAGGAATGTTTTTGGGGAGAAATTATGATGGCCACGTATCTTCCGAAAGGAACATACCTAAAGGTACCAGAATTCCTAAAGGAAGCAGAATCCACTAAGTGTTATGGTAGCGACTACACTGTCAGCAACTTGGGTAGGTGGGAGTTAAGCTTGCCCACCAGGGTTGTGTGGAGAGATGTTTACTGGCCAAACATTCTGTTATTGATAGCTGATAATAGAGCGGAGGGGGAGAAGTAGTCTGAGTGGGAGAAACAGTACCTGATAATAACTATGACAAGGATATGGCACTGCACATGCATGCAACCTGGCTTCTAAAGGAGATCTGGAGAAGGAGGACACTCTTGATGCACTAGCTGGCCATTTTTCCCACAGTAACTTTGATGTGGGAATATGCTGCATGTGCTGCAATGGCGCCTACACTTATGTTTGAATGCCCACAGCGTATACGCATTTCCCTGCAGATCTTGCACAAGGCAATGCTTTTGTCTTTTGGCAATGTGAAGTAAAAGCTGCCAGACAGGCGATACTGGCACACTTCACATAGAGCTAGAGAAAGCATGGCTACTGTGGCTTATACTGAACCTGTGCCCACAGTATAAGTGGCATCGCCTGTCCCCAAGCTGACCATATCTGAAGCAAATGTGACCCTGGCAGTTTTTTGGAGGTCCTAGCCATACGTTGCCTATGCTCTTTATTGCTACCTTGGCCATGGCCACCACACTCCACCTCTAATGTTACCTTCTTTTCACCACCCTGATCTGGCTCCCAGATGATGTCCAACACAATCATCATCATCCCCACCTTTCATACCACTTTTATCAGACTGCGATATGTCACTGTAGGCTCCTTGGCCCCCCCTCACAATTCCATGCTCTGTATTTGCTCTGAGTGCTTCTGTCACTACCACTGCCCATACCCCCACCACTGTGGCTACAAGTGTCACTTCTACCACTACAAACACAGCTACAGTATGCATGGGATCCCCCGCCTCTACTTGAATCTGTTCCTTATGGAAGTCCAAATACTGACTGTTGCAAGTCATTGACAGGGAGGCCATCTTGAGGATGAAACTGCAAGGCTTTTTTGAGGAGAAAAGCTGTGATCTCTGACATCCACATCATCTTGCTGTGACTGAGTGAGGACGAGTAAGACATCAAGTCCTCAACATTTGTCCTCAATAATAAGATGGCAACTTTCAGAAGCCAGGGAGAACTGTGGCCTACTACCACTGCCTCATGTTTTTTTTTTTTTTTTGCCTTTCTCTGGATCAACTTTTTCAGCCTTACAAGCTATGTTACTATGTTACTGCTACTACTTATACTACTACTACTGGCTTAATGGCTGTAGAGGCGCACAGACAATTATTTTTATTTATTTTACTCAGTTACTGACATATTCCGCAGCGCTTTATAGACATTATCATCCCTCTAGCACCCCAGCACTGCAAGACACTAGTGCTAATCACTGAGCCACCATGGTGCCCTAGTATTAATTAATTGGTATTAATAACTTTCTTTGGTAATAATGTAGCTTTTATAGTAAAATGTGTTTAAACTACATGAACTAAAGCAGTAATGCATTCACTAACACTGGTATAACAATGTAATGTTTATAATAAAATGTCTTTGAACTATTCGTTCACTAACATAGGTATAACAATGCAATTTTTAAGTAAAATGTGTTTGAACTACAAGGTTTGATGCAGCAATACCACACGTTTTTTGCAGTGAAAATAAAATGTGTTTAATAACACGGGTATAAAAATGGCAATAACGCAGTTTTTTATTTTGCTGTAACAACTTGTTATCTTGCAGCAGTACAGTGTTCAAAGTTTTGACCAAAGCAACTTTGCATTTCTGATTCAAAGCTTGCTTCTCTCATCACTAGTTAACTCCCCAATCATATTCAGGAAACAAAATTTTAAAAAATCTATAACTAGAAACTAAAAACAAATTACTATCTGGTTTTAACTGGCATAAAAATTATAGGTGACACATTTCCAATAAAGGGATATGGATACTCTACTGTGTGCCCACAAACTGGCCCTGAATTCCTTAAATTCTCTTTATTAAGTGAATGCGCTCATGAGTCCTTTCAATATATTTCATGATCTAATCTGGCAGCAGTACAAATGTAGTAAATTGATACACCACCTTAAATAGGTTAATTTATTCATGACCAATTATTGTGTCAGAGCATGAACCCACCTTCGGAACTTTGTCTCATTATAAGGGAATTTTTACTTTAGTGTGTTTGGCCCATTTAGATATTGACTGCTCCACTAATACAGTGATTTTATTAATGCAAGGCTATAAAAAATATGGTTTTACAGGACATGCTGTGGCTTTTACATATGGCACCAAATGTTGCTTTAATGTTTATGTGATTAGATTTGGGATAATTTTTGGAGAGAGAGGCATTAAAATGGAAAGAATAGCGAGGGGAGAGTGAGATAGACAAATATACCTTAAAAAAGTAAACAAAAACAGCAAATAGTTTTTTTTCCCCACAGTATTCAACATACACACATTACATTGATAGAAAATGTATATTTTTTATGCTGTACCACTTTTAAACAAAAAAAAAATCAAAATTTTTTTTTCTGTTGAGCTACATATACGTTTTTAAAGAAATGTGTTTTGTTAATTGAAGGCAGGGCTAAGTTTGAGTTTTTAAAGAAATGTATTCTGATTGGGAGGAGAGGATAAACAAAAACAGTATTTGTAGAATAATTTATTTGTTCTGCTTTTTTTTACAACATTTATCATGTGGTATAATTGCCATGTTAATTTTGTTATGTGGGGCCATATGATTATATCGATGCCAAAATAAAAATGCAAAAAGCTTAAAAAAGAAATATATTTTTGTGTAACCATATTTTGAGAGTTGTGTACAGGCTTGTTATTTGTGAGGTAATCATTTTCAGGTTTTTATTGATACTATGTTTTTCAGGTTCTTACGGACTTGATGCTACCATTTTTTTTATATTCTGTAATATTGCTAGTACAAATTAAGGATATTGCTAGTACAAATTAGGGATGAGCAAACCAGTTCAGACTGAACCGAGTTCAGTATGAACTTTGCTGTTTTTCAGACAGCAGACATACCCGAATCTTTCTGGGTTTGTTTCAGAAGAATCCACTAAAACGGTGTGGAACTCCATTTTGGTGCACATGGTGAAAAAAGCACTAGAGAGGAAGAGGAAGGGTTCTCACATGACCCTGAGAGGAAGTGGGGGACTTGACCTGATTGGCTTCCAGACTGACAGACAGCCTGGAGGAGCCAATCAGTGCTGCTGCAGCAGGTAGGGAGGTGCCCTAGCAAAATGAGTAGAATGCCATTCTGTGCTGAGCTGTGAAAGAGGGTGGTTGGGTCTTACAGTGTCCACCAGGAAAACGATTTTATGGAATCGGGGACAGTGAAAAATCATTCAGGGACAGTCAGAAATCAATTAATCAAGCTTATTGACATGGAAATTGAAAGGAAAGTCTACGATTCACAAAAAGTTTTTTGTGCGTTGCATACAATAGAGAGATGCAGGGCATCTAAGAGACAGGGACAGAGGAGACAGGACCTGTGATTACGCCTGCTATCAGAAGTGCAGGTGCACCTCAAAATCAGCTAGCTCCAAGCAAACACTATATGTGATTACTGCAGCATATATCTATATATGTGATTAGTGCAGCAATACCCACAGTGTGGCAGCCATCTACCTGTGTGTATTAAGTTGAAATTTAGCAACCAGCCAGTCATCAGTTTATGTATTTTCAGTTTCCACAAGGTCGCAATTAATTTTTTTTTTGGGGGGAGTTCCATTTAATTAAGCAGTATTTATATGTCATTACTGAAGCAATACCCACCATGCTGCAGGAATCTATCTGTTTGTGTTAATTTGAAATTGACCTTGAAATCTCAGTCATCTGTTTACGTATTTTCAGTTTTCACCCTGTCGCAACTTAAAATTGAATCAAGCAACCTATATATCTGATTGCTGCAGCAATACCCATAGTGTGGCAGCAATCTACCTGTGTGTGTTAAGTTGAAATTGAACGTCAAGCTTCAATCATCTATTTATGTATTTTCAGTTTCCACGCAGTTAGAATTTTCAGTCTGAACTGAAGTTGATCAAGTACATCATGAAGCAAACATCCCGCTTGCTGTCACTCTATTGACTCCAAATGGTCAAATTGGTCAGCGACAATAGGTGCAACATCGTGGCCTCCCTGAACCTGGGAGAATTAATACATGCTCCCTGCATGGCAGAAGTCATCAACCTTGTGGTGCAGTGCTTTCTAAATACTGTAAGGACACTGGCTTGTGCAAGGTGCTGGCAAAGTCCAAGAGACTATCCAATGCTCTCCTCGACCTGCAGTAACAGAACTGCCTGCCAGTACACTGCTTAATCGGTGACGTGCCAACTCACTGGAATTCGACACTGCACATTCTCGAGCATCTATACGAGCAGCAGAAAGCTATAAACAATTTTGTCATGCACCAAAAAGCTTCAGCAACAAGGAGCATATGTTGCTTCAAGGTCAGGCAGTGGCAGCTCATCCGAGATGCCTGTCGGGTGCTGAAGCCCTTCAAAGATGCCACAAAGTTTATCAGCAGGGACAACTGTGGCGTGAACGATGTCATCCCTCTCATATTTAGCTTATAAAAGATGCTGACGCTCATTCAGTAGTCGACCACAACAGAGAAAAAGCATCTGACGCTTCTTGTTGTCCTCCCTATAGCTCTTGGGGACACACAAACGGAATATGTCAGGGAAGATGAGGATGACAAAGATGAGGATCAGGAAGATGAGGAGCTGCCACTGCAAGAGGAGGAGTTAGAGGTGGAGGAGCAAGAGGACAATGATGATGATGGCACCGGCTCAGGCACCCAATCGGGTCAGTAGGGGGCAGAGCCAGAAAAAGAGGCTTTAAATTTCTTTAAGACGCAGCATAAATGTACGTGATTACTGCACCAAAGCCAGTCAGTTTCCTTACACCCCCTTTTAGTGTTGAATCAAAGTATTCGAAGTGAACTTCGATCTAAATTTCAGGAAAGGACCTGTGGGGAGTGTGATGACCTCACCACGTGATCACGCTGGGCACGCGGGGTGATGTCATCAGTGAAGAGGTCATCTGTGTGATCACATAGTGATGTTATCATGCTCCCCGTAGGTCCTTTGGCTGATTTTCTTTAATCAAGATGGGAGCGGATGACCTCTCTGTTAACAAGTGGATGAGGTGAGTATAATTTTTTTTAACCCCTGATTAACCTCTGACATCTTAATGTGAGTCACAGATGCCGCAATCAGTGTTGAATGCGGCATGTGAGGGGTTAAATGAGGGGGGGTGCGATCGCTGTTCTCCATCATTTGCGTCTGCTCCATACAATGGAAAGCGATGTGTCACAAATCGAATTTCTTGTTGAAATCTGGCGAAGCAGCCAAATTGAATATTTCAAATCTTTGCTCATCTCTACTTACTTTTCACAGGGTTAAAATATACTGTATTTTTTGCTTTTTCATGATGCACTTTTTCCCACCAAATGTGGGGGGAAAATGGCTGTGCATCCATTATGGAAGCGCTCACTAGTGTGCATTAGGTGCCGGGAGCCGGGAGTGAAGCGATGTTAGTGCTTCTGGTACTCACCCTCCCTGGTCTTCCTTCCTGGGGCCTGCGCTGCACTGTCCTGACCCCATACAGCATCAGAACATATTGCGTGCACTGTGACCTGACGCCGCGTGCAGTCAGGTGACAGTGCAGTGCAGGACGGAGAAAACATGGGAGCAGGACAGCTGCAGGAGATGGAGAGGAGCCGCGGTGCAGGAGAGGTAAGAGGAGTTTTTTATTTTTTTATGATCTAAGGCAGGCATGCTCAACCTGCGGCCCTCCAGCTGTTGCAAAACTACAACTCCCATCATTCCCTGACAGCCTACAGCTATTATCCTACAGAAGGGCATCATGGGAGTTGTAGTTTTACAACACCTGGAGGGCCGCAGGTTGAGCATCCCTGATCTAAGGTATGATGGTTCTGGCAAGGAACTCAGATTGGGGGGTCTGACATTGAGGGCTGATCTGAGGTCTGATGGGAGGTCTGACAATAAGGGCTGATCTGAGGTCTGATGGGGTCTGAAATAATGGTCTGATCTGAGGTCTGATGGAGGTCTGACATTGAGGGCTGATCTGAGGTCTAATGGGGATCTGAAATAAAGTGCTGATCTGAGGTCTGATAGGGGTTTGACATTGAGGTCTGATCTGAGGTCTGATGGGGGTTTGAAATAAAGGGCTGATATAAGGTCTGATGGGGTTCTAGCATAGAGGGCTGATATGGGGGTCTGATGTGATGTCCTGACATGGGGGTCTGATGTGATGTCCTGATATTTATGGGGGTCTAATCTGAGGATCTGATATGAGGTCTGATGAAAAATATTTTTTTCTTATTTTCCTCCTCTAAAACCTGGGGTGCGTCTTATCATCGGGTGCATCTTATAAAGTGTAAAAAATTATATAATTTTTTTTTGTTTGTTTCTTTGAGGCGCAGCATAAATATACGTGATTACTATGTCAATACCGACATTTTATCACAGTCAAGGATATGCTGGGGCCTGAATCATACCACTTCCACTAATGGCTGAGGGTTACGGTTGAAATTTTGACTTTTTTTTTTGGTCTGGGGTTAAATTTGTTTAAGGTGCAGCATAAATGTACGTGATTACTGTGTCAATATCAACATATTCATGTCAAGACAATGCTGGGGCCTGCATCATGCCACTGCTGCTAACAACTGAGGGTCAGTTTCCATGTACTCACTTTCCATATTATTGAATTTGAAATTTATAAATTATTTGGGGGGAGGTAAAATTTCCTTAAAGCGTAGCATAAATGTATGTGATTACTGTGTAAATACTGATATTTTCTCACAGTTAAGGCAATGATAGGGCCTGCATCATGCCACTGCCACTAATGCCTTAGGCCTCTTTCACACGACCGTATGGTTTTGCGGTAAAAAAAAAAACGGATCCGCAAAAAAAACGGATGACACAACATCTGGCCCCTAATAGAACAGTACTATCCTTGTCTGTTATGCGGACAAGAATAGGACAAGTTCTATCTTTTAACGTAACGGAAGTATGGACACGGAATGCATACGGAGTAGAGTTTTTTTCTTTTTTTGCAGAACACAAAAAACGGCCCGTACACTCGCAAAAAAAGTTTGTGTGAAAGAGGCCTTAGGGTCAGTTTCCGGTTGAAATTTATACATTTTGTGGTGGGAGTTAAATTTCTTTAACGCACAGCATAAATGTACATGATTACTGCGTCAATACCAACATTTTATCACAGTCAAGGCAATGCTGGGGTCTGCATCATAACACTTATGCCTGAGGGTTATTTTCCGTGTACTCACTTTTCACACAGGGCGGGAGGGGGGTAGGGGTGGTAACACTGGGAAAATGAAAAAAGAATTTAAGGGGATGTTTAACAAGGTTGAAATTTTACATTTTTTTTTAAAGGCGGCGGGTTAAATTTAATGAGGTGACATATATATGTGATTACTTTATTAATACAGAAATGTTCTCACAGTATAGGCAGTCTGAATGTGATAATCTCTAATCGTAATGCAATTTTGTGGGATTTTCGAAACTTTTTTTTACTATATTAATTATTCCCATAAAGGAATATGAATATGTGATCCTTTAATTGCTTACATAATGCACTGCACTACTTATGCAGTGCAGTGTATTTTGATTAATTGTCAGTTTACTACAGACAAGGAGCCTATTAGATCATGTCTCCAGCAGAGTCTACTGCAGCAACCAGGCCACAGGGGCAATATGTGAGTGTTGGTAGGCCGATGATGGTAATAGTTGTTTACTCACTGTTCTGTAAAGCTCCCAAGGCCGGTGTGCAGTGAATGGAAGGACAGCACCAGTGCCTTCGGGGCACACTCTGTTGTCCAGGGACTCCTGCCAGATGGTGGTTGAGGTGCCCTTAGTGGGATGGTTTAAGGTGCCGTGGTGGCAGGGTCCCTTGAGTTCGTGATGCCAGCACCATTAGGTGCAAATGAAGGTGGTAGAAAGGATGAGGAGTCAACGGTTGTAAACAACAGAACTTTTTCTTGATCAATTGTCTCAGGGTAGTTAGTGCAGTACATTTATATAGCAAAAGTAGTAATTGAAATATTGTCTCCGCTGTAATACAAGTAACAGGCTCGGCAAAAGTATCTTGCGGAGTTTCCTTCAGCAGGTAGGAGAGTTTCCTTCATTTATCTATATACACTATGTCCACACTCTAGCAGCCAGGTACTGGATAGATATGTCGCGAACATAAAATGTTCCGTTCGCGAACGGCGAACTCCTGCAAATGTTGGCGAACGGGCGAACCAGGCGAACCACCATAGACTACAATAGGCAGGTGAATTTTAAAACCCACAGGGACTCTTTCTGGCCACAATAGGGATGGAAAAGTTGTTTCAAGGGGACTAACACCTGGACTGTGGCATGCCAGAGGGGGATCCATGGCAAAACTCCCATGGAAAATTACGCAGAGTCGGATTTTAATCCATAAAGGGCATAAATCACCTAACATTGCTAAATTGTTTGGAATAACGTGCTTTAAAACATCCAGTGTGTGTATACGATCAGGTATGATGTTGTATCGATCAGGTAATGTAAAGGTTATGCCCGCTTTACCGTGACAGACCAAACTCTGACAGACCAAACTCCCCGTTTAACGCACCGCAAACAACCGCAAACAGTCAATTTGCACAACCACAAGCTCCCCATTTGCACAAGGTTGGATACCATGCTAGCCATGTCCAGTTCCTTGTCCTCACTGACTTTATTGAAGGTCTCTTCCTCCACCCAGCCACGTATAACACCAAGGGTCCCCGAAAGGTGACAACAAGCACCCTGGGAGGCCTGCTGTGGTTGGTCTTCCACCTCCTCAAAGCCACCTTCCTCCTCTGACTCCTCTTCTTCAGACTCCTCTTTCTGCTTTGCCGCAGGTGGTGGTGATGGTGACCACAACTCTTCCTCTTCATGCTCATCTACGGCCTGATCCAGCACTCTTCGCAGGGCACTCTCCAGAAAAAACGCATATGGGATGAGGTCGATAATTTTGCCTTGGGTTTGACTGACCAGGTTTGTCACCTCCGCAAAAGGACGCATGAGCCTACAGCCATTGTGCATGAGCGTTCAGTAACGCGGCCAAAAAATACCCAGCTCCGCAGAGGCTGTCCTCTTTTTTTTAATTAAAAAAATCTGTTCTTACCAGTTTAATCTCTGTTTTGTCCTCTATCAGGGGCCAGTGTATGGAATAGATTTTAGGAATCGGGAGATCGAAAAAGATGGTTGGTCGGTCCTCTTCCTTCCAATTTGGGGCACTGCACGTGCGCCGTGCAATGTACTGTGCCACCCTATATGAGTGGTGTGTTAAGTAGTACTATTCCTATCAGTTTAATCCCTGTTACGTCCCCTATCAGGAGACGTGTATCGAATAGATTTTAGGAATCGGGAGATGGAAAAAGATGATTGGTCGGTCCTCTTACTTCCAATTTGGGGCACTGCGCGTGCATCGCGCAATGTACTGTGCCATCAATACAAATAGTGTGAACTACTATTCTTACCGTTTTAATCTTTGTTAAGTCCCCTATCAGGGGACGTGTATTGAATTGAATCCATGCATGGGGAGATAGAGAAAAAAGCTTGCTCTGTCCGCTTCCTTCTAATTTTGGGCACTTGTAATGGAATTTGCCACCAATGCAATTAGTGTTAACTAAGTACTATTCCTATCAGTTTAATTTCTGTTTTGTCCCTTATCAGGGCCAGGGCCGGTGTAATGAATAGATTTTTGGAACCGGGAGATGGAAAAAGACCCATGCTCGGTCCGCCTCATTTGAATTTTAGGTCACTGCGCGTGCGCCGTACAGTGTACTGTGACACCCTATATGAGTGGTGGGCAGTGGGCACAGTACAGTCTGTGGGCCTGACACACACTGGCAGGCAACTGCAATTATATTAAAGCTTAAAAATTAAATGACTTTTATCTGCAAGGTAATGTGCCACCATATATGAGAGGTGTGCACACAGTACAGTCTGTGGGCCTGCGGCCTCTCACACACGGGCAGGCAACTGCAATATATATATAGAAAAAATAAATAAAAGCAGACTGATGTACCAGGGCTTTTTGGGGTGCTGTCTCAGGACGCCGTCCTTATAGCAGATGGCCCCTTTCACACGAGCGAGTTTTCCACGCGGGTGCAATGCGTGATGTGAACGCATAGCATCCGCACTGAATCCTGACCCATTCATTTCAATGGGTCTGTGTACATGAGCGTTTTTTTTCACGCATTACTTGTGCATTGCGTGAAAATCGCAGCATGTTCTATATTCAGCGTTTTTCACGCAGCCCTAGCCCCATAGAAGTGAATCGGGCTGCATGAAAAACGCATTGCATCCGCAAGCAAGTGCGGGTGCGTTTTTCACTGATGGTTGCTAGGAGATGTTGTTTGTAAACCTTCAGTTTTCTATCACACGCGTGAAAAACGCATCAAAACGCATTGCACCCGCGCGGGAACAACTGAACGTAATCACAGGCAAAACTGAATGGCTTTGCCTGTGAAATCGCACAGTTTTCACTGAACGCATCCGCAACGCATCCGGACCTAAGGCCCCATTAACGCATCCGCAATTTTTGACCGCATCCATTCCGCAATTCTGCGGAATGGATGCGGACCCGTCCATTGTGAATGGGGCCGGATGTGATGCGGAGAGCACACTATGTGCTGTCCGCTTCCGCATTTGTGGAGCTCCTCAAAAGAAAGAGCATGTCCGGATCCACAACACACTACAGACGTGTGAATGGGGCCTAATCCGGACACGCTCGTGTGAAAGAGGCCGATGAGTCTTTGAGGACTGGAGTGGACACAGAACACTGGCCTATTTAATGCTTTCCCTATTAATTCAACAGCAGCAAACTCCCTGCTCTAACTAACACTACAGCTTCAGAGTGAATCTAAGATGGATGCTGTCCTTGGTTTTTGATAGGAGGTGGGAGGGTCTGGGAGGGAGGGTATGCTGATTGGCTGGAATGTGTCTGCTGACTGTGAGGTACAGGGTCAAAGTTTGCTCAATGATGATGTATAGGGGGCGAACCGAACATTCGCCGGCTAATAGTTCGGGACATCTCTAGAACTGGATATAATAAATTCTTACTTGTACTTAGCAAACCACAGGACGGTCTCCCTAATGGTAGGCATGAATCCTCTGCTCTATTATTTGCACTGGTTGCTTTCAGAAACACTGATCCACAATATTCATGGAGGTATGTGGCAATGGACAACCTTGCGCCTAGTCATCCGGCTGTGTCCAGGTGATTTTAGGCTTATCCTCGTCACTGGTGCTGTGGAGTCCATAAGCTAAGGCTGCCTCTATCTCCAGTAGACTTACTCTATATCCATAATTCACTCTGGTCTGTGCTAGGTAGCTCTAAGGCTGGTTTCCATACTCCCTCAGCTTGACCAGGTCCAAGGGGCTAAAATGGCTACATATTGGACTTATCCTGTTCTGCTCCTCACTCCTCCACTAAATCCCTCCCTTTTCCTCTGCCTTGGCACACCATTAGATCTATATATGCGGTGCCAGCCCCACCTAGTGGTGAATAGATGTAATGACATGCACATCTAAAACAGCCTGTTATAAGGAATTAGAGTTCACCCAGAAATACATTAATATGCATACTACAAATAGCCAAAATTATACAGGGCCCTACGACCATCATCGAGTGGGACACTGCACTACTAAGTTTCCATACCGTAATTGGCATACCTAAGGATATTGTTAGACCTCAAGCTGCAATACCAACCATTGGCAGCCCACAATTGTGCCCCCAAGAGATGGTGTGATGGAATAACATAGGGAGCCCCTCTAAGATACCATGGTTAGGAATTAAATAGCTGGAATTGGAGCTAGCTGTGGTCCTGTTTCTGCTGACTCTAATCCCAACTCTATATTATAGCCAACTGCCAATGGCACACAGTTAGCCCTCACATTGAAGTATAGTTACACTGTTGTACAGGAAGAAGTTGAAAAATAAACAATAAATTTTTTTTTTAATTCTTGTAGTGTGAATCATTGTGCTGTTGTCTATCATAGTAACATAGTTTATAAGGCTAAAAAATAGACATCTGTCCATCCAGTTCAGCCTGTTATCCTGCAAGTTGATCCAGAGGAAGGCAAAAAAAAAAAAAAAAGTGAGGTAAAAGCCAATTTTCCTCACGTTAGCAGAAAAAATTACTTCCCGGCCCCAATCAGGCAGTCAGAATAACTCCCTGGATCACTGATTTTCACAAAAAAATTCACTTTGTGACAAAATACTTCGCCACAAAGGGTATTTTTTTTTTGTAAGTAGTGGGTGCAATGACAGGGAGCTGCGATAGCGCTGCCCCCGTCATTGTACCCCTCAGATGCCGCGTTCATACATGATCGCAGCATCTGAGCGTACAAACAGTGTCAAATTAACATTAAAAAAAACATTACATCAAACTTACCGCACCCATTTGCTCGCGACAGGCCAGCCGCCGCCATCTTGCTTAAAGATCTCGGCCGAAATCATGTGCGGCGCGAGATTACATCATCACGCCTGCCGCACGGGATTTCGGCCAAGATCTTTATGTAAGATGGAGGTGGTAAGTTTGAATTTCAGGATTAATCGATTCGCTGACACGAAGCATGAGGAAATTCGGCTTCTAGGCGAATCAAATTATTCCTGAAATTTGGATCGAATTACACTTTGTAGGATTCGATTCGCTCATCTCTAGTTATAGTAATAAGTGCCATATAGTCATCTCAAAAACACATTGTTCAACAATAACCTGAAAGTGGCCATCAACTTTAATTTTGTATAACTGGGAATTGGAAAATGAATATTGTGAGACCCAAACTAAATTATGTCGGCTAACTGTGCCCAGTTATCTATACTAATAAAAGCCCTGTGTACGTGCTCAGGGCTGTTGTCCGTGCGTGTGTGCCGATTAGTGAAGTGCGCATGCGCAGCGCATAGACCAATCAACACACACTCCACACACACAGTCCGCCCAAAGCACCGCGCCGCCGGCCAATAAAAACAGGGGCATAAGAGAGGAGACCGCGATATGACCACACCACGGAGCGGTAGTGAATGATCGGAGTCCCAGCAGTGTAAGCTGGGGCTCCGATCGTTTACCATGGCAGCCAGGATGCTACTGAAGTCCTGGCTGCCATGGTATGTCAGTGAGCAGCATTATACTCACAAGTGCAGTGGCCGCTGGGCGCTACTTCTTCTCATAGGTCTGTGCCGCACATTGCTAATGCTGCAGGCATTAGCAATGCGCCGCACAGACAGAAAAAGGAGCGCCCGGCAGTGGGCAGTGCGCCTCCCCCCTCCCCCCCCTCCCCAGTATAGATCATTGGTGGCAGGGGCCCCCTTCCCCCCCACATCATTGGTGGCAGTACGACCCCCCCCCCCCCAGTATTAATCATTGGTGGCAGTGGGCAGTTCCGATCGGAGTCCTAGCAGTATAATGATGGGGCTCCGATCATTTACAATGCGCGGTGGCCGCCGGGCGCTCCTTCTTCTGTCTGTGCGGGGCATTGCTAATGCTTACTGCGGCGCATTGCTAATGCTAATGCCGACGCACGTGAGTATAATGCTGCTCACTGACATACCATGGCAGTCAGGATTTCAGAACCCGGCTCTGCGACCTGGATTGGCCTGTGTGTGTCCGTCCGCTGCACATGCACACTTCTATAATCGTAACACACACACGGATGTACACAGGGCTTTTATTAGTATAGATTACACTCCAACCCCCATCATTGTACACATATTCATTAATACTGGGGAGGGAGGGGGGGAGGCGTACTGCCACCAATGATGTGGGGGGGAAGGGGGCCCCTCCTGCCACCAATGATTAATACTGGGGAGGAAGGGGGGGTGTACTGTCACCAATGATGTGGGGGGGAAGGGGGCCCCTGCCACCAATAATTAATACTGATAACAGACTTTTTGATCACTTTTTATTTAATTTTTTGTAGAAAATGAAGCAACCAAAAATGGCGAATCGTCCATTTGGAAGATTTTTTCCGTTTTGCCTTTTGCTGTATGGGGAAAATATTTTTACATTTTCATACTATGGGCATTTTCGCACATTTTGACACCACTTATGTATATTTTTATTTTGGAAAAAGGGGGGTGTCTTGAATTTTTATGCTTTTGAATATTATTTTTTTTACTTTTTTTTAAACACTTTTTTATAGTTCCCATAGGGAACTATAACAATCAATCATCTGATTGCTAGTATCATAGATTTCAATGCACTTGTATTGGAATCTATGATGTTTTCAGTACTTTCCTATGGAGCCCTATTACAGGCAAGGACTCCATAGAAAATACTGTGTAGCAGCCTCCTGTCATTCACAAAGACAGGGGCTGCTGTATACATGCTCCTGCTCCTCCGATCGCCACACGGGGTAGCCTTAGCACAACCGAAAGTAAAAGCTTTCGGTTTTCAGCGCGCTCAGATGCCGTTGTCAGGATTAACCACGGCACCAGAGGGGTTAAATGTCCGCAATCGGCATTACTGTCAGTTGTGAACATTAGCCACAGGTGTCTTCTATAGGAAGCAGGGGGCCATCTGCGGCTATGGCGCCCACAGCGGGCAGGAGCGGGGGCCATCATTAAGAACACGCCTGATGACGTACATGTACGTCATCGGTCATGAAAGGGTTAATGTAAAGTCCACAAGCTTGCAACTTATTCCAGCTTTAAAACATTGCTAATAGTTTATCAAACAAGAAAATGATATGATCCTGATATCAAATTGTGGTAATCAAGATCCATTAATATTTAATCATCCTAATCTAGAGGTATTTATCAACTAATCTATAATTGGATGCCTTTATGGAACTAGTTCATCCCAAAAAAATATAATTAGGTTTTTGGATTATATTATTATCTTTGATGTGAACTTTTTCTTTTACTTTGTCGCTATTTTGAGTCTCTTATGTAAAAAAAAAAAAAAGACTTACAACTTCTACAATCTTGAACATTGCCATGGAAACTGTCATTTCAGGTACCAAAACCTTGGAATTTAATACGTATTGATAAAAATCAAGAACAAAATATTCGATAGTAGCCTATCTAGTCCTTTTGTTCTGAAGGTTTGAGGCCTCATTAGTCAAGAAATTATTTTTTTCTTGATGTATAGAATGTTTCATTATGTTTTTTATGTTATGTTTTTATCATTCACCTACTGATAAAATAATAGAATGAAATTATATTATTTTCAGTTTTATGAACTTTGTGCATTATTACAGTACATTACTTGTTTCTTTCTAATAGTCTTATAGTATTGTTAATTATATGCTAACCAGACATTAAGCCCGTTACAATAACGGGCGCTAGAACAGTAGTGCTGGCACTGTGATGGGGGATCTGTGGATCACACTGTTATAGGGGATCTGTGGATGGCACTATTATGGGGGATCTGTGGATGGCACTGTTATGGGGGATCTTTGGATGGCACTGTTATGGGGGATCTGTAGCTGACACTTATGGGGTCTGTGGCTGACACTTATTGGGGTCTGTGGCTGACACTGGTATGGGGGGATCTGTGGATGGCACTCTTATGGGGGGATCTGTGGATGGCACTCTTATGGGGGCGCTGTGGCTGACACTGTTATGGGGCTGGTCTGTGGCTGACACTTATGGGGCTGGTCTGTGGCTGACACTTATGGGGCTGGTCTGTGGCTGACACTTATGGGGGTCATTGGCTGACACTTATGGGGGTCTGTGGCTGACACTTATGGGGATCTGTGGCTGACACTTATGGGGGTCTGTGGCTGACACTTATGGGGGTCTGTGGCTGACACTTATGGGGGTCTATGGCTGACACTTATGGGGGTCTGTGGCCGACACTGTTATGGGGGTCTGTAGCTGACACTATTATGGGGGTATCTGTGGATGTGTCATCCACAGATTCCCCCATATTAGTGTCGCTGTTTAGTGTGAATGTAATGGCAGCGGGGCCCGCTGCAGTCCCTGTATTGCACCGGCCCCCTCAGAGTAGTAATACTATGAATAACTAATAATAATAATGATCTTCACTTCTTCACTTACTACATGGTGAGGCAGGAGGCCGGGCGGGTGGCCAGGCACTGGCAGCGTAACTCACTACGTCATGCGCCAGCGCCGCCTGCTTCATTCATGCAGTGGGCGGAGCAGGGGCGTCACTTAGTGAGTTACGCTACCTGTGCCTGGCCGCCCACCCGGCCTCCTGCCTCACCATGTAGTAAGTGAGCGGGGCTGGTGCAATACAGTGACTGCCCCCCACGGCCATTACAATAGGATGCCACACATGTAGTGTCCGTGGAGTGTGTGCCGATGGAGCGGCGTCTGGCCGCACTGCGCGTGTGGGGAAGCGGGCGCATGCACAGTGTGGCATAATGAGTAAAATAGCCAGCTCTCAGTGTGACGGCTCCCCGGGATCTGTGACGTCTGTCCCATGTGCTCCGGGCAGAGTATAACTCTGAAAGCCGCCGTGCCTGGCTCCCGGCGTCCTCCTCCCTGAGCGCTGCTATCCAGCCGCTGTGCCCCCCCGAACCCGGCTCTGCGACCTGGATTGGCCTGTGTGTGTCCGCCCGCTGCACATGCACACTTCTATAATCGGCACACACACACGGATGTACACAGGGATTTTATTAGTATAGACATGGGCGTAGCTATAGGGGGTGCAGAGGTAGCAGTCGCTACCGGGCCCAGGAGCCTGAGGGGGCCCAAAGACCCTTGTGCTGCATAAGAAGACACACAAAGCACTGAGAGAAGAGGGGCCCAAGCTGAACTCTTGCACCAGGGCCCATGAGCCGTTAGCTACGCCCCTGAGTATAGATTACACTCCAACCCCCATCATTGTACACATATTAAACTCCAACCCCCATCATTACACTACAGCCCTCATTAGAGTGTAATGTGTGTGTAATGATGGGGCGGTTGGAGAGTAATATGGGTATAATGATGGGGATCCCAGGATTTGAGGCAACTGCAGAGGAAACTGGAGGGGGAGGAGGAGACACGGCAGAGCTGGGCACAGCAGGAGGCCGGCGCGCAGGTGCGTGCGGTGTGTGGAGCGCTGTGTGCAGTATAACAAATAGCATACACACACAGATTTTATTATGTAGGATTACACTCCAGCCCCCATCATAGTACATAATAAAATCCCTGTGTGAGTGCCCTGTGTCCGTGTGCAGTTTGTAATACTTGGCATGCATGGCGCGGGGACCTATCAGCACACAGCACAGTATTTATGTGAACAGATAAATAAAAAAGCTATGGCTCTGGGAAGGAAGGGAGCACAAAACGAAAAAAAAAAAACAACATACAGGCTTAAAAGGGTTAAAAAATGTTTTAGAAATAAAGTTTTCCAAAAATTTACAAACTTAACTCTTTTAAACGGCATATAGGATGCAAACAAATAATACCACTACAAGTAAAAAATATTATCACATATAGTTACTGAAAATTTAAAACCTAGACCAAATTTCTGAATAACAACACCAGTCAAATAACACTGCAAGATCATGAACACAAATTACCACCACAAAGTGACTTAATACAACCATACTGAATAGAATCCACTATACTAATATGTAAATAAGCACTGTAGATTGACCGCATAGCGGTAGAAACCAATTCTACACATGTGCTCGGCAGGGTATATATGTGTATACAGAACAGTAATGTGCATGGACTTAGAGGTGACATCCTCTATGATATTTGAAAGCATTTACTTTCCCATTTCTTCTTCATCCAGCCCAGGCTGCCATGAAGACTTACTCAGAAATCTCAGTAGTTATACTTCTGTTTGTGCCCCATAATTATAATCATGTCTCATTTTTCCCCCTTGCAACATTAGTGTTCTCCTTGTGCCTCTTACAACAGTAATGTCCCCTTTTGTGACCCATACAATAGGAATCTCTGTCTTTGCACCCCTATATATTAGTTATGCCAACCTTTGTGTGCTAATACAGTAGTAATATCTCATTACTGTCTCATTCAGATCTGTATAACAGCAATGTCCCCCTGCATGGTTCCATGTGACATTAATTCCCCTTGTGTGTCCCCTATATAACAGTATAGTAATATCCCCTGTGAGTGCAGTATAACAATAATGTCTACCCTCTGTGCTTCCATACAAATGAAATGTCACCATTTGTCCTCCAGAAGTTAATCATATGTGACCCCTTTAAACCAATAAAAATGAAAAATGAAACTCACCTAGCCCTGTTTCCACGATGATCACGTCACTCTTCCCTCCTTTTATGAAAGGTCCAGTGCAAGTTGATGCTCTTGGCCTCCTCAGATCTTCTGCATTCTAGGAATCACCTCTGGTAGGCTTAAAGCAGCATGTGGATTACGAGAGAAGTACTCTGACATGGCCTTTAACATCTGCATACTAATGAGGCAGATACAGTTGAAAGGGGTGTTTGCGAACATTTGGAGTGGGTCCAGACCCCCTTTACCCTCTGGCCTGGTCCTGCAATCACAGTCATTATGCTCCTACTCTGTGTGCATTCTATCCTAGTATACAAAATAATATAATTTATAGACAATTATGTGCAAGCCAGTGGATAAGCCAGCAACTCCACATCTGCTTATTTTCGGATAGTGGCAAGAGGGACCTCAGTTGTGTAGGGCATTCCCCTCAAATTCAGCAGGTCTGTCCTCCCTATTTCTACCATGTTCTGGAATAAATCATGGGCTTGAGATCCATCTGGACCTGGGAAATTGCTATAATTATGTATCTTTTGTTTTAAAAGAGAGATAGAAGGTGCAAGTATCATGATGAAATGACAGTTTCCATAGAAGTGTAATACGACCTCCTCCTCAAGAGAGAGGAGCCAGGAAAAGATCAGTGCCTGAGTGAACATAAGGGGTATCTGTCTAAGGGCTTGTTCAAACGACCATATGGTTTTGCGGTCCGTTTTTCACGGATCCTTTGTTCCATTTATTGGATCGGTTGTGTTTACATTTACGTCTGGTTTCTGTTCAATTTTTCCGCAAAAACAGGAACTTTGTATTCATTGTAAACACCAAACACATGTGCAAAAAGGGCTGGGCATAGCATTTTTACAGCATAAATCCGCAAAAAACGGATGACTTACGGACATGTATTCTGTATGCATTCCGTTTTTTATATGGACCCATTTACTTGAATGGAGCAACTGAACGTGATTTGCGGACAATAATATGACCTGACTCAAAATGCTTCTGAACGGAAATACGGAAACCGAATGCATATGAAGAACATTGCGTTTTTTTTTTTTTGCGGACCCATTGAAATGAATGGTTTTGTATACGTATATGGAACGCAAAAAACGGCCCATATGCAAAAAGCAAAAAATGTTCATGTGAACAAGCCCTAACACTACGTAGGAGAACATGTGACTGAAATTTTATATAGGAGGGCAAAGGTGTGATAGGACTGGTTGTTACAAGCCCCAAATGCTCATGAACTGCACTCCCTTGCCTGAATCCCGAGCTGAAATTTTCTATTGTACTGAGGATGGATATTCCAGAAAGGTTAACTTGGACAATTTCTATATCATATTTGATATTTGGCCCTGATTATTTATTTGTGTTGTAATCTGTGTTGCCTTGAAGATGCTCTACTTTTAAAAGTACTTGATGTAATGAGTATCCAGGTCTGTAATAGTGGGCATACAAATCACATAGCGGACCCTTACGGTCAATTTATGCATTTGAGGAGAATCATGACAGATGAAGGAGAATTTATAGAACAGTGTAAAGAGTGGAAAAGGCGTTTCCTCCAGAGAGATTATCCAGGATATGTATAGACGCAGCGTACAACAAGGCGAGTAAACAAAGGCAGGACGATTTGGTTAGATGTAAGTAGAGTTGAGCGAACACCTGGATGTTCGGTTTCGAGAAGTTCGGCTGATCTTCACGAAAATGTTCGGGTTCGGGATCCGAACTCGACCCGAACTTGACCCCGAACCCAAAGCCCATTGAAGTCAATGGGGACCCGAACTTTTGGGCACTAAAAAGGTTGTAAAATAGCCCAGGAAAGGGTTAGATGGCTGCAAAAGGCAGCAAAATGTAGGTAAATCCCCTGCAAACAAATGAGGATAGGGAAATGACTTAAAATAAAATAAATAAAAATTAACCAATATCAATTGGCAACTTGGAGGAGGAGGTGGAATAGGAGGTTGGGGTGGTGTCAGGTGGGAATGCTATGGGAGTTGAAGTTCACATCACAGCCAAGAAGGATTCATGTCTGCCAGCAGTGTCACAGGCCTCACTCACAAACTCAGGTCAATGGCAACCATACATGGGAGTTGAAGTTGTCATCACAGCCAAGAAGGAATCATGTCTGCCTGCAGGGCCACAAGCCTAATTCAAACATTCAGGCCCACGGGACCCACAAAGAAGAGAGTTAAAATCACGCCAAGACAGTATTGATTTCACCCAGCAATGCCACATGCCTCATTCACAGATTCAGACCCATGGCACCCACAAAGAGGAGAGTTACAATCATGCCAAATCAGTATTGATTTCACCCAGCAGTGCCACAGGCCTCATTTACTAATTCAGGAGGACCATGGCACCCGCAAAGAGGAGAGGGGTCCCGTATCAGCAACACAGGCCTTAGGTCACCATGCAATGGAACAGGCCATTATAATTTATGTAGGCCCCTGACACCCAGACAGATGAGAGGTCATTTGACAGTAAAAAGAGTTTAATGTCTCCCACCAAGACAGCAAGCAATGAAACAAAATATAAGCCCCTGACACCCAAACAGAGTACAGGTCATTCGACAGCAAAAAGAGGATAATGTAACCCACCAAAGCAACAGGCGATTATCTGAAATGTAGGCCCATGGCACCCACACAGAGGAGAAAGGTCCCATAGCAGCAAAAGAGCCATCATGTTATCCACCATTAGAAAAGGACACTTTCCGTTATTTAGGCCCCAGCACCCAGACAGAGGAGAGAGGTCCTAGAGCAGCCAAACAGGCATCATGTTACCCACCAATGGAACAGGCCACTTTCAGTAATTTAAGCCCCAGCACCCAGACAGAGGAAAGAGGTCCTAGAGCAGCCAAACAGGCATCATGTTACCCACCAATGGAACAGGCCACTTTCAGTTATTTAGGCCCCAGCACCCAGACAGAGGAGAGAGGTCTCACAGCAGAAAATCAGGCTTCATATGTCACCCGCTAAAGCAGAAGACGATAAACAGAATTTTAGGCCCCTGACACCCAAACAAAGGAGACTTCATTTGACAGCAAAAAGAAGTTACTGTCACGCACCAAAGCAGCAGGCGATTAGCTGAAATGTAGTCCCGTGGCACCCAGACAGAGAGGAGGTTCATTCAACTTGGTGTTGTCCCCAAAATAACGGTACAATTAAAAAAAAGAGGATTCAATAAAGAAGTGACCCGGAGTAGTGATGAGCAGCAGGGGCAATATTTAAATACGCGATATTTCGTGAATATTTGGGTGAATATTCACCATATATTGGAAATTTCACGAATTCGTAATCTCCAGTCATTAATTTCTTGATTGCGAAAATTCGCATATAAAAATTCGCACATAAAAATTTGCATCAACTGGTATTTAAAAGGTATCTTTTAAATACCAGTTTATGCAAATGTTTATGCAAATTTTAGGCGAATGTTTATATGCGAATTTTCGCAATCAAGAAAATAACATTATTTTCTTGATCTCGAAAATTTGCATATAAAAATTTGCATAAAAATTTGCATAAGAATTCGCATAAACTGGTATTTAAAAAAAGATGAATATTCGCAATTGCCAATAAATTTCGCGATATTCTGAATATTCGTGAATTCTCGAAGTGCCTATATTAAAATTCGCAATTCGAAAATTCGTGATCAACACTACCCTGGAGTACAAGAATGTATGGTTGAGGGCAAGGCAGTTATAAATGTCTATTCTGCACAAGGGATGGACAGGTCCTGTGGGATCCATGCCTGGTTCATTTTTATGAACGTCAGCTTGTCCACATTGGCTGTGGACAGGCGGCTGCGTTTGTCTGTAATGATACCCCCTGCCGTGCTAAATACACGTTCAGACAATACACTGGCTGCAGGGCAGGCCAGCACCTCCAAGGCATAAAAGGCTAGCTCTGGCCAAGTGGACAATTTGGAGACCCAGAAGTTGAATGGGGCCGAACCATTAGTCAGTACATGGAGGGGTGTGCACACGTACTGTTCCCCCATGTTATTAAAATGCTGCCACCTGCTAACACGTTCCGTATCAGCTGGTGGTGCAGTTAGCTGTGGCGCTGTGACAAAACATTTCCACATCTCGACCATGCTAACCCTGCATTTAGAGGAGCTGGCCGTGACACAGCTGCGTTGGCAACATCTTACTCCTCCTCGCGCATTTTCCTATCACGCTCCAGTGTGGGAATTAAGGTGGGCACGTTGTCTTTGTACCGGGGATCCAGCAGGGTAGCCACTCAATAGTCGGCACACGTTAAAATGTGAGCAACTCTGCTGTCGTTGCGCAGGCACTGCAGCATGTAGTCGCTCATGTGTGCCAGGCTGCCCATAGGTAAGGACAAGCTGTCTTCTGTGGGAGGCGTATCATCATCGTCTTCCGTCCCCCCCCCCATGTGGGGATGGGCCCGAGCTGCGTTGGGTGCCACCCCGCTGTGAACATGCTTCATCCTCATCCTCCTCCACCTTCTCCTCATCCTCGTCCTCCAGTAGTGGGCCCTGCCTGGCCAAATTTGTACCTGGCCTCTGCTGTTGCAAAAAACCTCGCTCTGAGCCACTTCTAAAAGACTGGCCTGAAAGAGTTAGAAATGACCCCTCTTCCTCCTCCTTCTCCTCCTGGGCCACATCCTCTTCCATCATCGCCCTAAGTGTTTTCTCAAGGAGACATAGAAGTGGTATTGTAACGCTGATAACGGCATCATCGCCACTGGCCATGTTGGTGGAGTACTCGAAACAGGGCACACAGGTCTCGCATGGGGGCCCAGTCATTGGCGGTGAAGTGGTGCTCTTCTGCAGTATGACTCACACGTGCGTGTTGCAGCTGAAACTCCACTATGGCCTGCTGCTGCTCACATAGTCTCTCCAGCATGTGCAAGATGGAGTTCCACCTGGTGGGCACATCGCATATGAGGCGGTGAGCGGGAAAGCCGAAGTTATGCTATAGCGCAGACAGGCGAGCAGCGGCAGGATGTGAATGCCAGAAGCGTGCAAAGACGGCCCGCACTTTATGCAGCAGCTCTGAAATGTCGGGGCAGTTGTGAATGAATTTCTGCACCACCAAATTCAGTACATGCGCCAGGCAAGGGATGTGCGTCAAACCGACTAGTCCCAGAGCTGCAACGAGATTTCGTCCATTATTGCACACCACCAGGCCAGGCTTGAGGCTCACCGGCAGCAATCACTTTTCGGTCTGTTGTTCTATAACCCGCCACAACTTCTGCGCGGTGTGGGGCCTGTCCCCCAAACACATGAGTTTCAGAACGAACTGCTGACGTTTACTCCGTGCTGTGCTGAAGTTGGTGTTGAAGGTCTTTGGCTGACCGGATGAGCAGGTGGAAGAAGAGGAGGAGGAAGCCAAGTAGGAGGAGGAGGCAACAGGAGGCAAAAAATGATGCCCTGCGATCCTTGGTGACGGCAGGACGTGCGCCAAACAGCTCTCCGCCTGGGGCCCAGCTGCCACTACATTTACCCAGTGTGCAGTTAGGGAGATATAGTGTCCCTGGCCGTGCTTACTGATCCACGTATCTGTGGTTAGGTGGACCTTGCCACAGATGGCGTTGCGCAGTGCACACTTGATTTTATCCGATACTTGGTTGTGCAGGGAAGGCACGGCTCTCTTGGAGAAGTAGTGGTGGCTGGGAACGAGTACTGTGGGACAGTCATGGACATCAGCTGTTTGACGCTGTCCGTGTCCACCAGCTTGAATGACAGCATTTCAAAGGCCAGTAGTTTCGAAATGCTGGAATTCAGGGCCAGGGATCGAGGGTGGCTAGGTGGGAATTTACGCTTTCTCTCCAAGTTTTGCGAGATGAAGAGCTGAACGCTGCCGTGTGACATGGTGGAGATGCTTGGTGATGGAGTTGGTGGCACATCATCTGTTTGTTGGGTGGCAGGTGCCAACGTTCTTCAAGAGGTGGCGGAGGAGGCTGAGGCAGCAGCAGAAGGGGGAGCAGGAGGGGCCTGAGCCCTTTCTTGGTTATGAAGGTGCTTACTCCACTGCAGCCCGTGTGTCGCATGTAGATACCTGGTCATGCAGGTTGTGCTAAGGTTCAGAACGTTAATGCCTCGCTTCAGGCTCTGATGGCACAGCGTGCAAACCACTCGGGTCTTGTTCTCAGCACATTGTGTGAAGAAGTGCCATGCCAGGGAGCTCCTTGAAGCTGCATTTGGGGTGCTCGGTCCCTGGTGGCGGTGGCCAGTAGCTGGCGAACTCTCTTGGCGATGGCTGTTCTGCTTTTGTCCCCTGCTCCCTCTTTCGCTACGCTGTTGGCTTAGTCTCACCACTGCCTCTTCCTCTGAACTCTGAAAGTCAGTGGCATGATCTTCATTCCATGTGGGGTCTAGGACCTCATCGTCCCCTGCATCGTCTTCCACACAGTCTTCCTCCTTGACCTCCTGTTCGGTCTGCACACTGCAGAAAGACACAGCAGTTGGCACCTGTGTTTCGTCATCATCAGAAACGTGCTGACTCTGCTGAGGTGGTATTCCTATGTCCTCATCAGGAAACATAAGTGGTTGTGCATTCTATGTCTTCCACTGCTGGGGAAGGGCTAGGTGGATGCCCTTGGGAAACCCTGCCAGTAGAGTCTTCAAACAGCATAAGAGACTGCTGCATGACTTGAGGCTCAGACAGGTTCCCTGATATGCATGGGGGTAATGTGACAGACTGATGGGCTTGTTTTTCAGGCGCCACCTGTGTGCTTTCGGCAGAAGATTGGGTGGGAAATAATGTGAACGTGCTGGATCCACTGTCGGCCACCCAATCGACTAGCGCCTGTACTTGCTCAGGCCTTATCATCCTTAGAAAGGCATTAGGATCAACCAAATATCGCTGTAGATCCTGGCGGCTACTGGGACCTGAGGTAGTTGGTTCACTAGGACGTGTAGCTGTGGCAGAACAGCCACGCCCTCTCCCAGCACGAGAGGGTTTACTAACACCACCACGACCATGTCCACATCCCTTATTAGGGAAACCACTGATTTAGGGGAATATCAATTTTTGGCCTAGTATTTATGCCCTGGCTGAAAGGTATCCTTTTACGGACAGAAATACACTTGGAGATGCACAGTAGCATGTGCAAATATAGAGGATTTAGCTTTCAGCCCTTGTATTTAGACCCTGAGTGTAATATACCCTTTTACGGACAGAAATACACTTGGAGATGCACAATAGTGTGTGCAAATATAGAGGATTTAGCTTTCAGCACTTGTATTTAGACCTTGAGCGTAATATACCCTTTTAGGGACAGAAATACACTTGGAGATGCACAGTAGCGTGTGCAAATATAGAGGATTTAGCTTTCGGCCCTTATATTTAGACACTTAGTGTAATATACCCTTTTACGAACAGAAATACACTTGGAGATGCATAGCAGCGTGCGCAAATATAGAGGATTTATTTTTCAGGCCTTATATTTAGACGCTGACACGCTAATTGTAATATACCCTATTACAGACAGAATTACACTTGGAGAGGAACAGCGGAAAATACTGATCTTTAGGGTTTATATTTTAGGGATTTTATTTAACCACAGAAAAAAATCTGTCCTTTGAAGGACAGTATTACACTTGGGCCAGCCACTGCTGGAACCCCAGATTTAGGGGATTGGTATTTTGGCAATTGAATTTCACCCCAGAAAAAAAATCAATACTTTGACGGACAGTATTACACTTGGCCAACCACAGCTGGAACACCAGATTTATGGGATTTATATTTTACCCCTCAATAAAATATAGCAATTTATATCCTGTTGTAGGATATTGCAAAAAAAAGCCTACTATTGAACCCGAAAATGTATGTTGAACTTGGTGGCAGCTCAAAACATGTGCTGGTGCACCAAAATATCACAAAATGGCAGCCGATCACCCCAGAAAAAAGTGACAGAAAAACGCTCTGGGCAGCCAAAAAAACAGTGAGCAATGAACTAACAGATGTTGAATGATTCACAGCTGTAGATCGATCACTTCATTAAGTGGTTTTACTGAGTCTTCCCTGCCTAATTTCGCCCTCACAGCAGCTGCATCCTATCCATACACTAATCAAAGCAGAGTGACGGGCGGCGCTACGTGACTGCAGCTTAAATAGAGGCTGGGTCACATGCTGCACTTGGCCAATCACAGCTGTGATGGCCTCTCGGGGCAAGTAGTACGACACATGTTGATTGGCTGCTTAGCAGCCTTTCAAAAAGCGCCATGGAAATCGCCGAACACCAATCCCAAACCCGAACTTTTACGTAAATGAACTATACAGTTCGGGTTCGAGTTCAACCCTAGATGTAAGAAAAGAGGCAAGCAGCAAACTAATACCAGTACTAGGACAGTATTCACATTCAATTACACCCCAATGGTTCCGCTTATTAAAAAAGTTATCCTGAATAATTGACATATGTTTGTGCAGGATGAATCCTTAAAAGAGAGGACACAATTGAGTACCGTAATTAGCTTCAAGAGAAGTGGGACCATTGGAGATGCAATTGTTAAGAGCAACCTACATAGAGATGATTTGAATTGGTTAGGTAAGTGTGTACCGCAGGGTAATTTTGTATGTGGGCATTACTCCATGTGTAGTTTCATGTACAAACGTAAATACCTCAGAATAGGAGGAGTGGAAGATGTAGTGAAACATTTTGTATTCTGCAAAACACAGTTCATGGTATATGTGATTTTCTTTCCCTGTGAAGGTTCTATATAGGTGAAACCTTTAGACCACTTTATGTGAGATTTAGGGAGCATAGGAAAAATATAGAGAGCAGAATTGGAGCAACTCGACTAATTGAACATATACACGAGAAACATGGAGGTAGAAATAATGTTTTGAAGTGTGCAGGGATAGAAGTTGTACAGATGCCTGAATGTGAAGGATATAGAAAATGCATCTTCATTCAGAAAGAGGCTGCATGGATAATTAAAACCAATGCAATGGGTCCTTTGTGACTAAACGATAAAAATGACTTAGCTGTCTTTGTTTGAGATGGTTTTAAATGTGACGTTTTTTATGTGTGAATTGTCTTGTTGACATAAGTATCATAATGTGATTTTGAGTTTTAAATAGTTACCGTCTCATCTGTCTGATGTGACGTGGCCGGAGGAGTGAGGTATTTAATGCACGCCCCGACTGAGTCACTTGTGGCTTGAGAAAGTGCAGGTAGCGCGAAACGACTGTCGCTTGATTGACCTGTGCAGTGCCCGCATCTACCTTGTATTAATCTTTAACTGCAAAGAAGATTTTGGTGAGTGCCACTATTAATTTTTCTCCATTTATACAAATCACATAATCCCAATCCAATCACATAATCCCAGTTTCTGGTGCAAACACTGAGCATAGCACCACAAAGCTTTAGTTCTGAGGAGAGACAAAGGTGATATATTTAAGCAGTTACCAGCTTCAAGAAAGTGCAACATAGTTGGCAGATAGAGAATCTCTTGAATTGTCAGGGGATGCTTTGACTGGCTACATGTACTAAAGGGATCTGATCGAAACAACGTGATCTGGTCTGTTGGACAAGGTTTTATGTTTAGCTGGCAATACCTGCTACAGCTATGCGCCTGTTTTCCTGTGGGGTAACATAGTTTGTTAGGCAAAAAAAACGACATCTGTCCATCCAGTTCAGCAAGTTGATCCAGAGGAAGGCAAAAAAAAACGTGTGAGGTAGAAATGAATTTCCCTCATTTAAGAGGAAAAAAATCCTTCCTTACTCCAAGCAAGCAATCAGCATAACTCCCTGGGTCAACAACCCTTTTCCAGAAATCTTAATAACTATAACCAGTAATATTATTACACTCCAGAAATACATCCAAGCCCCTCTTGAAATCTTTTAGCAAATTCACCATTACCACCTCCTCAGGGAGAGAGTTCCATAGTCCCACTGCTCTTACCGTAAAGAAACCTCTTCTATGTTTGTGTACAAACCTTCTTTCCTCAAGACGCAGAGGATGTCCCCTCGTCACAGTCACAGCCCTGGGGATAAATAGATGCTGGGACAGATCTATGTACTAACCCCTGATAACATTATACATAGTTATTAGATCTCCCCTTAGTTGTCTTTTTTTCTGAAAATCTGAATATCGCTAATTTTGTACACAATACTCCATGTGTGGACTGACTTGTGATTTGTAAAGTGGTAGGACTATGTTCTCATCACAGGCAGCTATGGCCCCTTTGATGCAACCCGTTATCTTATTGGCCTTGGCAAAAGCTGCCTGCCTGGCACTGGTTTCTACAGGAAAGTTTGCTGTCCACTAAAATTCCTAGGTCCTTTTCCATGTCAGTGTTATCCAGTGTTTTACCATTTAGTATGTAGAGGTGACTTGCATTATTCCTTCCCAATCTACATAACCTTATTTTTTCTCAGTGTTAAACCTCATCTGCCACTTTTCTGCCCAAGTCTCCAATCTATCTAGATCCATCTATAGAAGTGTACTGTCCTCCTTTACACAGTTTAGTGTAATCTGCAAAAATGTATAATATATATATATATATATATATATATATATATATATATATATATATATAAGAGAATAGGGCCAAATACTGACCCTGTGGTACCCCACTAGTGACAGTAACCCAATCTGACTGTGTACTATTAATAACTACTCTATGTTTTCTATTACTGAGCCAGTTACTTAACCACATACAGACATTTTCTCACACACAATCTCATTTTATATACTTGCCTTTTATGTGGCATAGTATCAAATGCTTTGGAGAAGTCCATATATACGACATCCGTTGAATTGCCGCTGTCAAGCCTATAATTTACCTTCTCATAAAAAACTGATTGAATTAGTTTGACAGAACCAATCACTCATGAAGCCATGCTGATACTGTGTTATTTGTTTATTTTCATTGAGGTACTCCAAGATAGCATCCCTTAGTAAAAGTTCAAACCATTTTCCCACGACAGATGTCTATTTTGATTCTTTTAAGACACTGATACACATCTTTCTAGTTGAGAAAGGCCACTTTTAATGGGAAGTTTACTTTGATACTCTGCATTTCATCTGACAGTTTATTTTCCTCAGTGAATACAGTGGAGAAAAAAATAATAGATTTTCTTTCTCCTCATCACTCTCCACAACTTTTCCCTCATGACTCTGTAAAGGGCCAACACTTTCAGATTTAAACATTTTATAATTTATATAATTGAATAACATTTTAGGGTTAGTTTTACTCTTTTTGGCAATAAGCCTCTCTGTCTCTAACTTGGCTGCTTTTATCTGTCTTTTACATACATTTTTTTTCTTATATTTTTTCAATGCTGTTTCCATTACAAGATCTACATGTTCCCAATCTATGTCTGGGAAGTTGAAACCCCCCATAATTGCAACCTCATTTTGATTTGCCATCTCATCTATTTCACTTAGTAGTAGATTTTATGTGGTATATTAGGTGGCTTAAACAAATTATTTTCAGTATTTTATTATTGTTTTGCCATCCCGTATTTCTACCCACAGTGACTCCACATGTTCATTTCTCTCACTTATATCTTCCCAGACTATGGGCTTTCTGGCCGATTGCATCAGTTGTTCCTTAACATGGTAGAAGTGTATGTGAGTAATCGTATCTCGCGGCACATGTTCAGGCAGAGTGTAACAATGGCAGTTGGAAGCCGCCAGCGTGCAGTGCGTCCGACTACGTACCTCAGTCGAGCTGCACGCGGGGCTCCTCCTTTTCGCTGCAGGCTCCGGACCCGCTTTCCTGCGCTTTCGCAGGCTACGACAGCTTCTGTTGTATCTTGTAGGAGCCGCAGGCGTCCTGGTACCTTAAGGGTTAATGCACGCCCCTGATTCCGCCCTCTCTCCAATCCTGGCCAGGCACAACCTTTATAAGGGTGCTTCCCCCTTCCTGCAATGCCTGAGCAATATTGTACTTCCTACAGCTAAGGCTCCTGTTGTTCCTGCATTCGATATCCTGCTTATGATCTCTGCCTGTATTCTGACCTCGTCTCTGCTTGATCCTCTTGTACCTCGCTGCTCTCAAATTAAAGACCCGGACTGTTGACCTCGCCTCTGTCTGCTGTGCAGATCGTTACACCAGCTCCACCTGGACTAACTCAGCTCTGCTGTTCTCACAGCACTAGCTCTGCTATACCACTTGCTCAGCTCAGCATTATCCTGCGGCTGTCAGCTATATTGCCTGTTTCCCCGGTGCTCGCATCGGGGCTTTCTGGCCTGCCCGGCCAGCTGCCACTTAACCGGGACCACTCTTGCGGTATCGACCTGGTGTCTCCCCTGCAGCTGAGTCCAGCTTCCGCATCCTGAAGCGGGATAAAGGGCGAAAACCAGGGGGACACTTAGACTCCGTTTTCAAGTTTGGCCCAAAGCCAAACCGGTAAGTGGCACAGCGGGTCCACACCCGTTGATCCGTTACACAGAGATTTTGGTTTTAGAAGTCAGTGGGATCAATCTATAATAAGGTCTGTTTCTGTTACATGGGGGAGAATAGTGTTTTTAAATATTTATATAGGTCGGATGGCAGAACCGACTATTATTCTCAATGTCTGCCATTTTAAGTCTCACACTTTCCAATTCTTCCGCCAACGTATTATGTGCATCCACTATGCTATTATGTGCCCTAGAGAATTCTCCCATTTTGTTTTCTACATGGTCCATCCATTCATCCAGACCATCTACTGTGCTAGAGATAGCAGTAATAGCTTGAGTTATGTCCTTTTGTATCGACCTTCTCAAGGCCAACATGGCTTCTGAGGCCACTTGGTTAGAGGAGGCTATCTTGTTTAATGTGTCATCATGGCTCACCTCTATTGCTGCGTCTGATACATCGCTATCAGCGGCGAAACACAGGGTGGTGTCCCACCTCCACTTCTGCTTGGCCGGGCTTGCGGTTGTTGATGGTGGGCAGGAGCCGTTGGTAGGTAGTTTAGGTCTCTCGTCTGTGTCCTTACAAGATGGTAGAGCCGCTTTGTGGGATATGCCTCTTTTATGTCCCATCAGCGGTATGTTAGGTTGTGAGAAGGAATAAGAGCTGGAGCCCAAGGTGTTGTCCTAGTGTATGGGTAGGTGTGGCTTCATCTTAGTTGAGTGCCTTTGACTTCTTCTCTGTGTCTGAGGCCTCACGTTGTGCCGTGTCTGCTGTTATGGCATACCACTTGCCATTTCCCACCTGGGTGAAGAAGGCAGTGAGGAGTTTCTTGGTTTCTTTCTTACCCCTTTGCATCATCCTGGGTGGTAGGGGGTTGTGTTTGTTCAGTTTGGAGGATGTAATGGTTCATGAGATCATTGTGGATGTTGCTTTGCAGAATGCCTGTGGGGAGCACAAGAGCTAGGCAGCCATCACGCTCCCTGTCCAGGCCACACACCCCCATCTTTGGTCTGATATTGACCTACTGTATGCTAAGGAGAAGTCATCCATATAGAGAACCCAGACAAGCCCTTTTAGGCCCATGTACATACAGGTAAGTGCTGATTTATTTTACACCTATCATAATGTATATTTTGTAAATACTGGCTTACACATGCAAATTCTCTGGTCCAGTTATTATCTTTACAAGATTGATGATCAGAGCTGGTGCCACGGTATAGGAGCAACCCTCAAGGAGGGAGATTTATCATGGGAGGAAAATCTGAAGTCATTTTTGCTTGAGTCTGCGTTGGAGTACTTTATGCCACATTTATCAAATGTCTAATGTTACTTGATAAATTTGGCATGTCCTTGAACCTAACACTTTTGCCTAGAGAAGCTACTCCAGTTTTCCTACTTCAACCTCCTCCTAGAGTGAGACTGCGACTTTTTTTTTTTTTTAAAAAGTTGCAATGATAAATCTGGAGTGAAACTCATTAACATAGCTAACCACACCCACTTTTCCACCAATATTACAAAACTGGATTGAGTGGTGTAAAAATGCAAAAAGTCGCAAACTTTTGTGCAAGTGAGTGTAAAACGTCCAAAGTTTTTGCACATGCGCTCAAATTTTGCGCAATCGAGTGCAAAAAAGTCACAAAAGCCTTATTTCTTAAATCAGGGCCAAGATTTTCAATTGTCTCTGCCAATGTACAGCTTAGGAACCTGTTTATCCATGAATGTCATATTTAAATAACATTACTTATTAGCTAGAAGATAATGCAAGCTAAGATCTTCAGAAATATGTAACTTTTGTGCAGTAATTTTTTTTTTATAAAAAGTAATATATTATGCATAAAATATGGCAAATGTTGCTCTCTTAGTATGTACTTGACATAAAATAAAATATCTGTTAATATGGAAAATGTTGTCAGATGGCAGCCACATATTGAGATACTAAAAGTATATTAAGATTCATGTCGTAGTAAGACACAATGCAGTTGTCAGTTAAAAGCAAGCATCTGAATGAAAGAGTAGGATAATATGACAATCAGATAAATAATTAAAAATCACTGTGATTATTAGAATTATGCATTTGTCATATGAACCAGATGATGAAGAATTAAAAATCTGTCACTGAAGTCTGTGTGTAACAAAAAGACTGTCAAAGCATATGAAATGGAGATGTTACTTATCACTGCAAATAATAAAACAAGCAGTCTATGAAATTGCAATTATGTGTTTTTTAATTACAAGTGTTATTCATAATATAAAACTGAGGTCTGCCATTTATTTTCAGTAACCCTGAGTTTCTTATGGTGAAGATAAATGCCCGAACATTCCCACTGTTTTCAAACTCTCAACTGGATATAACCTAAAGTAAAGCTGACATACTCTACAGGTATGAAAGACCTATAGTTCAAGGTTTCATGTGACTTCTTATCCATAATACTGCAGTGAAACTTGGAAAGTAAAAAATATCTGCTATGCATTTTGACTGCAGAATGATTTTGAACTACAGTATCTGCAATTAAACACAGTTAGGTAGGTAGAGATTACATCATGTCTGCTCATGCCTTACACCCAAAGATATTTTGTAGTGATTAAATCAATCATCACAAAATGGCCATAATCTTGCCCCCACTGTTTCTTAGTCTTCGACATTTTCTGCATGTCCCTGAAACAAAGTAAAATTTTTGCCTCGAACATAATAAATCTATTAAATTTTTGATCGGTAAATAGCCTGGGGATAAATGATCATTTTGTCCTATTGCAGATCGGGGCAGCTCTCCAGCCAGGTAACAGACACAGAATAGTGAGGAGGAGAAAGGAAGGGGTGGAGGAGGGTCAGTGAATCCCTGAGACACAAAGGGAAAATTTATTTTTATTAATTTATTTTTTCATTCCTATATTCAATATGGGAGAACATATGATCACTTTGTGTGTGTGTATTCTACATACAGTATTTTTGTATTCCTTTAAGTACTAAAATTCTGGTAATAACAGTTAAAGGGGTAGTCTCACTTTAACGGTTGTAATGTAAATGGCATTTATTATGTAGATAAAGTTAATACAAGGCTTACCAATATATTGTGATTGTCCATATTGCTTCCTTTGCTGGCTTGATTTATTTTTCCAACACATTATACGTGATTCGTATCCATGGTTATGACGACCCTCCAATCAAGCAGGGATGGCTGTGCTTGCACACAATAGGACAAGGCATCGGCATCTTTGGTGGCCAGTACCGCGAAAGTGCTCATAAGCCGTTTTTTCTCTACAGTGTGCAAGCACTACTGTACTGTATAATGCAATGAAAGAATGAATCCAGCCAGCAAAGAAGGCAATATGGACAATCACAATACATTAGTAAGTGTCTTGTATTAACTTTCTCTACATGATAAATGCCATTTGCTTAATTGGCCATGGATTTGTTTCCCACCTATTGAGTAATTAATTTTGTTTTTTATAGTATCACCTATGACTCTGTGCATGTCAGTGCTATTTAATGCTGCTAGGTGGGCAGATTTATGTAATATGGCATTAGAAGAGGTGTTGCTCACTAAGTAAAAAACTTTATATACCTCAGTATCATCATATTTGAAGCATATAGACAGGGAAGGACTGGGAACCAAAAGTGGTCCTGGAAAAAACTAAAACTGGCCCCATGTTGTAGGTGGGTCCAAAGTGACAGAAAGCAGGGACAACAGAAGTAAGCAGGGCCAGCAATACAATAGCATAGAACAATATACAGCCCAGCAGAACCAAATAAAATAGTGCTGCATAAAATACTGCCACCTGCTCCACAGTATTCCACTGTATCACTGTCCTGAGGGCGGTGATGCAGTTGAATTCAGGAGGGCACCTGCAGTTGCTGGCAAGATGTATAGGAGAGAATCAGATTTATGTGTACCCAGCTAGAGGGCTTGGGCTTCCCCCCTAGGCATTGACCCACCAGGAAATTTCCTGTAGGGTCTATGGCCAGTTGGGCCCTGCATATAGATGTAAGTGTGGCCCTATTAACTGCTATTATGATTGCACAAGTTTGGTGTGAGCCTTTAGTATTCTCAGTTTCAGAATATCTGTATTTATTTTCCTGCTTTATAGACTCAACTGAAATCCTTACTGTATACTGTATCTTGTTCTTGGGAAGGTTAGTTTCCTGGATATTTACTACGAACAAAAGTGCTCAGATGACCATAAATGTGTCTAGAGTGGGGAGAGGGAAATAAACTCCTGCTAGAGTCTATCTCCATCAGGGAACCATTGGGATGCCCCCAAACACATTCGATAGTCAGCCAATCGTACCAACATCATTTGATCCACTTAAATCTAATGTGTACCTTCACTCTCAAAATTCCTTACTGCATAATTTTGGTAATCAGACACCCATTTAATCTGTTTGTTCTCTTGAATCAAACATTGCATTTAAATCCGAGTTTTAATATAGTTTTCGATAGTATGACTGAGGCATGTTGTACATGAAGTTGCCTTTATTTCTAGTTTCTTGTCATACAAATTCTATTCTATTGTAATTATGGAACATCATGTAACAGGCTACAAAATATCTTTTATTAAATAGATATGTTTACGGTGGTTATCTTAACTGCTTGCCGACCGCCTAACGCACAGATGCGTCCAGGCGGCAAGTTTATTCCTCCTGGACGCATCCGTGCGTCATCTCGCGAGAGGCGAGATCTGCTGTGAACGCGCGCACGCGTGCGCGCGTTCACAGCAGAGCACGGCTCTGCAGTTATACTACAGCCTGCCAGCGATGATCAATCGCTGGCAGGCTGTAAGTGTAAAATAAATTAGATCAAAGAGCTATATCAGACGCTGTTTTGTGAACTGCGTCTGATATAGCTGTTACCTGGTCCTCTGGTGGTCCCATTTACTGGGATCGACCACCAGAGGACCAGGTAACACTGTAAAGTTGCACCAAACTCTACACTAACCCCCCACCCCCACCCCACTTTATAACCACTATTAACCCTTTGTTAACCCCTGATCACCCCATATAGACTCCTGATCACCCCCTGTCACTGATCACCCCCCTGTAAGGCTCTATTCACATGTCCATATGTGTTTTGCGGATCCGCGGATCCATGGATCCACAGATCCGTGCCACGGATCCGCGGCGCGGATCCGTAAAACACGGACACCGGCAATGTGCTTTCCGCATTTTGCAGATCCGCACATTGCCAGAACTATATAGAAAATGATTTTTCTTGTCCGCAATTGCGGACAAGAAAAGGGCATGTTCTATATTTTTGCGGAACGGAAATGCAGACTCGTAAGTGCGGATCCGCAATTCCGGATCCGAGCGGGACAAAGTCTGTCCGCATAGAAATGAATGGGTCCGCAATTCCGTTCCGCAAACAGAATTTCGGACGTGTGAATGGGGCATAAGGGTCCCTTATCACCGCCAGTTAGCTAGCTACTTGTTAGGTAGTTAGCGCCCAGCCCACCGCACCGCAGTCACTGATTTTGGCAGAGATTTTTTCATCCACATTGATTGATGCGAATGAAGAAATCTGTGCCGTTCATTTTTTTTTTTTTTTCAGCGCAGAGGCTGAACGGAAAAAAAAAAATCTTATTACCCGTATGCTCAATATAAGGAGAATCGCAGATACTCCTAATGCTGGCCATACGTGTAATGATTGCGGAGACCCTCAACTGCCAGGGCAGTACAAACAACTCACATGTGACCCCATTTTAGAAAGAAGACACCCCAAGGTATTCCGTGAGGGGTATGCTGAGTTCATGTAAAATTTTATTTTTTGTCACAAGTTAGTGGAATATGAGACTTTGTAAAAAATATATATATATATCAATTTCCGCTAACTTGTGCCAAAATTTTTTTTTTCTGTGAACTCACCATGCCCCTCACGGAATACCTTGGGGTGTCTTCTTTCCAAAATTGGGTCACTTGTGGGGTATTTATACTGCCCTGGCATTTTTGGGGTCCTAAAGCGTGAGAATCCAAATGCGTAAAAATGCCCTGTGAAATCCTAAAGGTACTCATTGGTTTTAGGGCCCCTTTGCGCATCTTGGCTGCAAAAAAGTGTCACACATGTGGTATCGCCGTACTCAGGAGAAGTAGGGCAATAAGTTTTGGGGTGTATTTTTATATATACCCATACTTTGTGTGAGAAATATCGCTGTAAACGACAACTTTTTAAATTTTTTTATACAAAGTTGTAAGTTTACAGAGATATTTCTCTCACCCAACATGGGTATATGTAAAAATACACCCCAAAACACATTGCCTTACTTCTCCTGAGTACGATGATACCACATGAGTGACACTTTTTTGCAGTCTGGGTGCGCAAAGGGGCCTAAATTACAACGAGTACCTTTAGCTTTTACATGGCTGCTCACAATTTAGCCCCGCCCAAAATGCCAGAACAGTAAACACACCCCACAAGTGACCCCATTTCGGAAAGTAGACACCCCAAGGTATTTACTGAGGGGCATAGTGAGTCCGTGGGAGATTTTTATTTTTTTTTGCCAGAAGTTAGCAGAAATGGAAACTTTATTATTTTTATTTTTTTCCTCAGAAAGTGTCATTTTCCGCTAACTTGTGAAAAAAAATGAAATGATACATGAACTCACCATGCCCCTTCGCGAATACTTTGGGGTGTCTTCTTTCTAAAATGGTGTGATTTGGGGGGTATTTATGCTTTCCTGGCATTCTAGCACCTGAAGAAACATGACAGGTGCTCAGAAAGTCAGAGCTGCTTCAAAATGCGGAAATTCACTTTTTTGCACCATAGTTTGTAAACGCTATAACTTTTACCCAAACCAATAAATATACACTTATTGGATTTTTTTTTATCAAAGACATGTAGAACAATAAATTTTGCGAAAAATTTATATAGAAATGTAGTTTTTTTAAAAAAAATTATAACAGAAAGTAAAAAATGTCATTTTTTTGCAAAAATTTCGGTAATTTTTGATTAATAGCAAGAAAAGTAAAAATGTCAGCAACAATGAAATACCACCAAATGAAAGCTCTATTAGTGAGAAGAAAAGGAGGCAAAATTCATTTGGGTGGTAAGTTTCATGACGGAGCAATAAGCGGTGAAAGTAGTGTAGTGCAGAATTGTAAAAAGTGGCCTGGTCATTAAGGGTGTTTAAGCTAGGGGGGCTGAAGTGGTTAATTAACAATCTAACCTTTTATATGCCAAGCCTCTTTCATGCTATTAATTTTAATCAAAAATGTCGACAAGCGATGGGGATCCAACTGCAAGGACAATACATAACATTTGCACCTATGCCAATGATGGCAATTTTGCTTGAATGTAGGGGAAAGGACTTAAAAATTCACTGTATGAACTACAAGAATGACACGATTTTAATTAAAAATGATTGCGTGCTCTAAACTATTTGACATTCTAAACTGTGACAGATATGGAATCTGAATAATGAAAAATGTGCTTTTCCTGAAACAGTAGGCCAAATGTCAAGCTAAAGTTTAACTAACTTTGGTTGAACTCATTTATAATGATATATTATGAGCACCTTATTTATTCATTAAAAAAAAATATTTGTTTTATCTGAGTAATTTTACTACCTATTATAAGACATACAGTATTTATCAGCCAAGGTAGTAGGCAGGAAAAAGGAGAATCAGATAGGTGACCAGTCATTGATATCCCCTGCACTGCCTGAGGATGCTCTTAATTCATGATGAGATGCAGGAAACTGGCGTAAATTATAGTGAATTTGCCTGGGCTGATGACCTCACATCTGCCACAACCCCACCTTGGCCTCACAACTCCACAATGGTGAGGCTGGTATAAAAATATTGTGTGCACCTAAATTTAGGTATATGGGCATTCAAAAAGTTGCAAACTAGAGTTCAGGAAGGAGGGGGTCATAATGAATTACCCCCCACAATGTTTTACAAAGATAAATCCCAAATTATCCAAAATCTCTGCACAATGAATGGGAACAATCAATTATACTGTTCTATGAATGCTATATTAATGTGTTAATGCAGATCTTGGTAGCTTGCTTTAGCCAATTACTGTCTGAGAGACATTTCTGACCATTTAGGCCTCTTTCACACGAGCGTGTCCGGATTAGGTCCGGATGCGTTGCGGATGCGTTCAGTGAAAACTGTGCGATTTCACAGGCAAAGCCATTCAGTTTTGCCTGTGATTGCGTTCAGTTGTTCAGTTTTTTCTGCGCGGGTGCAATGCGTTTTGACGCGTTTTTCACGCGCGTGATAAAAAACTGAAGGTTTACAAACAACATCTCCTAGCAACCATCAGTGAAAAACGCAACGCACCCGCACTTGCTTGCGGATGTAATGCGTTTTTCACGCAACCCCATTCACTTCTATTGGGCTAGGGATGCGTGAAAAACGCTGAATATAGAACATGTTGCGATTTTCATGCAACGCACAAGTGATGCGTGAAAAAAAACGCTCATGTACACAGCCCCATTGAAATGAATGGGTCAGGATTCAGTGCGGGTGCAATGCGTTCACATCACGCATTGCACCCGCGCGGAAAACTCGCTCGTGTGAAAGGGGCCTTACTGTATGTTGAGCCATGATCAGGAAGTGGAGAACAACTGGGACTGGAGGAACTTCTGGAAGCCTGCAGCAGAAGATTAGTGAATAATGTTTATTTTTTGTACCCCATTGTGGCGATTTTAAAATATATTTTGCACTTGAAAGCCACTTTTGAAAAAACTCTATGACACCATGGTAATGGTTTGACCAGCAAAATTTGGATAGTTTTTCTCAACATGACCCATATAGTAACATAGTAACATAGTACACAAGGCTGAAAAAAGACATCCGTCCATCCAGTCCAGCCCACCATCCTGCCAGTTTAATGTATTACTAGAGATGGCCCGAACTATTCGCCGGCGAACAGTTCCCGGCGAACATAGCCTGTTCGCGTCCGCCGCGGGGCGAACATATTCGATGTTCGCGTTCGCCCCTATACTTTATTATTGAGCAAACTTTGACCTTGTACCTCACAGTCAGCAGACACATTCCAGCCAATCAGCATACCCTCCCTCCCAGACCCTCCCACCTCCTATCTAAACGCAAGGACAGAATCCATCTTAGATTCATTCTGAAGCTGCAGTGTTAGTAATTGTAAATCGTAATGCGATTAATATAACCTGTAATATTCGCATTGCGATTACAACTTAGATCTGAGTTCCTAATGGTTGTATTGCTAGAAAATAACGAAGATGACGAATATAGCACGATATTCTCAACCTTCGTTATATTCTAGCAATACAACAACCATTAGGAACTCAGATCTAAGTTAAATTCTCAATGCGATTAATATAACTTGCATTAATCGCATTGCAAATTCAACTTAGAGCTGAGTTCCTAATGGTTGTTGTATTGCTAGAATATACGTTATATTCTAGCAATACAACCATTAGGAACTCAGCTCCAAGTTGTAATCGCAATGCGAATAATACTTACAATTATTAATCGCTTTCTGAATCCATTTAATGCCTCTATTTGATTGTATATGACGGTTGACTATGACTACCACCAACGTTCATATACATTCAAATAGAGGCATCAAATGGATTCGCAAAGCGATTAATAATTGTAAGTATTATTCGCATTGCGATTACAACTTAGAGCTGAGTTCCTAATGGTTGTATTGCTAGATTATAACGTATATTCTAGCAATACAACAACCATTAGGAACTCAGCTCTAAGTTGTAATCGCAATGCGATTAATTGCAGGTTATATTAAACTCATTGCAAATTCAACTTAGATCTGAGTTACTAATGGTTGTTGTATTGCTAGAATATAACGAAGATTGAGAATATAGCGCTAAATTCTCAATCTTCGTTATATTCTAGCAATACAACCATTAGGAACCCATCTCTAAGTTGAATTCGCAAATAAGATGTCCCAAACAATTCACCGGCAAATTGTTCCCGACGAACATAGCTTGTGCACCCTCCCTCCCAGACCCTCCCATCTCCTGGACAGCATCCATTTTAGATTCATTCGGAAGCTGAAATCTTAGTGAGAGGAGGGAGAGTGTAGTTGCTGCTGATTTAATAGGGAAATCGATAGCTAGGCTAGTGTATTCAGTGTCCACTCCAGTCCTGAAAGACTGATCTCTGCTGTAAGGACAGCGTCCTGACAGCACCCCAAAAAGCCCTTTTTAGGGCTAGCACATCAGTCTCCCTCCCAGACCCTTCCACCTCCTATCAAAAAGCAAGGACGGCATCCATCTTAGATTCATTCTGAAGCTGCAGTGTTAGTAGTTGTAATCACAATGCGATTAATATAACCTGTATTAATCGCATTGAGATTACAATTTAGATCTGTTCCTAATGGTTGTATTGCTAGAATATAATGAAGATTGCGAATATAGCGCTATATTCGTTATATTCGTCAATTCTAGCAATACAACCATTAGGAACAGATCTAAGTTGTAATCCCAATGCGATTAATACAGGTTATATTTATCGCATTGCGAATTCAACTTAGAACTGGTTCCTAATGGTTGTATTGCTAGAATTTCTAGCAATACAACAATTAGGAACCCAGCTCTAAGTTGAATTCGCAATTCGATTATTATAACCTGTATTATTCGCATTGCGATTACAACTACCACACTCTGCGTCAACTAGGTATTTTTCCATTGGGGTTTTGCCATGGATCCCCCTCCGGCATGTCACAGTCCAGGTGTTAGTCCCATTGAAACAACTTTTCCATCACTATTGTGGCCAGAAGGAGTCCCTTTGGTTTTAAAATTCGCCTGTCTATTGAAGTCTATGGCGGTTTGCACTGTTCGCACATTCGCAAACGGAAAATTTTATGTTCGCGACATCACTATGTATTACCAATTTGCTATTTTGCAGTAGTTAAAGGGGTTGTGCAGCCCATATATATATTGATGACCTATCTTCAGGATAGGTCGTCAATATCTAATTGGCAGGGGTCTGACTCCCACCATCCCCTCCATCAGCTTTTTGAAGAGGAGGCAGTGCTCCATGCGAGTGCTGCTTCCTGTTCATTACACTACATGCCGTCTCCTGTGGAGCGACGGCATAATGTAATTACAAGTACATACTCCATTAAAGTGAATAGAGCCAGTACTTGCAATTACACTGCACCGCAAAAACTTCCAAGATGACAGGCAGTGTAATAAACAGGAAGTAACACCGGCATGGAGCACGGCCTCCTCTTTAAATAGCTGATCGATGGGGGTGCTGGGTATCCCCACCAAACAGATATTGATTACCTAGAGTTTGCATTGTTAAACTAATTGACCAATCTGACTAATCTGACATTTTTTAAAAACTATAAGTGCTGTATTTTGTAGGATTAATTGCAAACTAAAATCAAATGAATCTATTGTTGTTTGTGCCATGAATAAAACCAGACTCAAAACTCCTCAAAACATTGAAAATAACTTAAAATGCGCAACATTTTAGTCGTTTGACTTGTCTTCTGTTTTCTTCATTATTTCAATTATAAGTGTTTGTTATTGCTATACAGGAAAGAGAAACATAAATAAGATTGTTGCCATATTTAGGAGCAGGATCACACAATTTTTGTGTTTGCCCTCCACTGGAGAACATAAAGTGACCTTTTTAACATAGCAGAGCAAAAAGTGTTTTACTAAGGGGAATTGATTGCTGCTGAATATATCAAGGCTTTTTGCATTCATCTCTATGATGTTATCATCTCTTTTTTTATTGTAGAAGGAAATAAGGACATACTGAAGGACGATGGCGGGAATTAAATGCTCCCTGCTTTTTAATGTTGGAAAGTTAAGGAAAAAACTCCATTATATAAAAAAGTCAGTTTGATCTAAGATGTGCAAAGATTACCGCATGATATATAACACTCTAACTTTTTGAGGGATAATTCATGATACACATTGAACGTGGACTTATTTGTTCTGTCAAATATCTGCAAAGATGATGAAATGAAATGATCAGAGATTTGTTTGTATCACATTTTTTTAAGAAAAAGCTTTAGTCCTAGAGTTACTTACACACATTATGCCTTGTTTTTGATTGTGCTGTAGAAATGTAGCTAGCTAGCTATTATTAAGATTATCAAGGGGTATAACTACAGTGACAAGGATCTATTGACAGAAGCTCTAGCTCAGAAATGTCACAAGTAATTTAAGAATCAATTGGTTGAAAGGAATAAAAAGTCTATAATAAACTCTATGGCTGGAAACTTTCCAGGCTTTGGTAAGGACAATAGGGATTATTAGTGAATAAATGAGGTGTTGAAATGATTTTCTACAGTTTTTAAATTTGGAATATTGTAAATGAACAGAAAATTTGCAGTCCTGAACTAATCCGGTATGTAAAGATGCCCATACATCTTCAATAGCTGTTGGATAAATGGTCTTGCACACTTCCCCCATACACTGTGGACCGAGAGTGTATGTGTTTTCAATGGGGAGAGAGGAGAAAGACGCTTTGTTAATGAACTCTGTGTGGGTGAACACATTTTGCTGCAAAACTGCATTTGCTATATCCATTTTAGTGAACATGTTGTATTACTTTGAAGAACTGTGTAGTCACAGCAAATGCATTTTCAGAATCATCAACATGATGGGGTAGTTTATTCATGTAACATGCCAGGCTGAATGGAAGATCAGCAAATGTAGATGTACCATCTGAACAACCAGGTGCAGTCCTATCTTGATGGTGACATTCTCCGTGTCCCCTGACACCATAGGAAGGCAGACTGGAAAGCAGAGAACTGTTCCAGTTTACTCTCTCTATGTAATGTTTTGTCCTGGTTGTAGTGTCATCTCAGAAAGTTTTTTTTTAGCATGGCAGATGACATTTTCTCACCCAAAGTTATACACCGCCAGTGTACAAAACATCACTTTTAGGAAATTAAACAAGGCAAGCATCCATGAGGATTTTTGGAAACCTCCGGTTAAGGCAGATGAACAGATCTGCTATTGCTGATGATGGATATTTATCACGCCATGCCGCTGTCTACCTGCCTACCATTATGTTCCATAGCATATGGCTGCTGGTGCTGCTGCTGCTACTCCAAACTGCTTATTCCCCTACTGCCACTTTAATTATCCCTACTGCCCCTACCACTACGTGTACACCACTACTACTGCTACCACAACACAGCTTCACACATATTTACTGCCGTGTCTATTCCATGCAGTGCTGCTACTATTGCTGCCAGTTATTTACCCGAAACAACTTACCTTTTCTACAATTTCACTGTATTGCTGCAGCTCCCAAATAAAAGGAGAATTTTTCAGATTTTCTCAACTTCAGAACAAACCACTGTTTATTCTGACAATTAACACTTATGTGTAAATAGATACGGACAGGCATTTTGCCCCATTAATGCATCATTTTCAGATGCTTGTGCAGAACAATTCACTGTTTCTCATAAGGTAAACATGTATGTAACTAAACAGGGACAGGGATCTCCCCCATTATGGCATCCCCATTAAGTTTTGGATGCTCCCAAAAAGCCACTGTTTGTGTTTAAACATCATCTGACCCCAATAAGGAACCATTTTTGCAAGGTTTCTAATATGAAAAAGTGTAATACATGTGACATGACAGAGCAGTATGCGCTTAATCGTAGCCAAGTATATCAGTTTAACTCTGAAATGATTTTCTATTGCTGTCATTGCGTTAAATATTTTTAAATGAGAAGGGGGAAAGAGAGCAAAAATATTAAAAAATAAATAAAAAAATGATATGACAAGATAAAAAAAAAATGAGTCCTAGGAGACCTATCAGACCAATTAAAGCAGATTTGATTCATAAAGAATCTATTTGGCCATGAATGTTTTGATAAATTTGATGAATCAGGCACAAAATGGTTTTCAAGAAGTTCACTCATCTCTACTGTAGATACAATCTTGCCATAATGGTTTTTCACCTTTAGATTTGTGTTTATAGCTCAACACAAACAAATGGGTTGCTTCAGTTGGTTATTACATGAATCCATTTCTGTTTAAAGTCTCCCATATCCACCTAAATAAAGGTGTTCCTTGACTCATGATTGCCCTGACTTGCAGTATGCTCATGTTATGATGGCTTTTCCTGGGTCATCATAACTTGAGTATGTACTGAACTTGCATTAGCAACTCACTGATATGTGGAACATGTTATCAGCTGGAAGATCCAGCGAATCTGTGTGTGTTTTTGGCAGAACATGTATGTGATTGGCTGATATCAGACAAGTAAAGCTAATCAGCAAGGCCTAACACCAACAATTGGCCTTTTGTTAAAGTACTACAATATATCTTGTGGAGTATCCGGTATAGACACAAACCTAGGTTTATGGGATGCTGCATTCCAAGGCCAGAAGAATGGGTAGGCAAAGGTAGGTGCTCGCCTAGGGCGCCACCTCACTACCCATGGGGGGTGCAATTCTTCTGTGAAAAAAAAGTTCTAATTGTTACTAATAAGTGCCTCCATTGTGGAAACGTTCAATAGTACACAGCAGCTGTGAGCCTGTGAACAAGGCCGGCCTTAGCTATGTGCGATCACACAGGGAGCATTACCCTGAATCCCTGAAGATGGTGCCAAATCAGGGCATGGAAGAAAGATAGAAGCACATGGGGAGAAGAGGCAGATGTGAGTTACAGCATCTTGCCTGTCTCCTTACATGGAGCTCTGAGAAACCCGCAATATGGCAGTGGAAGTAGCAAAGCAAGGAGGGGCAATGTGGGTAGGATGGCCAGACATCAAGTTTTAGGCCAGACAATCTGGTTTTCAGACTCCCTGTCCTCCGTCTGGAGCAAGGCCTGGATGGACGCAGGGATGTCCTCCCTTTCAGTAGCTCACGCTCAGACAGCAGCATTGCGCTATCTGAGAGTGAGCTACAGCAACTGGCTGACTGACTGAGTTTTCTCTTACCTCCAGTCAGTCACTAGAACCCACAGACATGGCTCCCTGTGGCTGACTGAGGGGGCAAAAAGCACCCCAGGCTGCCTCCAGCTCATTTTCCAGTCTCAATGTTCTCTTTCCCACCCTTTTTTCCGGTCGGTGATGGGGCATAGCTACACTGTGTGGGTGTGGCTTCAGTGAGCCGGGGGCGTGGTTTAGCAGTTTGATGGCTTGGTCAGTGAGGTCTGGCTTTCTGGGGTGAAGCCAGTGGCCATACAAGTTTCCTCATACTGTAGCTGTACGCACCCTCTACTGTACCTCTATGGGAAAAAGATTTCATATTTAGACATAAATTTTATTTATTTTTTTCCTACTATCTCTGTATTTTTCCCACCCAAATGTATGGTCTTCTCTATCAGATTCTATACCCATGGTGCATTCTGAAAGACAGTAGGGCAGTCCAAGGAGGTAATACAGTGCCTCCTAGGTTTTCTGCCAATGTGCATGAGCCCTGACAGTGAGAATGCAGACAAAAATGCTTTTATAGAATATAAAACTGATTCTTTGAAAATCTAAGCCTTTTAAAAACAAGCTTAATACAATGTAATATGATTTATTAAACAGCTTTGCATCTTGCCTTATAACACTTGCCTGAGAAAACACTAAGGGAGACAGCACATCATATTAGAATATTTCTTCATTTTCTTTCTCCATCTAAATACAAAAGAATTGCAAGGAACCGTGATTACCCACTGCCCCTACTGATGATTCATTGGACTCTTGGCATTTCATTTTTCATGGAATTAGGGCGGCGTACTGTCTAGTAAATTTTGTGATGAAGCTGACACTTTCAATTCCTTTTTGTTTCTGTACATATGCTGATAAAATGGGACTTGAAAATCAAACTGTAAGTATGCATTAGGTTATTTAGTTATATGGACTTGGATGAGATTTTACTGAGGGTTTCATACAGCAGATAAATGATACTGTTGAATAACACTCAGCCATCATAAAACAGCATTTTGCTGCTATCTAGAAAATGACAATAGATATTTGTTATCTATCCCCCTAGTCTATCATTCATGTATCTGTTTTATGTAGTAAGAGATGTTCATTGTAATGAAACAGTCAAAGCCTGACAACTGCAGATAAAGTAGACATTTTCTCTGTTATATATACTTCATTTATCTAAACAAATATTGTGTGAACCCATCTTAAGGACATTGCAACTGCTATGGGGTTTAAATTGTCATTTTACTTTCAAACAATGTATGTTTATCTGATAGCCAGTGTCCAAAATAGCAAATATGTAAATAGTTTTATTTAACAAAAATGCTAGATTCCATCTCTAAAAACTCTCTCAATTACTGGCTACTAGAGATCTGCCTTCCTGCTACATTGCTGTCCACTGCTGGATATTATGTGAAGTCAGCTTCTACCAGCAGAGACCCTGAGATGGGTTCAAGGGAGTGGCGGCATGTCCTTTGTGCTCCTGCATTACACTGAGCTCACAGACCATATCCGTTCTGCTCCTGTCTCTACTGTACACAGTACACAGCTTCTGCAAACTAAATCCACTATGGCTTCTATCTTTTTTTTTTTTTGTCCTGTGGACATACACTGAGAAGAATGGCCTGTCTGTGGAGTGATGGATATGTCCAGAGAAGAAACCACAGGATAAAAAGCATAGTGCATTTACTTTGCAGAGGCTCTATATGCAGTAAGTGGGAATGAAAGTGATGATGATAAGAAGGATCTGGGAGACGGAGCAATAGAACAGGGACACCCGTTAGTGATCTTACATGCTGAGAGCATAGACTGTCTGGGGAGTGATGGATGAGTGTGCGAAATTACTCACCTATCTGCCTGCTAACAGCTCTCTCCTCCAGATCATCATCATCGCCCCCATACCTGCACTCACAGCCTCTGCAAAGTAAATGGACTATGGCTTTTTCCTCCTGTTCTTTCCCCTCTGGACGTCCTGTAAAATAGCACATACAGGCGTAGCAGAGGAAGGCTTATTTCATAGTGCATTAATCTGATTAGACAGTGAGCACTATGGTCAGTAAGGACATGAAGTCTCAGCATGCGTGGTACTGTCAGACGTCACAGCTGTGGACCTGTCCCCAGGACTCCAGTGATCTGCAAGTGAGGAAGCTACATGAACAGGGCTGCTAGACAAAAATGTATGAGCACTAAACTCATTTCTAAGACAAGACCGTATACACTACAAGCCCATGCTTTTAGTTCCCATTCTAGGGGAAGTAACCTATTTATACTACTAGCTATGGTTTTCCACATATATCAATATTGTTACTAGAAACTGTCCACAACTGTCACAGATTCCATTTATAACAGAAGCCTTAAAAGGGTTGTCTCATTTCAGCAAGTGGCATTTATCATGTAACTTAATACAATCTACGTCCTAATGTATTGTTTTTATCCATATTGCCTCCTTTGCTGGCTGGATTCTTTTTTCCATCACATTATACATTGCTTGTTTCCATGGATACGGCCACCCTGTAATCCATCAGCGGTGGCTGTGCTTGTACATTATAGAAAAAATCACTAGGCTATTTGTACTCCCAGAGTCCTGGCTACCAGAGAGGCCGGCACATTTTTTTTTAGTGTGCAAGCACAACCACCCCTGATGCATTGCAGGGTGGTCGTAACCATGGAAATGAGAAGTGTATAACGTGATGGAAAAATAAATCCAGCCAGAAAATGAAGCAATATGGACCACCACAATACATTAGTAAGTGCCTTGTAATAACTTTCTCTACATGATAAATGCTATTCGCTGAAGTGACACAACCTCTTTAATAGTCTGACAAATCCATCATATGACAGATACTAATGACAGCAATTGACCTACCATGGGGTCTCAGGTCTTAAAATGAAATCAGAGAGTTAGAGTTCTAAGAGTTTTATATTACAGCACTATACATCTGTAAGGAGTAATAATACACCTGATCATGAGTCAAAGTGGAATGTTAGTTGTTAGTTGTAGAGGTTCCCTTTAGACTTAGAGATATAAAAGTGAAGATCCCCTTTAATACAATTACTTGTGGTTTTCCAGCCCCCCTTGCAGTTTCTTTAGCTAAAGCTATTGTACAGTACTTTATGCTGTGCATTACACATTTACAGGGTTTGTTTATGTGCATCATTGCTACACATCAGATAAAATTACTTTTAATCCATCTCATACTTTTGAAATGCTGGACTCTAAAAAGGTATTTTATATTATTTAAACTGAAGATGTTATCAAAGTATTTTGCAGGAATGATTTGGACAAAAATGGTCAGAGAGGGAAAAAAATAAATTTTTGCCATATTCAGTAAATACTATTCACAAAAAAACATTTCTGTCCCCAGCTGCCCGATGTACAGCAATGCCAAATATGTCTACCTTGTTTAGTGCATGATGTTGCTATAGGGCAAAGAACAAAGAGTGGATTTATCATAGACCAGTGTGTTATGATATTTTCTGTGACAAATTTACAATTGTTCTACAGAATTTGTTAAAGTCGTCTTATAAACAACATAGTGATTTTTCAGTCTAAAGTTATTTATTCTAAAGGTGCTAAAGGTACCTTCAGTTTTTACTCCACCAGGTGATTAGAGTACACTTGTGGCTATTTTTGTGAATTTTGAAAAAAGTTTTAATCAATAAATCTTGTTAAAAAATAATTCTATCCACAAACATCTGTGCACCCTCCTGGCTTGGCTAAAACCACAAAAATAAATAAATAAAGTAATATAAATAATTTTGTGGCAAAAACTATTCCACCAATGAAACAGCCAAAACACTTTTCTGGTGTCTTTCAAACATTAACTCCTAATTTACACTTTAAATCTGCCCCAGTATGCTTTCTCTGCTGCCCTAATATAGAGATTTGGTAACAGTTATTAATTACTAAAAATTATTATCCATTTTGATCCTGTAATCAACAATTATTGTCTCACATACTGTATGGGAATATTAAAGATGAAAAATTCCATGTCCACCAGTCAAATCAACCTTTCCCCCGGTTATGACTAAGACTTGAAGTCGAAATGTGTCAACCTGTTTATTACTGATGAGCGGCAGAGAATATATTGCGAATTTACCATATTTTGTGAATATTTGGGCAAATATCTGTCATAAATTTGCGAATTCACGATTATTTTCTTGATTGCAAAAATCGTCAATGTAATATTCGTGTAATGCGCACGCAATACAGGCGTGGGTCACTATTCTTACATTTTTCAAGCTGCTAGAAGTTTCCTGAGACTGGATAACATGGTTGGCATGGCAGGACATTACAATAGCTTTATATGCAGATAGTGCTCTGATATATTCGCGATTGTGCAAATCGGCAATTGATGATGCACATATTTTTGCGCAATTTGTGCAACTTCACAATTTAGCAGCTCTGACTACATATTAATGATTGGTGCACTAAGTATTGTTGTGAACTTGTGACATCACAGCACTTTGTATGTAGCATGTATGTATGGACAGCAGAACCTACACTAATCACACTACCTAACACTGTGCACTGGAATCTATCAACTACTCTATATCACAATATAACCTACACTGACTATCTTACACTAACTATCTGTATTATAACTATCTAATGTAATATCTAATGTAATGTGACACAGTAAAGCACAGAGCACAGCAATGACACTGCTGTCTCTCAGAACTGCAAAAAACTACAGAAAATGGCTGCTGGGGAGGTTCTTATATAGTAAGGGGTAGGCAACTTTCCTATTGGTTGCTAGGAATGTTGCTAAGCTCAGCAAAAACATTGCAGCCTTCTCATTGGCCCCACAAGCAAGAAGCAGGGAGGGATCATGTGTTCAGATGAAAAAAAATCTAGAATAATCAAAAATATGAATATTAAACACTATATTCTAAATATTCACGAATTCTCAAAGTGGCGATTTTCGCAATAACAATTTGAATATTTACGCCCAACACTACTGTTTATTGCTCATGTTCCTGTACTTTTAATGTTATTTCAAAAGTACAAAAAGGCAACGCTCACCTGTGTTGTTCTTATGGAGACACGGACATTGCCCTGACTCGGCCATAAGTCAACTCAATCGAAAAATGTTAAAGTCCAACTGTAGCTTTATTGTTATGCGGTTAACACGTATCACATACACAGTCCACACAGTCTACGCATTTCGGTCCTTACTCATGACATGTAAAATTGTGCCTCTCTCCAGAAAATGCATCAAGAGCAGGTTGAGAATTCACAACAAAATACCTCAAAGTATTTAAAAACATCGAATAGGGATTTTTATCCCATACAATTGAGATCACCTGCTCTAGTCCGATTGCAGGACTTGGTTGAAAAAGATATATGTCCTCTGCATGAAAATATAAAATCACAAAGAGAATGGCTCAACAATGTCATATAAATGTAAAAATAATATGTCAATTGATGAGAGATCTGATGAAAAGGTTGGACATAATAATAAAAGAAGATAAAGGGGGAGCAGTGGTCTTACTAGACAGCTGTATATATAAATCGCAGATCTTGAAAATGCTGGAAGACACAGCAATATATTCTTTACTTAAGAGTATTCCCCTCACCCTATATCAGCAGCAACTTCAAAGTATTGTGCAATTTGGTTTCTTTATTAGTGATGAGCGACAGGGGCAATATTCTAATTTGCAATACTTTGCGAATATTTGGGTGAATATTCGCCATATATTCGCAAATTCACAAATTCCTGATCTTCAGGCATTATTTTCTTGATTGCGAAAATTCGCATTAAAAAATTTGCATGGAATTCGCATAAAAATTCGCATAGACTGGTATTAAAAAAACGAATATTCACGATTGCGAATATATTTTGAGATATTCTAAATATTCTCGAATTCTCGAAGTGCTGATATTCGTGATTAAAATTTGCAGTTCGAATATTCGTAATCAACAATATTCATTATTGGTATGTAAAGTCAAAAAGAGATGTGGAACATCCTATTATTTCTACCCCCTATGAGGCCAATAGTTGCTGGTATTGGCTCTTACTCCGAAAGATTATCGGGGCGGGTGAATTCTCTCCTTCAGCCTTTGGTTCCGCAAATTCCTGGATATCTGAAGGACACTCGTAGAGTTTTACAATCTTTAAATGGCCTTAAGTGGAATGAAAAATATAGGTGGATTACAGCAGATGTGGTATCTCTGTACACCAATATTCCTCACCTGCTGGCGATTAAAGCCTTACAATGGTTTTTGACTTCTAATAGTAACTATACTGTGGAGCTTCAGGACTATAATTGTATGGTAATAGACTTTTTGTTTAAACATATTTTTTATGTTTAATGGAGAATTTTATCTCAAGGTCTCTGGAGTTTCTATGGGGGTGAAATTTCCGCGCTCTATAGCCAATATCTTTATGGCTTGGTGGGAGAAGCAGTTTCTATTTACAAACACAAATCCATTTTTTAAGACATTAAATAGTATGGACGCTACATCGATCATATATTGATTATATGGACTGCCGATATAGTGGACAAACCAGTATTTGGGAATTTTTTCAATGAAGGCATTGACTCACTGAAATTCAGTATACCCAGAGTCGATTGTGTTTTTGGATTTTCACCTGTATGGGGATGTCACTAGTACAAGTATTTTTACATCAACCTACAGAAAGGATTCAGCAGGTAACACCACTTTACTGGCGACTTCATGCCACCTTCCCCCCATATAACGAAAAACATACCTAGAGGAGAAATGATAAGAGCGAGGCTTAACTGTTCTAATAGATCTATATTTACACGGGAAGTGGATAAGATAGGAAACAGATTGCATGCAAGAAAATATAGTTCACTCTATAGAGAGGGCCAAACAATGGGCCCTTTCTCTAGAATTAAATTGATAGTTTTTTTCTGATAAGACAGTTTCTGATAGTAAAGAAAAAAATAAGAAAAAACTGAAGCCAGTAACTGTTGTTACGAGCTATAGTGAAGCGTATACAGAGATTTGTAAAATTATATAGCGACATTTGCCAGTGTTAAATTTTGATAAGGAGTGGAAAGAGATAGTCAATGAAGGGGTTAGGTCTGTACCAGGGGCGTAGCTATAGGGGGTGCAGAGGTAGCAATCGCTACCGGGCCCAGGAGCCTGAAGGGGCCCAAAGACACTTGTGCCACATAAGAAGACACACAAAGCACTGAGGGAAGAGGGGCCCAAGCTGAACTCTTGCACCATGGCCCATGAGCCTTTAGCTACGCCCCTGGTCTGTACCTTAAAAAGTGTCAACACTGGGACAAAAGATCAGTCCCAGTCTTTTTTATGATCGTCCAGCAACTCAACCTTAATGGCTGTCCTGTAGAGGGAGTTGCAAATGTGGCAGCAAGAGATGTATTTGTTGTAATCACATGTCAGTCTGTCAAAATATAACATCTAATACTTATAGCTTAAGCCATGTGATACAACAATTTTTAAATTGCAACACGGAATTTGCAGTGTATTTGATTACCTGCAAGGAGTGTTTGGTACAATATGTAGGCTGTACCACAAAACAGATAAAACATAGGATACGCAAACATATATATCAGACATTCCCCATTATAAAACCCGAAATCTATCTGCTGCAAGCCTACAATTTGCCACTGTGCACAAGGGTGATACAACAGCATTATATAAAAAAGCGTTTGTAGTTCAGGGACTAGAAAGAGTTTCTTTTCCAATCAGAGGGGGTGATCATAAGCGAAAACTCCTGAGCCGAGAGGCTACTGGATGTTCGAATTGGGAAGCTGCTCTCCTACAGGTGTTTTGTAAGTTCACCTCCCCCATGGACCATGTGATGCCTATATCTTGATTGATTGGTGCAACATATGGCTAAAGGGATGTGAACATTCACAATTTTAGGTGTCATGAGTAAGGACCGAAATTTGATGGTGCGAAACGCGTAGCCTGTGTGGACTGTGTATGTGATACGTGTTTGGATTTTACCGCATAACAATAAAGCAACTTTTTTTTATTGGAAGCTGGATTTTAACATTTTTCGATTGAGTGTACTTTTAATGTCTACCGAATAAAACATTAAAACTTGCATTTAAACAGCGGATGACCGTGCTGGAGAATTTTTCTTTTTCTCATTGCGAATTTCTTGGTCCAGGAGCTCCGTGCACGTCTCTTGCTAGCAGCGGGTGAGCTTTTTTGTGTATTATTCTTTCCCCTTTGTTATTATAGGTTGTAATACAATATCTGAACATTCATGCCTACATACTAATATATATATGTAGACCTAATGGGTATAGGAGGAATGATGGAGTAGTGGGCCGATGTTATACATGGCTCTGGCTCTGCCTGTCCCTACACTGACAAGCCGGCACTCGCCTATGGTGGTTGACTGTCATGTACAGTTACCTGGTGCAAAGGACCCGTTGTTTTGAAGTGCATGTATGATTGCTTGATCAGTATGTGAATGGTTCACTGCAGACGAGGGATCATTGCGCAAACGCAGTGTTTCTTGCTAGCAGTGACCATTTTAAAGATGGCTACCTGAGAGAAGTCAGTTTTTCTGTGCAAACACTAAGTTGGTCACATGACCATTATGACGTGCATTGTATACACACACCTCGGAGCATGTGCAGTTTGTGGAGTGATATGCTAATGTCGCCATGAATGGGGATCGCAGTATGTTAGACCAGTGAGTGATTGTACCTAGCTTCCTTATAAACAACACCCTTCATCTGCACATAAGCTCTTTGTTTTCACATCAGCACTTTATACAACAATGTTTTTCTATAATAAGTTAAACAGTATGTTTGAATGTATTCACTCATTATTCAGACTATGTAATGCACATAATAATAATGTGATGTGTTGCTTTTCACTTTGTTTATTACACAGATGTGGTATCAATTGTTGTGATCATGTGACATCATGATGTAATTGCACTTTGGCTATATAATGTTTATTTGAGTCCTGTTCACATTGTTCGAGAAAGGCTCAGGGATTGAGCCGAAACGTTGCTGCAACACAGGTGAATAAATCCACATTTTTTACCTTTAAGTTTGGAGTGCTGCTCTTTTTCCTTTCGCATTCATTAGGGTATGCTTCACCCTTTTAAAACTTGCACCCATTTATTGCATTATTTGTGTCAGTGCTGCCTCTCTTTATATATATATATATATATATATATATATATATATATATATATTTTTATTTTTTGTTTATATTATTATATATATAAAGTGGCATGCAAAAGATTTGGCACCCCCTGATCAGTTTGGATTGCCCGTTTACTGTGAACAGTTAAAGGAAACCTGTCATCACTTTCTAAGCCTATTTATCCGCTCATTTTTCTATAAATACATTTTAATACATAAAATGTTATATTAAAATCAATTCTGAACGAACTATCAGTTCAGAGAAAAACCTAAAATAAATGTTCCCGCAATATATGTAAATGAACCTTAGATGAGTCCTGTCTCCTCCATGCTTCATAGATGAGTCCAGTGTTTTTAGACTCTTGGAGTGCAGCCATGCCCACAAACAAATAAGACACACCTTCTACGATTGCTTATCTCCACCCCTTCTCTTCCAAGTCTCGCAGCTGCGCAGTATACATTATATGATCAATGTGAGATGAAGAGTAGTGTTGATCGCAAATATTCTAATCGCAAAATTTTATCAAGAATATCGGCACTTCGAGAATTCGTGAAGATCTAGAATATAGTCTATATCATCTTGATTCCGAATATTCTAGATTTTTTTCATCAGTGAGTGAGGTGACTGGTTCTGCACATGTGCGGGATTTGGGACGTGAGTTCGGTAGGACGGTAGGATCTTTAGATTCTGTCACTCTTATAACGGGAGGTTGGGTTAGGAATGGGAAGTGATGAGGTAAGCAGGTAATTTACATAACTTGAAAAAAGCGAAAGTGGACTGAAAAAGAAGTACTTGAATGATTAGGGGTGGGGGAGGGGGATGCCGATGATTTTTATGGCTCAAAACTGATGATAGGTTCCCTTTAAGATCGTTGAAGATGAAATGATCTCCAATAGGCATAAAGTTAAAGATGACACATTCCCTTTGTATTTTTTTTTAGGCAAAAACACTTTTTATCTTTTCCTTTTCAAAATAACAAAAAGGTAAAGGGCTCAAAGCAAAAGTTTAGGCACCCTGCATGGTTAGTACCTAGTAGCACCTCATTTGGCAAGTATCAAGCTTTTTGTAGCCAAAAGGGTCCTTCAATTCTTGTTTGAGGGATTTTGATCTATTCTTTCTTGCAAAACTTTTCTAGTTCTGTGAGATTCCTGGGTCATCTTGCATGTACTGCTCTTTTAAGTCTATTCACAGATTTTTAATGATGTTCAGGTCAGGGTACTGTTAGGGCCATTGTAAAACTTTCATTTTGTTCCTTTTGAGGTAGTCTATTGTGGTTTTTGAGGTGTTTAGGATCATTATTCATTTGTAGATGCCTTTCTCTTTTCTACTTCAGCTTTTTTATAGCTAGTATTATGTTTTCTTCTAGAATTTGCTGGAATTTCATTGAATCAATTCTTCCTTCTACCCGTGAAATGTTCTCCGTGCTATTGGCTGCAATTCAACCCCAATGGTTGGAGATCTGTTCTTTTCATGGAACTCTGTGCCCTTTTTCTCCAAACGTACTGTTGCTCATTGTAACCAAAGAGTTCTATTTTAACCTCATTGGTCCACATTACTTTTTTCCCAAATGCCTTAGGCTTGTTTAAATGTTCTTTTGCAAACTTTGGACAATGAATTTTGTGGTGCGGATGTAGGAGATGCTTTCTTCTGATGACTCTTCCATGAAGGCCATATTTCTGCAGGTGTCGGCGATCAGTAGAATAACAACTCCAGATTATGCTTAATCTTCCTAAAGGTCTTTTGCAGTCCTGGGTAGCTTCTGATTTGCCTTTATAGCAATCCTACAAGCAGCTGTCTCTAAAAGTCTTCCAGACTTTCTCTTGACCTCCACTCTTCCCATTTACTGCCATTTCTGAATTATAATTCGAACTGAGGGAATTGCAACTGGAAAACGCTTTGATATCTTCTTATAGACTTTTCCTGATTTGTGGGCCCTTAACCATTTTCAGATTGTTAGACAGATGCTTAAAATAACCCATGGCTGAAGTTTTTTGGGATAATGTTAGAGGAGTCTGGGTATTTATAAAACTTTGAAATTTGTATTTCAAATTTGTAATTTGAATTTTCACCTGTCCACAGTACCAATACATAGTTTCATTACCATGGTATCCTTAAGCTTGATTTTCCAGCAAACTTATTTGACCTAAACCCCATAGATTCTCTTATCAAGCAGAAGATGAGAGACAGCAGACCCAACAATGCAGATGAGCTGAAGTTTGTTAGCCAAGCAACCTAGGCTTCCATAACACCTCAGCAGTGCCACAGGCTGATCGCCTCCATGCCACGCCTTATTGATGCAGTAATTCATGCAAAATGAGCCCCAACAATGTATTTATTGCATATACTGTACATACTTTTTAGTAGGCCAACATTTCTGTATTAAAAATAATTATTTAATTATTTTCTTTTGGGTTTTCATTAATTGTGAGCCATGATCATCAACAGTAAAATAAATAAGTATGAGTTTCACTTTTTGAATTGAATTACTGAAATAAATTCACTTCTTTATGGTATTTTAATTTATTGAGATGTACCAGTATATAGTAAATAAATAGTATAGTATAGTGTACTTATGATAAAGCAACCATCTAACTAGCAGCTTATTCATAGTGGATAATATACTAAAATATTGTCAAACACATTTGTAACATTATACTGTATGTGGAAATAGGGTATTGTACAGTATACAAAATTGATTTGTCTTCACATTTCCTTGAAAATTCATTGAATTAAATTGAAGGTAATTTGTTAAGAGTCAACAAATATATGGTAACTCAATAATTAAATATTGGTAGAGAAAACAATATTCAATTTCTATAAATGACTTAGGTTTAAATCTGAGTAAACAGAATACTTAAGATTACTTAAGTTAATTGGGGAATGCTATAAATGCCGAGTAACAATTGATTTTAAAATGGTTAATTTAAAATATATTTTCATATATATTCTTTAAAGATATATTAACAACTCCTAACATTTCTGGAGAGTAAACATATGAAACAGGACAGCATCTAATTTCTTAAATCTTCAGTAGTCCACATGCAGTGGGAAGACAATGAATATTGGTGAGTCTGTATATATAGTAAGTATTACAAAAAGTTATAAATATTATAAAAGTTCAAGCGTTCACTGATGAAGCTATTTATTACATCCAGATGAAGGCAAATGCCCTCTGAGGGATTGGTACCGCTTACCAGTTTCATTACATAGAGCAAAAAAAGGAGAGTTATATAAATTACCTGGATCAACTAAACCCCTTCACACCCAGGGTCGTACATGTATGGTGCTGGGCGGGTGTTTAAAGATGGTGCTTGCTCCTGCCCGCTGTGGGCGCCATAGCCAAGGGTGGCCAACTGCTTCTTTTAGCCTGCGGCTAATGTCCGCAACCGGCAGTGATGACGATCGCAGACATTTAACCCCTCAGATGCCGTGGTCAATCCTGACCACGGCATTTGAGCGTTCTAAAAAACGAAAGTTTACGCTTTCGGTTGTGCTCCGGCTCCCCCCATTTGGCGATCGGAGGAGCCATAGCGTGTATGCAACCACCCAAGGCTGCTGCATAGTATTTCCTATAGAGCCCTTGCCTGTAATAGGGCTCCATAGGAAAGTAGTAAAATCATCATAGATTCCAATGCAAGTGCATTGGAGTCTATGATAATAGCAATCAGATGATTGCATGTTATAGTTCCCTATGGGAACTATAAAAAAGTGAAAAAAGAAAAATGAATAATAAAAAAACAATAACAATTCAAATCACACACCCCCTTTTCCCCAAATATAAATAAAAGAACGAAAAAAAAAAATACAAATCATGTGTGTCGCAATGCGAAAACGCCCATAGTATAAAAATATAAAAATATATTCTCCATACGGCAAACAGCAAAACGGAAAAAAGTTCTGCTCCTGTTGAATTGTGAGCCACTGCAGAACAAATGATCAGCAGTCAGGGTGTCGGACCCACGTTGATCAAATATTGATGGTTGAGTTGTTTATGGTATGATTTTTAATGCACACACAGTCACACAGTCTGCACACACACAGTCTGCACTAATTTCACTTTATACTGTGATCTAGAATTTAAATTTGTGCACAGACAAATAATAGTATGAACTACAGTGTGGAATTCTCATTCAAGTGCAGAAAATACACCCTAAGGCCTCATGCACACAAGAGTAAACGCTCAGTTCCCGTGATGCACAGGCACTGGCCGTGTGCACTTAGTTTGTGGATGCGAACCCATTGACTTGAATGGGTCTACAATCTGCAACATATGGGCAAAGATAGAACATGTTTTATCTTTTTTGTGGTGCAGAAGCACTTCTTAGATCTTCCGTAGGCTTTTGTTCCGTTACTCTGCTCCGGAAAAGATAGGTGAAAACTTATCTTCAGTCATATCTTCGGTGACTCCGCTCCAGAACAAGATTGGACCTGACGGCCTATCAGTTATCAAGTGGATGAGGTGAATATCATTTTTTTTAAACCCTTGATTAACCTCAGAGCAGTTGAATGTGAGTCACAGATGCCACAATCAGCATTGAACACCCCATCTGGGAGGTTAAATGATAGGGGTGGTGCAATCGCAGTTCCCCGTCATTGCAACCACTCCATACAATGGAAAGTGATTTGTGATGAAGTCATTCGGAAACTTCACTCATCTCTTCTTATAACTTTTTCATCATTGTTGCTAAATGTGGACTTGTCTATTGCAGGATGAGATAGTTTTTATTGGGGTGTATATTCTTTATTTAATGATTTTAATTTCATTTTTTGGAGGAGGGATGGAAAAATCGAAAATATATATTTTTTTATCCCACGTCATATGCTGTGTGGTATAAAAACTATATTATATTTGTCCTTGTCATTATGATTGTAGTGGTACCAAATATGTACACTTTCTATAATTATAATTAGTTTTATGCAAAGAGTTCCACTTTATTTTTTAATTTCTGTTATAAATTATGTTTTCTACTCTGGTCTTACATGGGGGTCTCACTAGCAAACATCTAGAACTACTACTGTGCATGACCCATATTACTGTACTTCCATAGCAATGCCAAAGATATCCCACATTACAGGGCCCAAATTACCCCGATTGCCAAACAAATACTACCACACAGCACATATAATACACCCTAGTGTCTCACCATACCTCTATAGCAGTTCCAAACACCACAGTGGAGCACAGCATACCCTCAGAGCAGCACCAAACAAATACCACAGTGCAGTAAAAATACATTTCTTCCAATGAAAAAACAAGTGCAAACTGCACTGCTTGTTTCCATGTTTATGACCATCCTGCAATCCATCAGTGGTGGTCGTGCTTGTAAACTAGAGGAAAAAGTTCATGCTTTTCTGGTGGCCAGGACTGTGGGAGCAAACATAGGCTGGTGCTTTTTTTTATAATGTGCAAGCATTACCACCACTGATGTGTTGCAGGGTGGTCGTAACCTTGGAAACAAGCACTGGGTAATGTGATGGAAAAAAGAATCAAAGGAAGCAATATAGGGAATTACAATACATTAGTATTAACCTTATCTGCATGATAAATGCCACTTGCTGAACAGAGACAATCCATTTAACTCCAGAGGAGAACAACAGCTGCCAAGCACAGGACCTTACCTAACTCTGCTGTCTCTTCCTGTGGTAGTATCATATCTACTAGCCCTGCTTAGTCAATTGTTATGGTTTCTGGTGCCATTAGGGAGCTTCCATTAAAAAGAGAGGCCAATTTCTAATCTCAGGTGCCTATATCCGTAGGCCAGTTGCTGCAGGTCCATGGCAGAGAAGGCAAGCACAGCTTTTAGTGGGACCTTTAACACAGTTTTTTTTTTAATATTCCATCTTTTTTCAATGAACAAAACAAACATAGCAATTTTCCATGATTTAAGTGGTAAAACCATGTCACTTTGTCAAGATTTTCAGAAATTTCCAGTGAAACCAAACAATATTGCTGCAATTAGACAAAAATGACTGCAAAATTGTGCCATTTTACTATTATGTTGCAAAAAAGTATGGAAAAAATACTGCGATTTTGTCATGATTAGGGAAAAAAATCATAGTAAAAACATGTTATACTGTATGATGACTGAAAACTATGGGACGATTTCTAAAAGAAATTTACTCATGGATCCCACATGTGCTGGTGTGTCTGTTAATGGATCCTGCAGCAGAGGACTAATCGGATCATTTATAAGGACAGGCTGGTCTTAATACTCTCTGTGATGGTACATGATGCGCCTAGGTTATGTAGAGGTGTCGGCCTCTACATAAATTAGGCACATCCACTGCTGGCCTAAATCTACACCAGATCCCTTGCTAGCATAGATTTAGATAATTTTCTACACCTAAAACAGGCATAGAAAATAAGATGGCCCAGTTGGTCCATCCCCTTCCCGAACCCCTCCACGCCCACTTTTTATTAATCTGTCATGAGCGGGGAAAAGTCGCAGATTAAGTCGCAAATCACCTTTTCAACTTAATCTGCGCCAGGTATAAAACAAAAATTGGAATATATCTAATAATAAATGACCACCTTGGTCTTTATTTTTTTACAGAAATTTCTGAGACTTAAAATCAGTTCAATTCCCCTGATGTGCTTGCTGTAAAAACAACCCCACTTAGATAAATTTTTCAGTATCAGAATTTTCTGCACCAAATCTGTAGCATGTGAAGGCACCCTAACTGTAGCTAAATAGCCTGTGAGAAGCAGACTGTACAGGTAGAAGGTAGGCAGGGGCAGCTACAGTATTTGAACAAGCACTGTCTCTATCAATGCCCTCAGGTTACACATAGCTTGAGCTGCTCAGGAATTAATGGTGCTTTCAAATAAATATAGAATAAATAAATAAATAAATAAATAATAAATAATTATATAATAAATAAATAGATCCATACATAAATACATCATACAAATATCAAAATATAATCACATATTACTTTTTTCCACAGGTCATTACAAAAAGTCTTAACATTTGATTTTCTACTAATTCCCATTGCATGTACATGTGGATTAGATAATATACTGGTTTAATCATATATTTTTTTTAAATGCACAAAAAAAGCATCAGTTCAGTCCATTTCTAAATGTAATCAGTACATCAATATCTTAACAGAATGCTCCTTAGCCCAAGTCCTTTGTTAACGAGGCAAATCTTCAAGTAGTTTTGCACTGGTATGGCTTAGACTAATTTATGTTTTGCTATTAGCAATATTTCTTTGATTAGTCATTTTGTAAGAGTGATATTTTGCTTCTCTCAAGGTTTCTAAATTAAGTCCCAGTTCTGTATTTAGTTTTATATTTTCTATAGAACCCTAGCACAATATTAATGATCAAATGGTCTAAAATAGTCTTAATGAGATCCACTCTATGTCACTTATTTTATCTATGTCCTATTTATTAATGGTTCTTTCTCATTTGCCCATGGAGCTAGTAATCAGGCAACATCTGCAAAAATTAACTTTTTTTTTTCCTTTTTAGTTTCAATGGTACACTCAATTAGAACTGAATGTGTTTTAAACTTCCCTTGTAGCAACTAAAGAGTTTTTGAGTCCCTGGAGTTTCTATGGCCTTTGGGCTTTTCTGCAATATTTGGGGAAAAGAAAATTGGTGACTGCACATTGCCCTAGGCTTGGTTGACTTTTTCTGTATTAACACCCTATGCCATCGCCTGAAGTACGTTGGCGAATCCCGATAATAAAATATGACTTTTGCATATGTAACACCCCAGAGTGGTGTTACCACTACTGCACCCTGCTACTATCTGTAATAGTCTAACCTCATGTCATCTCATGCAGTTATTTCCAGCTCCTCCACACTGTGCATTCCTAATCTTTTTGCAACAGTTATGTTCATGTAATATACCTGGTTCACTAACAGATGGCAGCAAATACGGCAGAGGCTATATAGGCTATATATAATATAGAGCATTCCAAACAAGGAAGGCACAATCAAGTATCATTCAAGAAACATCAAATAAATATGCGAAAAAGTACAATTCGTGAGACAAAGAAAATTTGTAAAAATGTACAGAAAGTCAAACAGAAAACCTGCAGTAAGGTTGGTGGACATCAAGGTCCAATATTTATTGACAGGAGATATAGGGTGGATATATGTGGGGAAGGGAAGAGAGGGTGGAATAGCACAGAATATATTTTGTGCTCAAACTAAACATCAAAGTAAACACACAATTTATGATGGAGTTAAGGATTGCAGAAAAGAAGCAACATGATGAACTTCCACAAAACGGGACCATTTTTCCCAAATTGTGTTGAACTTTCCTTCCTTAAGAAGAGTAGACCATCGTCGATGCTCGAAGTCCTTTACTCTGTTGAAATATTTTTTATTTTTTTTTTAATATTTTTTTTATTTCAATCATCTCAAAAGACACAATTCATAATACAAAATTACAAAAAAAAAGCCTCCCCCTTCCGCCCACCCCCCCCTTAACCCCCCCACCTGCAGGGAAGAAACGCAAAAAAAATAAATAAATAAATAAATTAAATAAATAAATAAATAAATAAATTACCTTAGCCATCCCAATCCCTCCAAACATTGCCCCATTTCGCGTAGGACCCTCTTTGTCTGTACATAATCCTCTCATAGATTTTCACCTTGTCCACTAAACATAACCAGTTGTTACAATCTGGAGCAGAGGGAGAGAACCATTCTCTGGCTACAAGAAGCCTGGCCAGAAACATTACTTTGGTCAACAGTCGGCCCTTCATGGACCGGCAGTTGACCTCTGATAAATCCCCTAAAATCCATACCTTAGGAGATAGAGGAATATCTATTTTAAGTCTCCGAACCAAGGTTGCTTGAATCGTTCTCCAGTATTTACTCACTATAGGGCAGTCCCAGAACAGATGTAAATGATCTGCCCTGGGATCCCCACAGCGAGGACAGTTAGAGGAGGCTCTAAATCCCCTCTTATGGAGCCATAAAGGTGTCACATAAATTTTGTGTAGAATATTAAACTGTACAACGGTGTGATTAAAGTTGTGTGAAACCTGACTTAGATTCTCCCCTATATTCTCCCAATCCGGCTAAATATTTATACCATTCCATAATAGTGGGAGCAGTAGGGAGTTTCCAATTTCTTGGAATTAATATCTTTGCAGAGATAAGGATGTAATTACACAAGTCTGACTTAACGCATTGTTGGCTGGAGTCATATATGGAGAACAATATCATATTCACTGACAGGGAAATATTTGACACAAAGACAGCGTTAATAAGCTTCTGTATTCCATCCCAGAAAGGTTTTAAGGTGTGACACTGAAACCATATATGAACATAGGTGCCTTTGCTCTCTCCACAGCGCCAGCAAGCATCCGGAATTTCAGGTGAAATTCTATGAAGAAGAACCGGGGTTCTATACCACCGTGTCGTCAGTTTGTACTGCATTTCTTGGATAGCACAAGATGGCGATATGGAGAGAGCATTGCAAACCAACATTAATTTCTGGGAATCTGAAAGGCCATATTGAAGCTCATCACACCATTTCGTACAAAATTGAGGTAGTGAGGAGGGATGGTTGAGACTCCATGTTGGAGCTGCCAGGATTCTAACCTATTCCTTGGCTGAAGATAAGTCCGACTAAAAAGGGAAGTGCAGCATAAAGAAGAAGCCAAGTTACCAAGTCAGCTTGTCAGTACAGCAGAGTGAGAGATGAATAGAGCAGAGTTGAGTTTGCCTGCCAGTTTAATGCTAAAGCCTGCTGTTTGGAGAAACGCATATTCAAGTAAAGCTGCCATTGAACTTCATCTCAAGGTCTGGACTCAAGTTATTTCTTGAAATCCCTCAATTATTTCCCCTATTTATTGCTTCAAAGCCAAAGCCTGGGGTTCAACCATTCGGCATTTCCTACACCTGGGGCGCGTTATAAAGAGGGCCCTGGGGGGAGGCGCCCATTGCACATAATTTTTTTTCCATAACATTTCATACATGACTTGCCATTTTCTCTGCGCCTCTGTGACATAGGTGACAGTGATCAAATAGGTGTATGCATTACATAATATTGGGTTCACTGGCAATGGTATCATACCAGCTATGTTCAATAAAGACGTCTAAAAGACATAAAGTTCTATAAAGTTTAAAAAAATCACGCTACCTTAGCAACTACAACTACCCCTAAAGGTATGTATGTTGCAGACTTCACTAATTAAGTGATAGATACTTGGAAGTATTGCTGTAGAGAGTACTTCACAATCAGAGAAGTGAATACAATGAGTTTTATAAGAGGATATTTCCTGAATTATATATGATTATTGTTATTGTTATATAAAAAATGTATCAGCAATCGAAACAGGTATTTCCAATGCCAATTCATGTTTAGGTTTTTGATCAGGTTCGATTCAGGTAAGGGTACTTTCACACTTTCGGCATGGCTATCCGCCATGCCGCAAGTACCCGTGTGCTGCCATACTTCCGCTCCGTCCCCATTGACTATAATGGGGGCGGGGGGTGGAGCTAAGGCTCAGCACGGCAGTGCACGGCAGTGATTGCCAGACTAAAAAGTCGGACCTGCAGTATTTTTAGTCCGGCGATCTCTGCCCATGCACTGCCGTGCTGCGCCTTAGCTCCACCCCCGCCCCATTATAGTAAACGGGGATGAAGTGGCAGCAGGGCAGCACACGGGTAAATCCCGCCGGAACAACCTGCTGGATAGCCATGCCGCAAATGTGAAAGTACCCTTAGAAGCCAAATCACGGAGTAGCTCATAAAGAGAAAGAACAAACATAGCAAGGTTTCTTCTTCCACTGATTTTTTTTTATCCAATCCTGTCTTTGGCTTAACAAAAAAACTGCATAAAAAACCTGAAAATAATTCTGACCAAAACCTGAATGTGTACTGGCTACTAGTGTTGAGCGAATAGAAGTCCACAAAGTGGACTTCAATCTGGATTTCGGGATAAATTCAATTTGCCGCAAAGCAGAATTTCCTTGTGCTTCGTGGTAGGAAATTGATTTACCCTGAAGCGCAAAAAAACCAAAAAAAATTTGACTTACCTGCTCCATTTGCTCTCGATGTGCTGGCCGCCACCATCTTGCTTGAAGATCTCGGCCGAAATTCCATAAGCGGTGACGTATGACATCACCACGCCGGCTGGAGTGATGATGTCATCTTGGGGCACATGAGATGTCATGCCAGAACTTCAAGCAAGATGGCAGTGGCTGGCCCATCACGGGCAAATGGAGGTGGTAAGTATGATTTTATTTTTATTTTTTTATTTTACACTGTGTTATGTACATCAGATGCCTCAATCAGGTATGAACGCAGCATCTGAGGGGTACACTGAGGGGGGCTGGGGGGTGGCACAATCGCTGCTTCCTGTCATTGCACCCAGTACTTACAAAGAAATGTGCTTTGTGACAAAGTAATTCGTCACAAAGTAATTTTTTTGTAAAATTCGGCAAAGCAGCTGTATCGAATTTTCCAATAATTCGCTCATCTCAACTTGCTACTTTACTGTCTATCTATCTATCTATCTATCTATCTATCTATTAATATATGTGTGTGCACAAGAAAGTTCTGAGGGAAAAAAGAAAAGAAAAAGAACAATGAAAAAATATTCCAAAAAATATTTCTGAGGTGTAAAAATCCTAACTATTTTATATATCATGCCTGCTGGCATGATCAAATCTAAATAAAATCATAAAATCATAAAATCATAAAATCATAAAATCAAATCTAATAGAAGCCAGCGAAACCAATTTAGAGTCAGTTTGGGTTACGTTGCAGCTTGGTAATCATAAGGTAACTCGTGTAGGTGTCATATACAGACCACCAAGCCAAGTCAAAGAATTGGATGATCTACTAGTTGAGGAAATGGCTAAAATGACATTGAAAGGGGAAGTTGTCATTATGGGAGACTTTAATCTTCCTGATATAAACTGGAAAACCAAAATAGCTAGTTCTGCCAGGAGTACAGACATTCTAAATTCCCTACTGGGATTATCTCTACAGCAAGTAGTTGAGGAGCCAACCCGGAAGGAGGCCATTTTAGACTTGGTGTTCACAAATGGCAATTTGGTATCTGATATCACTGTAGGGAAAGCTTAGGATCCAGTGATCACCAGTCAGTGAGGTTTACTATAAGTACAGTGACTGAGTCACTCCACACAAAAACAAAGTTTTAGATTTTCGGAAAACAGACTTTTCTAAAATGAGATCAGTGGTATACGAGTCCCTATCAGACTGGAATAATTTCAATGGAGTCCAAGAGAAATGGGACTACTTAAAATTGGCACTACTGAAGGCAACAGAAAAGTGCATTAGGCTTGTCAGTAAAGGCAAAAAAGGAAGAGACCACTGTGGTACTCAGCAGAAGTGGCCAAGATCATTAAAAACAAAAAGATGGCATTTAGCAAGTATAAAAACACCCAAAACGAGGATGACAGGGAAATCTATAAGATGAGGCAGAGAGAGGCCAAGCAAGTTATAAGAGCTACTAAAGCTCAGGCAGAAGAGAAATTAGCTCAGTCGGTGAAAAAAGGTGATAAGACATTCTTCAGATACATAAATGAAAAAAGGAAATTAAAACAAGGAATTACCAAATTAAAAACAAAGAAAGGAAGGTATATGGAAGAGGATAAAGAACTAGCTGACTGCCTCAATGAATACTTCTGTTCAGTTTTTACAAAGGAAAATGAAGGAGAAGGACCTCAGTTAGGGAGGAAGACTAATGAATCCTTTGATGCATGTGTCTTTACAGAGGAAGAGGTTCTAAGTCAGCTGTCCAAAATTAATACAAATAAATCACAGGGGCCTGATGGGATACACCCAAAGCTATTAAAAGAGCTTAGAGGTGTACTAGCAAATCCATTAACAGATTTATTTAGCCAATCACTGGTAACAGGTGTCGTCCCAGAAGATTGGAAATTAGCAAACGTTGTGCCAATTCACAAGAAAGGTAGTAGAGAGGAATCAGGCAACTATAGGCCAGTAAGCCTGACATCAATAGTGGGGAAATTAATGGAAACCATACTCAAGGAGAGGATTGTGGAACATCTAAAAACCCATGGGTTGATTGATAAAAACAGCATGGGTTTACTTCAGGAGATCATGTCAAACTAATCTTATTGACTTTTTGATTGGGTGACTAAAATAATAGATGGCGGAGGTGCAGTAGACATCGCTTATCTGGACTTTAGTAAGGCATTTGATACTGTCCCACATAGAAGGCTTATCAATAAACTGCAGTCTTTGAGCTTGAGCTCACATATTGTTGAATGGATTAGGCAGTGGCTGAAGGACAGAAAACAGAGGGTTGTAGTCAATGGAGTATATTCAGACCATGGTATTGTTACCAGTGGGGTACCTCAGGGATCTGTTCTGGGACCCATATTGTTTAATATCTTTATCAGCGAAATTGCAGAAGGCCTCAATGGTAAGGTGTGTCTTTTTGCTGATGACACAAAGATTTGTAACAGGGTTGATGTTCCTGGAGGGATACACCAAATGGAAAAGGATTTAGGAAAACTAGAGGAATGGTCAAAAATCTGGCAACTAAAATTTAATGTCGATAAGTGCAAGATAATGCACCTGGGGCGTAAAACCCAAGAGCACAATATAAAATTGGTGATACAGTACTAACCTCAGTATCTGAGGAAAGGGATTTAGGGGTCATTATATCAGACGACCTAAAGGTGGGCAGACAATGTCATAGAGCAGCAGGTAATGCCAGCAGAATGCTTGGGTGTATAGGAGAGGCATTAACAGTAGAAAGAGGGAGGTGCTCGTGCCGCTCTACAGAGCACTAGTGAGACCTCATTTGGAGTATTGTGTGCAGTACTGGAGACCATATCTGCAGAAGGATATTGAAACTTTGGAGAGAGTTCAGAGAAGAGCTACTAAACTAGTACATGGATTGCAGGACAAAACTTACCAGGAAAGGTTAAAGGACCTTAACATGTATAGCTTGGAAGTAAGAAGAGACAGAGGGGATATGATAGAAACTTTTAAATACATAAAGGGAATCATCACGGTAAAAGAGGAGAGAATATTTAAAAGAAGACAAACTGCTACAAGAGGACATAGTTTTAAATTAGAGGGGCAAAGGTTTAAAAGTAATATCAGGAAGAATTACTTTACTGAGAGAGTAGTGGACGCATGGAATAGCCTTCCTGCAGAAGTGGTAGCTGCAAATACAGTGAAGGAGTTTAAGCATGCATGGGATAGGCATAAGGCCATCCTTCATATAAGATAGGGCCTGGGGCTATCCATAGTATTCAGCATATTGGGCAGACTAGATGGGCCAAATGGTTCTTATCTGCCGACACATTCTATGTTTCTATGTCTATGTTTCTATGGACAACACAGGTAGTATATTTAAAGGGAGACAGTTACCAGAAAATACACGTTTAAACCACTATGGAGGACATTTATCAAAACTGGTGTAAAAGTAAAACTTCCTTAGTTGCCTGTAGCAACCAGATTCCACCTTAAATTTTTTAAAGAAGCTCTAAAAAAAATAAAGTGTAGAAACAGATTTCTGTGGAACACTAATTCAAATTTCCTTTACATCATTCTTGCTAAATCTCCCCCAATGTCTTGTAGGGCTAGCTCAGCTAAATGGAATTATAGACTTCACTTAGCGATCCATTGCCTCATTCTGGAAAAAAACTACTTGTAATTAATAAGCAAATGAGAAGTTAAGTGCACCAAGGGAAAACCCAAGCCACTCTTTGCACCCTTGCTCCTCCTGCCCCCTACCATCTCCTCCCTCTCTTTAATTGGCAGGACCAGTTTTCTGCAGTGAACTCGCCTGGTCCTGTCAATCAAGATGGAGAGGGAGGTGATGGCAGAAAAAAGCAAAGGACCAAGTGTGCACAGATTGGCTCGGGTCCACCCTTACATTTAGGTAAGATAACCCTACAAGGTATAGTCTGGCTTAACAGTGAATTGGTGACAGACTTCATGTTTACAGTAATCCTATTGAATATGCCTATGAAACACCATAACTGGTATCAGTGCCTTACATTTCCTCTTAATCCAATGTTCTTTATGAGGCTGAAGAATATTGGATTAAGATGATTTTCTTTATTGTTACAACTTTTAGGCCTCTTTCACACAAACAATATGGATTGTGTCAGGATACATTCATGATGCGTTCAGTGAAACTTGCACCATTCTGCAAGCAACTTCAGTCAGTTTTGTCTGCATTTGCGTTCAGTTTTTCAGTGTTTCAGCTTTTTCCGCGCGGGTGCAATTAGTTTTGATGCGGTTTTTTTACGTGCGTGAAAATCAACAAACATCTCCTAGCAACCTTCAGTGAAAAACGCATTGCATCCAGGTAACATCCGGATGAAATGTGTTTTTCACTGAAGCCTCATTCACTTCTATGGGGCCAGAAAAATGCTAAATATAGAACACGCTGCCATTCTCATGCAACGCAGAACTGATGTGTGAAAAAAATATGCTCAAGTACACAGACCCATTGAAATGGATGGGTCAGGATTCAGTGCAGGTGCTATGCATTCACTTCACGCATTGCACCCGCACAAAAAACTTGCCCGTGTGAAAGGGGCCTTAGAATGTAAGGTCCATGCACAGCATTGTATATTGCAACATGGAATCCTTACTGCTCCGTATTATTCCTTGAGAGGAACAACCTTCAAAAAATAAAGTTATAAAGAGATACAATATGGCCCCATAACAAGATATTATGGATTATGCATGAAACATTCATCCGATTGATTCCTGATAAACTTTTCTATATTACATGTAATTTTATAAATATAATTACATGTATATTAGAAAACTAAAAATATTACAATTATATTTTGAATAAATTTTTGCTTTATGTGAAAATACTAAATATAAACATGTTCTCTTTTTGTTATGTGCATAGCATGTTGTGAGATTATAATAATTGACATTGCAATCATTTTAACATGGGTTAAACTCTCTATTTGCAGCAGCAGTCCCAGCGCTGACCCATATGGTCAATTCCCAGCCACCTCTGTATAAATTTATAAAATCTACTACATAACAGAGACGAATAAGCAAGGCGACTAGGAGCCCAGATGATGCTGCTGTTTATATACATTACATGTATTCCAATGGACCATCTGTTGTCTGCTGCAGCCAAGGAAAGTGGACGGTGACATTTGCTTTACTATCGAAGCACCTTTAGCTGCACACTTAGACATTTATAGAGATGAGCCTAGTGCCAAGATTAAATAACATGAATTGAAGTTGCCAGCTTTCTTATTTTTTTTAATGACTTTTTCTAGGAAGAGAATGAAAAAATAATGGCATAATGGAAAACAGTAAAACTGTGTATTGATTTAAATAGTTATTCTACACACAGCCCTCACTGACAGTGGCACCTGGGAAGCATTTATCAAGTTCTGAAAAATTCTGCCCTTGCTTCCTTGTTCATTGCATATTTGTCTTTCTTGATCTTTTTTTACTACTGTATTACAGTTATATTTTTCATTAATTTTGCCAGATATTTTTCTAGAAACTCAGGGGAAGAGCTTTTCCTGGGTCAACACTTAAATTGCTCAAAAAATTAAAATAATACCCATGCAATTTCTATCTATCTATCTATCTATCTATCTATCTATCTATCTATCTATCTATCGACACCGGGTTGAATAAACCACTATTTTTCTTCACTTACACTGGAGTGCTGCCGTGCTTTTCTACGAATATCTATCTATCTATCTATCTACATATTTTTTGCACCAAAATTGGAAAAAAAAAACTGTGACTGAACATTTTAGGGCATACAAAATCACCTTATGGGGAGTGCCTAGACAGGCATTGACTAGTGATGAGCGAGCATGCTCTTCCAAATATCTGTTCGGCTCGAGCATCGCTATGCTCGGCACATGGCGGTACTCGACCGAATACCGCATGTGCTCGAGCGCAATGTTCGAGTTTCCACCCAAACGTTTCGCAGGTTTTAAGCAGCCAATAGAAGTGCAGGTAATAACTTTCCTCACTGTAATGCCAGTAGCCATGTTGGCGTTTGGCATTACAGTGATTGGCTGACCGGAACGCGTCATCGGGTGCTAGATGACACATGTTCAGCTCAGACGTAGACAGGGAGAGCAGAGCGTAGGAAGAGAACAACAGAGTAGGGAGCCAATTTCACAGTTTTTATTCTGAGAAAGCTTTTCCAAGACCCAAATGTCCTTTTAAGGACTACTGTGTGTGTGTGTTTTAGAGCAGCAATGTATTTACCTCCTGCAGTCTCAGGGACAGTGCTTCGAAAGGGACAGATAGTGCAGGCAGAGAAATTTGCTGTTGTGTCCATAGTGTGTGGCTTTGTGTAAAAAATACTGTACTACATCTGCAAACAATGTCTGTATTACAAATTCCAAATATCTAGGCCTAATAGAGTGTCCATAATCTGTGGTGTTCTGTAAACAATACTGTACTACACCAGAAAACAGTGTCTGTATAGCAAATTCCAATAATCTGGGCCTAATATAGTGTCCATATTCTGTGGGTTTCTGTGACATATACTGTCCTGCATCCGAAAAACTTGTCTGTATTGCAAATTCCAACAATCTGGGTCTAATGTAGTGTCCATATTCTGTGGAGGTCTGTAACCAATACTGTACTACAGCAAAAAAAAATGTCTGAATTGCAAATTCCAATAATCTGGACCTAATATAGTGTCCATATTCTGTGTCTTTCTGTGACAAATTCTGTTCTACATCAAAAAATTGCGCCACATTTACTGTGTGTGCATTTAATACATATCACTGACATATACTGTACTTTATCCGTAGACATTGTATGCTAGTCTGTGACATTATCAGGGCTACTTCTCCTGTGTAATGTGTGTGCATCCCAAATACCCTTTTAAATTTATTGGTGCATACACTTACAAATCCTACGCTACTGTACGTGTGACATACTTTTAAGCATATATAACATTTAATATTAAGAAGGCGGCCAGTAAGGGCCATGGAAATGGCCATGATGCTGATGGTGCAAGCAGAGGCAGTGGCAATGAGCGCGATGAAACTGAGTAAAAGAATGTAGCTGACCAGGTGCGCTAACCCTTAAAAACATTATTTGGAAAGGCCTTCCAGTCAGCTGACCCTCTAAAACATAATTTGCGAGTGGCTTTAGGGCAGCTGAGCCTCTAAAATATCATTTGTAAGTGCCTTCAGGGCAGCTGACCCATTAAAACATAATTTACGAGAGCAAGGGCAGCCTAAAAAGCATGTTAATATGATGGACGAGGAGGAGGAGGAGGAGAGAAATCAGGGGCAATCCAGGCCTTGTTCATTCTTATAAGAGTCGACCTGTCAGCATTTTCAGTTGACAGACGGATACGCTTATCAGTTATTATGCCCCTAGCAACACTAAATACCCGCTCTGACAAAACGCTGGCGGCAGGGCAGACCAGCACCTCTGAGGCGTTGAGTGTCAGTTTGTGCCACGTGTCCAGCTTGGACACCCAATAGTTGTAAGGCCCTGAGAGATCACTGAGGACGCTGACACGGTTGCTATGTACTCCTTTACCATCTTCCCAAATTTTTCCCACCTTGTGACACTAGGCTGCGCATCAGGGTGAGGGTGCTGGCGTGGTGTCATGAAACAGTTCCAGGCCTTGGAGAGTGTTGTCCAGCCTCTGTTAAAACTGCTGTTTGTTCACCTCATCTCCCCTCCTGGGTTGCACAAGGAATAACGTACTCTGCCGCCAGCGTTGTCAGCTTTAAATTTATCCAAAATGACTTTCTGTTCTATTATTATTATGGTTTGTGGTTATATTATTTTTGGTATTATTATTGTTATTAAGGTTGTAAAATATGTTACGGTTAATTGGTTATTCATGAGTTAATTAACAGGCCATGCCATTGGTTTCCCTCCACCCTCGCGTGTTATGTTTTTAGTTATATTAATGTATAAGTTTGGGATGTTTGTGGTGCATGGGACATATACAGTGCTGCCCATAATTATTCATACATGGCAAATTTTGACTTAAAGTTGCTTTTATTTTAATTCAGTTACTTTTATTAAACCAGCAAGTAATTTTTTGATGGAAACTTGAAAACATTTAGAAATGGCCTTATAGCTCTTTCCTGACTTGTGAGCAGCCACAATGCGCAGCCGCAGGTCCTCACTGAGCTCCTTTGTCTTAGCCATGACTGTTAACAAACCAACTGCAGAGAGCTGCTGTTTTTCACCTGTTGAGTTGGTTAAAACATCTGTTCCCAATTAATCAAGGTAACTAGGATGCTTTAGAACAGCTTGGACTATTTGGAATGGTATAGAACTTTGTATTTTCCCACAGACTGAGACAGTTTGTGAAGGGTATGAATAATTTTGGACTGGACACTTTTTGCTCAAATGTAAATAAAAGCTGAGAAATGTTTTTTTCCCAAAATAATGCCTCTTGTACATCGTCTTATTATCTTTTGGGAGACACCTATGTAATTTTCCATCAAAAAATTACTTGCTGGTTGAATAAAAGTAACTTTAAGTCAAAATTTGCCAGGGGTATAAATTATAGGCAGCACTGTATGCTGTATGATTGCCGTGTGTGAGCTTGCCAAGCTCCAAAGCTGCCAACAATTTACGGCCATTATCAGACACAAAAACCAACCATGCCTGGTTGTACATTGAGTGGGGAGAGCCACAGGTCAGTCTGGTCCCTTATACCCTGCCATAGCTCTGCGGCAGTGTGCTGTTTCTCACCTAAGCAAATGAGTTTCAGCACGGCCTGTTGCCGTTTCCCCACTGCCGTGCTACACTGCTTCCAGCTACTGACTGCACCTAATGTAGGTGGTGGTGAAAATCCTGATGGAATGGGGGCCCGTAATCCTTGCCGTTGGTAGCACCTGTGCCATCCCAGGGTATGACTAGCTACCGGCCTCCAAAAGGTTTACCCAGTGTGCCATCACAGAAATGAAGCGTCCCTGGCTACAATATTTTAGAGGATCAGCTCACCTGCAGGCCCTCACCTACAATATTTTAGAGGGTAAGCTCACCTGCAGGCCCTCAACTACAATATTTTACAGGGTCAGCTCAGCAGCAGGCCCTCACTAACAATAATAATATTTTACAGGGTCAGCTCTTCAGCAGGCACTCGCCCATCATTTTTTCCATGGTAAGCTAAGCAGCAGGCAGTTGCCCATCAATTTTTGCAATGCTCAGCAGCAGGCCTTCACCCCTAATGTTTTAGAGGGTCAACAGCAGGACCTTGCTCTAATGTTTTAGAGGGTTACCAGCAGGCCATCAATGATAATTTTTCAAGGGTGTGTATGATGCCCTCCTTTATGTGTAAGAAAGGGTGTATTGCAGTGCCGGTTTTTGGCAGCCCTTTCACTTAGTGCATAGGCTTTATGAGTGTAGGAGTCTCACTACCTGAACAATTATACCACAATGTGAATGAGGCCCTCCTTTATGTGATATATAGGATGTTTCGGAGTGCCTTTTGCTTGTACTTTTTTGCAGCACTTGCACTTCATATACAATATAAATACAGGAAAGAATGTTTCCTAACAATTTTTTTTTTTTGGGGGGGGGGGGGGTGGTTATGCATATTTTTGTCAGTCTGTAAAAGTGGCATACAACTCGGACAACATGGTTCTCAGCAGCGACCTAGGAGTCCAAGATGCATCCAAACATCATCCCCATGCTGTTCCTGATCCATTTCGGTTGTGTTTCTGTCACTTTCTGACCTTTTCCAATGGACCAGGCACCTTTCCCTCTTCAGAGCAGGTTGTCTGGTTGTCTGCCATTGACTTCCATTATACTCGGGTGTTCGGTCGAGCACACAAATATAGCAATGTCAGCACACCCGAATACTTTGGTGCTCGATCATCACTAGCAGTGTCCTTTTAAAATGGCCTTGGAGCTTCGGAGAATACAAGATCTTCTTATGGAGAGTGCCTCATTGATGTGAGGGTTCTTATAGGCCAAGCAATGCTCCAAGGTCAAGCTTTGACTTATAAGATAGTAGCCTTACATCTGGTGTCATTAGAGGTAGAGCTTATAAAAAGCTAATTTCCATCCCTTTCTTCCCAGAATTCCAGAGGAGCATGAATGCCCTATAAATCTGCTCACTCCCCAAAGAGAGATAGTACCCCCCAAATCCTAACTTATGGCTCTCGCCCAGTTAAGCCAGTACTTTCTGCTCTGTGCTAATGAGGAGTAATCACCCTTAAACAGCTGTCTGCAGATAAGGTGCTGGCTTATTTAATATCTGAGTCATGCCTCAAGGCCTGTTTAAAGGGTCAAACATTGAAGTATAGGATAGCTGCCTTACATCTAGTGTCATTAGAGGCAGAGCTTGTTAAGAGCTCATTTGCATCCCTTTCTACTCAGAGTTCCAGAGGAGCATGTATGGCCTATAAGTCTCCTCACACCGATTAAGGTGCTCTTTCCCCAAGGAGAGATAGTACCCCCAACTCCTCACCTAGGCCTCTCATCAAGCTAAGCCAGTACTCTGCTCTACCCTGATGTGGGGCAATCACCTTGGATTTTCAGATTTATGGATAATTTTAGCTTAGAAAAAATGTAAGCAGAAGCTTGGATCAGAGATTCAGTCTATGATAAAACTGTGTTAACCATTGACATCGAATCCCAAATAGTGAATACATTTTTCAGATTTTAGGTTTGTTTTTGGGGAAGTTTGATGAATTAGCAGAAAAAATTGATCCAGTCACTAAATAAGCAAATCGGGCATGCTGATTCATGATTTTATAATTTATGACTTGGTCTGCCATGGTTGCCAGATACCATGCGGAAATAAAATTGCATGTTTATATGATTTTCCCTCTATTTATCTGCATGATGAATAGGTTGATTAGAGTATATTATTTATCCATAACTATTCCAAAACAGTATTTTCTATAAAATGCTAAATTAAGAATTTGTATTCAATGCACCTGATGAAATAGTAGAAGAATGCCAGGAATATCCATGTAAAACACTATAACTGATGAAATGTAGCATCTGCCAAACTCAGGTGGCTGCTATCCCATTTTCTTATTTTTCAGCCTCTACACGTACAGTAGTTTGGATCGGATATTAAAGGCCTGGAAAGATGACAATTCTCATATTGAAACTTAATGGATTTCAATATTTCTTTTCTGTCACTTCATATTATTACATGCTTTGTTTAAATCAGGTCGTAAGCTAGTATGACATGCTACAGGATTCTTTTGCCAGAAGAGCTCAATGATCCATGAACCATATCCCCTAAACAGACTGTAATACAGAACATGTATATCTGATACATTTAGTCACCTTGACAAATATCTTGGTGAAAAAATTGCAGTTAGCTACAGTGAACGTCAATGAAACTCAAAGATCATCTTTGATATTATAGCAGCCTACAGGGTGACAGTCCTAAGTCAAGGGCACAGGTTGTTATGGGATAACATTTTATTCCTCAGTTCATGTTATCAGTGTTTTTCATGGATTTAATTAGTTTAATGTAATTATCCCATAAACACTAAACTACAAGATAAATGTACATAGTTATCTGATGGTTAGGGTCTGGCATAACAAAGCATAGTACGCAGTTTAAACACCGCATTTGTACATTTAATTCAGGAAAATACTGAGACTTTATATCTAGGGGTATGTTTTTTCATGGAGTTGAAGACATTTGTAATTTTCTGACCTGAACTTATGTATAGTAGAAGTGGAGAAGAAAGCATTTAAGTAGGCAGAACGAGTTATCTTTCAAATAGTTTTCCAGTATTTTATATTGGTGGCATTGATGTGCTTCCTCAGTGTGGTGCCTGAAATGTACATGCATCTCTGGTTGAGTCTGGTACTTCAGCTTAACTCTTTTCAGATGAATGATTTGAGTTTCAGTACTTGACACACAGGCAAGAATGCAAGGGTTGCTATGTCAGTACTGTTCTGCTGACCTTTGGTTATTCTAAGGGTAGAAACCCTTATCAAACATTTCAAAGTATAAACAATCACTTAAAATAACATAAAACACAGTTTAATAATCATAGGTATATCCTGAATTCCAATATTTGAAATTATGAATTAAAGGGAGTGCATCAGCAGTTTATTTGGGGTCAAAACTACGATCAGACTCCCTTTTTTTTATTCTCACCATTAAATCAATAGTGCTTGGCATTAGGTAGAACTAGGCAGAACTAGGCATTAGGCAAGCAGAATTATTTTTTATTTATTTTTCCCAAACTTGCTATGTAGTTATTTACTTGCCTATTTTGCTATTACTTCAGGTGTTTCCATTTATATTATATTATTCATTATTTCTGAGAAAATAAATGCCATATACAGTAGAACTCAATGCAATCCAAGATTGTAACAGAATGCTTTTCATAATTTGGATCATTTATGAGATATAAAGTTATGAATTTTACATGAAACACTCAACAAGATTTGTAATAAACACCAAATCTGAAAAATATATAATTAAAGGATGAATTAACTGACAGACTGTCTGCCAGATCATCGCTAATGAGTATCTATAGTAATGCTTGTTAGCAATGATCTGGCAGTGTAATACTGCCATAGATTACCCGATGAACGAGCAAACAATCTCGTTCATCGGACAATCCAGATTTCTAAACAGGCTTAAGAATTGTTTGCCAGCGGCCGATTGTGCTGTGTAATCATGATCTGCTGCCGCCAAACAACTAGTCAGTATGGGGAAGAGTGATGCATAACAATCACTCCTCTTCATACTGAGGAGGCGATTGCGCCATGTAAAATCAGCAGTCTCCTCTGCTGACAAGCCGGCGATTGCTGAGAAGGAGCGCTTCTCTCCCGACAATCGTCTGCCTGATCTTTTAATATAATACAGCCCTATGAGTCCCTTCCATAGTAATTTCAAAAAATGAAAGCATGGCAGTATATGATCCCATTGTAATTTAACCCCCCTCCCTTAGTTTGTCAAAGGCTAAGGTTATGTCAACTGCTGCTATAATGAAACAAGATAACACACTTCAAGGTAAATTGATATCGCAATTCACTGTTAAATGTTAATCAAGATGAACAGCAGATAAAAAAGTTCATTTTTTCATTACCATAATTACCATATGTCTTAGAAATGTTTGTTCATACATTCTTTATTTAGCTGCAAAGTATTTTGTTCCTACTCAGAGTCAGACCTTTCATGTGTCAGATTGAAAACTGTTTGAAAGTGTTAAAAAAAGTTAAGGGTAAGTCTCCTGGAGGAACAATTATAATGAGATGACTGGTATGTCTGTTATCTTTCTCATTTTTGTATGTCAAGGTCTGATGTGCCTGAAATGTATCTGATACACTGATTGTCTGTGAAATTTCTGTGGGATTTAATTATAAACTATCTTTGTTGTAATTAAAACCAAAATAAAGAAAACTCCATAATCAGTATTTGTGAATAGTGTATTGCTCACATCAATAACTTTCCTATCAGCTAAATGTGACCTATAGCCCCCTTTACTATAATTTGGAGCTCCAAACTTGACCTAAATATATTCTCTTGTATTAGAAAAAAAAGGTAATTGCACTGTACCTCAGCCATATAAAAGTCAATGAGGCTAAGCTGCACTGTCACTAGTGGGGTACATCAGGGGTCAGTATTGGGCCCTATTCTCTTCAACATATTTATTAATGATCTTGTAAAAGGCCTGCACAGTAAAATATCAATTTTTGCAGATGACACTAAACTGTGTAAAGTAATTAACACTGAAGAGGACAGTTTTCTTCCTACAGAGGGATCTGGATAGATTGGAGGCTTGGGCAGAGAAATGGCAGATGAGGTTTAAAACTGACAAATGTAAAGTTATGCACATGGGAAGGAATTATGCAAGTCACCCGTACATACTAAATGGTAAAACACTCGGTAACACTGACATGGAAAAGGATCTAGGATTTTTAATAAACAGCAAACTAAGCTGTAAAAACAAGTGTCAGGCAACTACTGCCAAGGCCAATAAGATATTGGGTTGCATCAAAAGGGGCATAGATGCCCGTGATGAGAACATAGTCCTACCACTTTACAAATCTCTAGTCAGACCACACATGGAGTACTGTGTTCTGGGCTCCTGTGAACAAGGCAGACATAGCAGAGCTGGAGAGAGTTTAGAGGAGGGCAACTAAAGTAATAACTGGAATGGGGCAACTACAGTACCCTGAAAGGTTATCAAAATTAGGGTTATTCACCTTAGAAAAAAGACGACTGGGGGAGATCTAATATCTATATATAAATATATCAGGGGTCAGTACAGAGATCTCTCCCATCATTTATTTAGCCCCAGGACTGCCACTGTGATGAGGGGACATCCTCTGCGTCTAGAGGAAAGAAGGTTTGTACACAAACATAGAAAAGGATTATTTACGGTAAGAGCAGTGAGACTATGGAACTCTCTGCCTGAGGAGGTGGTGATGGTGAGTACAATAAAGGAATTCAAGAGGGGCCTGGATGTATTTCTGGAGTGTAATAATATTTCAGGCTATAGCTACTAGAGATGGGTCGTTGATCCAGGGAGTTATTCTGATTGCCTGATTGGAGTCGGGAAGGAATTTTTTCCCCTTAAGTGGGGAAAATTGGCCTCTGCCTCACAGGGGTTTTTTGCCTTCCTCTGGATCAACTTGTAGGAAACAGGCCGAACTGGATGGACAAATGTCTTTTTTCGGTCTTATATACTATGTTACTATGTTACCAGATACAAGCCATGGACAAGAGCAATGTTCTCCCAAGAAGTCAACGCCTTTATGTTTTTAATGTTGTCAGCTTGGCATGGCTAAGATTAGGGATAGAACTGCCATGACAGCATTTGTAGTGGCTGCTATTGGGCTGAGAGCTAATTAGATCATGAAGCCCTTCCTTTTCTCCAGAGAGATGGAAAGCAAAGGTGATTAAAGTGGAATAAATTGGTTCAACTATTAGGTACCACGTCTTAGCTAGTTGCACACTACATGAAAGCTAGTTATCATGTAGGGTTGAGCGAATCGAAGTATCTGAAGTGGACTTCGATATGAATTTCAGGGAAAATTCAATTAGCTATGAAGCCAAATTAGCTCATGCTTCCGGTAAAAGAATAAATTTTCCCTGAAATAGCAGTAAAAAGGAAAAAAATCATACTCACCTCATCCATTTGAGCATAAAGAGGCCACTGTGGCCATTTTGCTTTAGGATCCTATGCAAAATCTTGTGCGCAGTGACGTATGACATCACAATGCTGGCCAGCGTGATTATGTTATCACACACAGCGCAAGTTTTGCACTGGATCTTCAAGCAAGATGGCCGTGTTGGCTTCTTCATGCTCAAATGGATAAGGTAAATATAATTTAATTTTTTTATGATTAACCCCTGAAAGGCCTTAATATTAATATCAGATGCAGTGATCAGCGATGAACTCGGCATCTAAGGGGTTAATTGACGGGGCAACACAATTCGCCATTTTGGAAGCAAAACCAGTTGCATGTTTCTAGCTGCTACCATTCAGGAGATAGCAGTATCTAAAGCAGCCCTCCCCCCTCCACTTTCAGAATAGTTAACTAGTTTTACCACTGCCCGAGCTGGACTCATGCAAAACAGTTAGCTGGTTAAACCACTTTCATACTGTAAGTATTTGGTCAGTATTTTGCTTCTGTATTTGTAAGCCAGATCGAGGAGTAGAAACTATACAGAACAGGTATACTGGAATGATCTGTGCCTTTTTCAAATTCTGGGCCTATATCTTGTATTAGCATACAAACACTGATGGGAAATACTGACCACAAATTGACTGTGTGAAAGTGGCCCTAGACAAAGTTCTTGTGTGCTATATTTGCTGAATATATTTATTGTGAAATTCCCCATTAATCTGTAGCAAAGTATAATGCAAATGAATATGTTTTACAAAATCCCATTCAAGTGCAAAGTCTGCATTGTGCATACACTTTAGATCACTTAGCTCTCATTGCAGCATATTTGTTCCATATTTTTGCAGGAAATTTCCCCCCTGGCTATGCAGCAAAATTAATAACATGTTTCAGAAAATATTATACTGTTGTTGTCATAGTTTTTAATTAACTTTTTTTACACCAAAGCAAGGATTGGGGCCACTTGTGGTTTAAGCTTAAAAGCTAGGGAAAAAAAAAACATTTTTTGCTGCTAGAAACCACTATAAAACTGCATACATTTTTTTTTTACTTGCACTATGCATTTTTATGGCTACTAAATGCTGTAATTTAAAAAAAATAAAAAAAAAACTTCTCTGCTGCTAAATGCTGTAATTAAAAAAAAAAACCCTCTCTGGAAGCTAAAAATGCACTGTAAATAAAAAATAATGAAAGAAAAAAAAAAACACTATTAAAAAAAAAATGTGTGTGGGTACTGCATTTCATAATTCCCAGAGACATTCAGATAATAGCTGGAGTAAGCATTTTTTCAAAACGCTGTAAAAAAAAAACTTTGTAAACTCAGCCTTACAGAAGTGTTCTGCTTTGCATAATATATCATTTTACCTAAAGCTTGTTCCCAAGATAAAATGTTCTTAAAATAGTATTTTGCTGCTTATGTTGATAGCTTTTGCTACAATGCTCATACAACTGTATGTACAGAAAAAAATGTTCACATAAAAATGTACTTTGCATACATAAGTTTGTTCAATAATCTGCAATCTCCCCACATCAATCATTTAACAGCCATGTTAATATTATTTTGACAAGTAATTCCTATAATCATCTACTTGAGGCATGCTGCAAGCCATAATTCTATAATGTGAATAATTACTGAATTATATGTTTTACATATGATATAGTTTGGCTGCTTCTTATTATAGGAGAGGGAAATAGACACTAACTGAAAGCTCTTTATCATAATGTGAGTAATTGTTTTCCACTTACGTTTCCATTTTGGTTTCAAAACCCTTAACATATATTTAAGTTTCTACTTTAAATTGATACAAAATTACAAATGAAACATGTTTACTTCCTTTAAATATATATTATCATAGACTGATTAGGGCTATTAGTCCATGATTATACTGTAGTTGTTTACAAGACATTTTCAGGCACCTTTAAGGCCTCTTTCACACGAGCGTGACGGATTGGCTCCGGATGTGTTCAGGGTGTGTTTAGTGAAGCTCGCACCATTTTGCAAGCAAGTTCAGTCAGTTTTGTCTGCGATTGCGTTCAGTTGTTCAGTTTTTACTGCGTGGGTGTAATGTGTTTTGATGCATTTTTTTACGCGCGTGAAAAAAACTGAAGGCCCCTTTCACACGGGTGAGTTTTCCACGCGGGTGCAATGCGTGACGTGAATGCGTTGCACCCGCACTGAATCCGGACCCATTCATTTCTATGGGGCTATGCACATGAGTGGTGATTTTCACACATCACTTCTGCGTTGCGTGAAAATCGCAGCATGCTCTATATTGTGCGTTTTTCACGCAACACAGGCCCCATAGAAGTGAATGGGGCTGCATGAAAATCGCAAGCATCCGCAATCAAGTGCAGATGCAGTGCAATTTTCCTGCAATGTTGATAAGAGACGGGACCCGATGTTTATTATTTTCCCTCATAACATGGTTGTAAGGGAAATTAATAGCATTCTCACTACAGAATTCTTAGTAAAATGTGGATAAAGGGGTTAAAAAAAATTAACTCACCTTATCCACTTGATCGCGTAGTTGCGATCTCTTCTTCAAGCATTAGCTGCCAGCTAAAGGACCTGTGGTGATGTCACATCACATGGTCCAATCACATAGTCCATCACCATGGTGATGGACCATGTGATGAGCTCAGTGACGTCATCACAGGTCCTTTAGCCAGCAGCTAATGATTGAAGAAGAGATCGCAACTATGCGATCAAGTGGATAAGTTGAGTTATTTTTTTTATTTTTAACCCCTCCATCCACATTTTACTAAGCATTCTGTATTGAGAATGCTATTATTTTCCCTTATAACCATGTTATATGGGGAAAAAATTAAATCTACAGAATATTCAACCCAAAACCGAACCTCAGTGATCAAGTCCGAGTTCGGGTATTGGTACCAAACATACAGATTTTTCCCACGTGCGTGGAAAACCCATTACAACAGTTTGCACACGTGCGGAAAAATCGCGCATTTTCCCGCAACGCACCCGCCTCTTATCCGGGCGTCAAACATGATGCCAGTGTGAAAGAGGCCTTAGCAACCATCAGTGAAAAACGCACTGCATCCGCACTTGCTTGCAGATGCAAAGCGTTTTTCACTGAAGCCCCATTCACTTCTAGGGGGCCAGGGCTGCGTGAAAAACACAGAATATAGAACATGCTGCGTTTTTCATGCAACGCAGAACTGATGCATGAAAAAAACGTCTCATGTACACAGACCCATTGAAATGAATGGTTCAGGATTCAATGCGAGAGATATGCGTTCACGTCACGCATTGCACCCGTGCGTAAATCTCGCTTGTGTAAAAGGGGTTTAAGGCTACTCAAGCAATTATTTACTACATTTTTCAAAAATAAACTTTCAGACTTTGTAATTATTAAAATACAATGTACATTGGTCCCTAAAGAATCTATTTCCAAAGATTTGAACATAAAGTTAAAGAGGTTGCCTCATTTCAGCAAATGGCATTTATCATGTACATAGCGAAAGTTAATACAAGCCACTTAATAATGCATTGTGATTGTCCATATTGCCTCCTTTGCAGGATTGATTCATTTTTCCATCACATTATTCACTGGTCATTTCCATGTTTATGACCACCCTGCAATCCATCTGCGGTAGCTCCATTTGCACACTGTAGGAAAAAGCGCTGGTCTCTCTGGTGGCTGGGACCATGAACGCACACTTATGCCTCATTCACACATCAGTGTTTCCCAGGCGTGTGCTATGCGTCTTCTCCGTGGACAGCACATGTCCCTATTCATTTGAATGTGTGTATTTACACATCAGTGTTTTATCACGGTCCATGGTTCCATGATTTCAGCATGGATGCATGTCCTCACACCCATTATAGTCAATGAGTCTGTGAAAACCAAGGATGCAACACGGATGCCATCCGTGTTGCATCCGTGTTTCACAGATTATTAAAAAGAGATTATTTGAAAATTATTTTACAGCTGCTCATTGACAGTGAAAAGCAGATGGCACACGGCCAGCAAAAAACAGACCCACGGACCCAACACGGATCTGTCACGGGAGGAAACACGGATTGAAAACTGTCCGTGTTACCACTGTTCCAAAACTGACTTGTGCATGAGGCATTAGGCTGGTGCTTTTTCCTATAGTGTGCAAGAGTGGCCACCGCTACTGGATTGCAGAGTGGTCATAACCCCTGGATACAAGAAGTGTATAATGTGATGAACCCAGCCACCAAAGGGGGCAATATGGACAATCACAATACATTAGTAAGTGGCTTGTATGAACTTCTCTACAGAACAAATACTATTTGCTGAAGTGAGAAAACCTGATTAACATTATTCTGTCAGTGCTTGAAGATGACTGAAAAAGAATAAAACGCAGGGATAGAACACAGGGCACTTTTACACAGTCAGTATTTGGTCAGTATTTTACATAAGTATTTGTAAGCCAAAACCGTAGACAAAAATAAATAGTTAAAAATAAAGAAATATTGTGCATATAATGTATTATGGAGTTATGCTCCTACTTTATGAGAAATTATACATGGCCAGTATACAGTGCTTTTTTTCTGTAATCTTTTGAACCTATAAAGCCGCCAAAGGCATGCAGACAATAAACCGTATGGAATCAAATATGCCATATTGCCTGGCATCTGGTTTATAACTCTTTCTGGTCTTTAAACAAAGTACAAAGAAATGTCAACTTTGAAAGCGCCTGCATAGATAAAATCAAAAGATGATCGCTTTTTGTTTGATTATATTTGCATTCAGAGTTTTTACTTAAAAAAATAAATATCTTGTTTATGCAATTTAATATCTCCTTTATCTACAGCCACTTGTGATTGCTCTGTAGAGGTCATATGAAAGCAATAATTTTATATTTTTATTAACAACAATAGTAGGGATGAGCGAATCCGAACTGTATAGTTCGGGTTCGTACCGAATTTTGGGGTGTTCGTGACACGGACCCGAAACCGAATATTTGCGTAGAAGTTCGGGATTGGGTTCGTTGTTCGGCGATTTCTATGGCGCATTTTGAAAGTTTGCAAAGCAGCCAATCAACAAGCGTCATACTACTTGCCCCAAGAGGCCATCACAGCCATGCATACTATTGGCATGACGGTGATTGGCCAAGTGCAGCATATGACCCAGCCTCTATTTAAGCTATAGTCACGTCGCGCCGCACGTCACTCTGCTCTGATTAGTGTATGGATAGGATGCAGCTGCTGTTAGGGCGAGATTAGGCAGGGATTAACTCAGCAAAAACACTTAATGAAGGGATCGATCTACAGCTCTGAATCATTCAACTTCTGCTAGTTAATTGCTCAATGTTTTCAGGCTGCCCACATCGTTTTTCTGTCACTTTTTGTCGCTTTTTTCTGTCACGTTTTTCTGTCACTTTTTTCTGGGCTGATCGGCGGTGATTTTGTGTCACAAAAAACCAAGTCCATTAATCCATCAATAGTAGTTTTTTTTTTTTTTTGCTATATCCTACATCAGGGGCTTGGCTGTGCTTATTGTCACCCCTAGAAACTCAGGATAGAATTTTCTATATTTTATTGAGAGGTGAAATTCACTTAAAAATATAGCAATCCCCTAAATCTGGTGTTCCAGCTGTGGCTAGCCAAGTGTAATACTGTATGGCAAAGAATATATATATTTTTTTTTCTGGGGTGAAATTCAATTTCCAAAATAGCAATACCCTAAATCAGTGGTTTCTGCTGTGGCAGGACAAGTTTTATAGTGTCCGTCAAGGTATAGCTTTTGTTTTGGGATGAAATTCAATTGCCAAAATATCAAATACCGCAAATCTGGTGTTCCAGCTGTGACTGGACAAGTTTTATAGTGTCCGTAAAAGGATATATAATTTTCTGGGGTGAAATTCAGCTGCAAAAATAGCAATACCGTAAATCTGGTGTTCCAGTTGTGACTGGACAAGTTTCATAGTGTCCGTCAAAGGATATATTATTTTCTGGGTGAAATTCAGTTAAAAAAATTGAAATACCGTAAATCTTGTGTTCCAGTTGTGACTGGACAAGTTTCATAGTGTCCGTCAAAAGATATATTTTTTTCTGGGGTGAAATTCAGTTGCAAAAATAGAAATACCGTAAATCTGGTGTTCCAGCTGTGACTGGACAAGTTTTATAGTGTCTGCAAAGGATATATTATTTTCTGCAGTGAAATTCAATTGCCAAAATAGCATTACCCAAAATCTGGTGTTCCAGCTGTTGCAGGCCAAGTGAAAATCTGTCCGTAAAAGGGTATATTACACTTATCCTGCATCTCCAAGTGTATTTCTTTCCGTCAAAGAGTATATTACACAAAGTGTTAAAATACAAGTGATGAAAGCATACTCCTATATATTTTTTCACACGCTAATGTGCATCTCCAAGTGTAAATCTGTCCGTAAAAGGATACCTTTCATCCAGAGCCTAAATACTAGGCCTATAATTGATATTCCCCTAAATCTGTGGTACTGCTGTGCCTGGATTAGTGTAATACGGTACATAAATAGATAGCCAGATAGTGTTAGGTGCCTGTAAAAAAAGGCCTGAATTTGAATTCAATACATTGGGCCAAATAATTTTTTTCTTATTGTGGTGAACGGTAACAATGAGGAAAACATCTAGTAAGGGACGCGGACATGGTCATGGTGTTGTTAGTTGACCCTCTGGTGCTGGGAGAGGACATGGCCGTTCTGCCATAGCCACGTGTCCTAGTGAGCCAACTACCTCAGGCTCCAGTACCCGCCAGAATTTACAGCGATATTTGGTGGGGCCCAATGCCGTTCTAAGGATGGTAAGGCCTGAGCAAGTACAGGCGCTAGTCAATTGGGTGGCCGACAGTGGATCCAGCACGTTCACATTATCTCCCACCCAGTCCTCTGCAGAAAGCGCACAGGTGGCGCCTGAAAACCAAGCCCATCAGTCTGTCAAATCACCCCCATGCATATCAGGGAAACTGATCCCGAACATTTTCGGGAAGTTCGGCCGAACTTCTCGAACCCGAACATCCAGGTGTTCGCTCATCTCTACAGATGACCCATTTCCGGGAATTACCAAAAAAATGTGTATGAGAAACAGGTAATCAACAAAAAAGAATTACATTTCTTATGTCCCAGAATATCATGTACCCCATATTTTTATCATTTACCCAAAATACATAAAAATACAGAAATCACCCCCCCCCCCCCCGGAAGGCATATAGTATCCAACATAAAATGCACTACTGTGTCAGAAAAACCTCATAGTAGCTTCTCTTTCTGATGTAGTAAGTTACTACATCAGAAAGAGAAACTACTATGAGGTTTTTCTGACACAGGTTAGCATTCAGCTTTATAGCTGAGTGGATAAGGTCCTTGCCTCTATTGTACAATGTTGTGGGTTCAAATCCTGGCAGAAATGTTTCAGAAATAGAGGCTAAATTAGATTTAAATAAACTGACTCGAGCATTGCGCTCAACACTTAATAACACACATAGGGAGTCTGCAGTGGTAGTGAAACAATACTGTGAGTCAGTATGACACGCACATGACAGGAAGCACTCTTAGATTCACTGCAGACTTCACTTATTTGGGCAGTTATGGGGCTAAAACTGACCAGTGTGAACTCAGCCTTACAGGTCAATGTTTATGCCAGGTATAAAGAACTGTGCAGAGGCCCAAGATTCTACTATAGCATGAAAGAGCGTAGTTCTTTTACACCGTCATCAGCTGATTCCTCATAGATGTCTACAGAACCTGTTCTCTTAAACGCTTATACAAGTAGAGCCCCCCTGGCAGAGTGGAAAGGGTGTCAGCAGTAAGTTTGTGTTGATGTCAGTGATTATTTTGCTCTTTCTCTGATCCGTCAGAACAATAACCCTCAAAAAACGGATCCTGTCTGTTGAGTATCCGTCTTCACTCGGTAAGCATTTGTTCAGCAATCCATAAGTATTGCTAAATCAAAAAAACAATACAGGAGTGGATCCAAAACAGAGATGACACTTGAATGGAATCTTTGCCTGTCTTCTGTGGATATTTCCTTAAGATTTTGGCTGGGCAGTAGCTGTTGACTGTCCTCTAGTAGCTCGTCCTCGCTGAAAAGTGATACTTTATAATACTTCTCGTGCTGAGGGAACTGAAAATGACAGAGGAAGATTCAGGACATGTGGGGGCACTGGGCCTGCTCCCGGGCCATGCCAACTAAGCGTTGTGTCATAGGAACCCACCCACTCTTAGCTGGGGGTGTCTGATGGCACTTACAATGAAGTCGAAGACCGAGTCAACCATTCAAGCACCACTGGGTTGCTGGTCAAGACACGACCACTAGATGACACCGGGATCTCAGGCCTCTCGCAGCAACTCCTGCCGCAGCCCCCTTATCTTCTGCTGCCTGCGACAGAAACGTTTTGCCCACTGCCCGTTCCCTTTGAAGGGCCTGTCACCTGTCTGTCTGACATACTGTATGATAAAAGAATTAAATTTAAATAATACCCCCCAAAAAAGGCTGTAGTACAATGTTACTTCACTATTGAATCTCAAGTAATATATATATATATATATATATATATATATATATATATATGTATATATATATAGATCCAAAAGAAAGGCAGCACTCCGGTTTCCAGTGAATAGTGAACCCTCTTTATTTTCCCATCAGCGACGTTTTAACCGCTCAATACGGTCTTTATCAAGCATACAAACATGGTGTCAATATGGGGTATATATATCCAGAATTCATGGTGAATCAATCAAGTGTCAATCAGTACAAAAGTATCAAAATACAATATAAAGTGCAGTGCTTTTATCACATCAATCGTGTCAATGAATAAAAAAGTTACATGTGTCCTTACAGTACAATAAATATACATATAAAACCAAAGAATACATAAAATGTAATAATGCCATGCATAATTAATCAATAAGCACTGTGACGACGTGATTTAAAAACAAAAGAACCAATCAGCTTGTAGATACATATACATATACGTATGTATCTACAAGCTGATTGGTTCTTTTGTTTTTAAATCACGTCGGCACAGGTGCTTATTGATTAATTATGCATGGCATTATTACATTTTATGTATTCTTTTGGTTTTATATGTATATTTATTGTACTGTAAGGACACATGTAACTTTTTTATACATTGACACGATTGATGTGATAAAAGCGCTGCACTTTATATTGTATTTTGATACTTTTGTACTGATTGACACTTGATTGATTCACCATGAATTCTGGGTATATATACCCCATATTGACACCATGTTTGTATGCTTGATAAAGACCGTATTGAGCGGTTGAAACGTCGCTGATGGGAAAATAAAGAGGGTTCACTATTCACTGGAAACCGGAGTGCTGCCTTTCTTTTGGATCTATGGACTTGTGACTGCCTAGCCAGCGGTCGTTTGGTATTTGCGCCCATTCCTATTGCTGTGCTGTTGTTGTCGCTTTTGTGTTATATATATATATATATATATATATATATATATACATATATATATATATATTTCTGATAAATTAACTCCCCTACCCAAAAAAAATAATCACAATTCACTGCAGAAGGTCAATTAAGATGTATTCTTTTTTCGATAACTACACCAAAAAGAATTATAACAATCACAATTCACCACAGAATGTATATTTCCACAATTCACCGCAGAACAGCAATTATGACATATATTTTTCCTTCTTTTTTCTATTAGTACAACCCCCTTCAAAAAAAAGTTTAACAATGTAAAATCAACGCAGAACGGCTAATAGGAGGTATGTATCTTTCCTATTAATACACCCCGTAAATGGCTGTATCACACAAAACTTGCACCCCAATCACAAGCAAGGTTTGCTGGAATTAGCGATATGTCATATAGGGCAAACAACCTAAAAGCAGCAGTATCACACCACTTAGGATCCCCAATTAGTGCAGCAAGGTGTAATATAATCACTCCTATTACACAGGCTGTACACTCTCCTATTGCACCCTGTTCTACTTTTGTAGTGTAGATAATACATTTTATCCTTTCCCTACACCTTGACTAATCTTTCCCTGAACTTGTAAATAATTTTTTAAGCACATTGAAGTCTTTCCTAGCACTGTCCCTAGCGCCTGCTGACATCTCTTCCTGCACTAAGCACACTGGATAATTGCAGAATCCAAAATAGCTGAGGCTATTTATAGGGCTGGGACATCACAGGGCCTGGCTGCTGATTGCCTTCATACATGGCATTGTGGGTGTTCCCTCATTCCCAGAGTTCTTTGATTCATGGCCTAACATGTGCAGCAGCCATTTTAGGAAAAAATGCAATTCGTTACCACGAAGCGTAAGGAAACTCGGTTTCAGTGCGAATCGAATTTTCCTGAAATTCGGATTGAATTCCACTTCGTCAACTTCGAATTGCTCATCTCTATATATTGCCTTGTCAAATCCCCATGCCTGTTGGAAAGTCAGATTTTAACTCATAGGGAGCCACTTCCAACATGTGGCACCAAGATAGTTATCTACCTCAAGAGAAATCTCTTTGCATGTCCATATGGTATACAATGTTAAATGACCATATTTCTATAGTCAGCCATAATTCCCCAAATATAACTTGCTAAAATGCCCCATATATAATACAATAGACAAATGTAAGATGCACCTTGTGTGTGCCACACTGACCCTCAAACAGCGACAGCCACTATAAACTGAAAAGCACTATTATCACTATAAAGTGACCAAAAACAAATGCTATCAACAATGCAGTTAATATAGTGCCACCACAGTGCCCACCTCCAAACAGTGCTGAAGAGATGTGCCCTCAAAATACCAAAATTACTGTGTACTCAGCTCTTCCACAAAACACTGATGGTGTCAGAACATGACTTTATAACAGTAATAATAATTTGCATAGTGTACAATAAAAATAGTAAATAGCAAATGTACTGTTACTGTATGCTTATAATGTTTGCATTAATTATAAGTAAAAGTCTCCAATTGTCAAATGACATTGGTTGGTACAAAAAAAGTGTTCACTAAGTGTAATAAATAGAGCAAAAGGGATAATATGGAAAGTAATTTATGTATACTGATATATAACCATATCCCTTCATCATTTTACATGTTATTTAAAAATCAATAAACAATTTAGCTAAAAGCTTGGGTTGTGCCCTGATCATATTCAACGGCATGTTTGTGTAATTAATAATTGATTTATCTTTTTTATTTTCTACCAACAGCACGTCATTCTGCAATTATACAATGTGACCAAATGTATGAAGATGGCAAATCAAACATGTCAATCACAAAAAAAGTTAACTCCATCAGCATTAATAAGAAATTGCTAGAAGAGAAGCTGGGGTATTTTTATAATCCATATTGTGATGAACATTAGATAATGATTGCAAGAGGCATGAAGGGTGCAGCTTACAGGATAAGTATAGGCTCAAACTCTTGTGCTCAAAAGTTTATTCCGCATTTACAGATGCCTAATGGGACATACAACATGCCAGCCACATGATTTAATCACATACCTGCTTCCTCATGATGTTGAGCCTACAGATGATCTACTGTATGAATACTCTCACATGATCACATGAAGTTGCATAGTTTTTGTTTCTGTAGTTGGACATACTTTTCAGCACCACTGTATATAACAGTATTACTAGTGCACTGTATGTCACTGCTATGTGAGCACTTTATCACACCATTTGCACACTGTACCATGCATTATTTGTCACACTGAATGACACTACAATTTGGGCACTTTATAGCACAATTTTTGTGCTATGCATGGTTCTATTATTTGTACACTATATGCCATTGCTTGTTTACAATATATTACTATTATAGTACAGTACATGGTCCTCTTACTTGTATAGCATTGTTATTGGTGCTCTGAATTTATTTTACCATTATTTGTTCACTGCACAGCAATATTAGGTGTTACTTTATGCCTCTGATGTAAAATCACTTAACATAGGAAAATGTATGCTGTTTAAATGACATACATGATACATTAGTGTCATAGTGACTTTTTAAAGGTGTCTTGAAGCTACTCCCAGAAAAAGAAAAAACTGTGCAGAAGTCATAATATATGAAAGGACTAATCTAGTAAAGAACATTGGGGAAAATGTATCATAGCTCGGCAGCTTACTCATTTTTATGGGGTTCCTTTGTGTGGCCTTTTTTTCTTCAATGCATTTTTCATTTTTTTCCCTATAAAGAAGGGTTAAAACTCCATAGCTACATGTTGCAATTTTTTTTCAACAGATACAAAAAAAAAAAAACTGAACCCCCCCACATATTTAACAAAAAACATTTGATTGTTCTTTCTGCATTTATTTTTTATTCCTATACCTGTTTAGGTATTATCTGGAGGACAAATTATTTTTTTCTCTGAAAAAAAAAATGCACCAAAAATGCAGATAAAAGAAAAAGGTCAAAAACTGTAAATGTAAAAGGTAACAATAACAGCATAAAAATTCTGTGTGACCCAAGTCTAAGCCATGTCTTAGTTACAATGATGTTGCAGACCATTTTTCATTTTCTTTTGACCTAACTCTCAAGGATAATTGCTTCAGTTTACCTGCAGTCATATAAGAAATGACAGCTAGCATACTGTGTAGTGATATCACAATCATTTGTGACAAATGACCAAAATAACTTTGTTACATCTGTGTGCATTCCTTCCCATAATATGTTCTAAGACCGACAACCGGGAGTGAATGCCACTAATGACATATAGCTGTCCCGAGACTCCTGATAACTACATTGCTCTACAGATTTGCCACACTACTCGTGCTCAGTAGGAGAACGTGATGACAACCCCTGTTAGAACTGTGATTGAAGTAATTCACTATTGTCACTTTATAAAATTGAAAACGGCACATTCAACAACTTTAAAGAAGAGGACAAGTCAAGGATTTATATTTACTGATGACATATGTGGTGTACAGTGAATGCTGCAAGTTTTTGTGTAATTGCTTGCAGAAAATCCACATGAAAATTTTATTAACACACTGGGGATATTTTTTGCAATGGAATGCGCACATAACTTGAGATAAGATCTGAAGCTTCCCAATTTATGCTGGGGATTTATGCCACAGTTTTTACTTTTTTGCAATACAGAGGGTGAAATACATAACACGTCTGCAGTGAAATTAGCTGCAAACTAGAGACAAGCGAGTCAATTCTACTCATTCGGAATTCATCCTGAATTTCCCAAAAAGTTTGGATTCTAACAAGCCTGAATTTCTTGTCATTCTTTTCAGGCAAATACTGGGACATTCAGTACTTTTGAAAGAACTGGCTTGTCCTTTTGAAAGAACTGTCTTGTAGGTCTCACTCAGAGAAGAATTACACGTGGGTCTCTCTCTCTCTCTCTCGTCTACAAGGACTCATATTTATTACCTAATTTTTTTTACATTAAAAATGTTAAGCCCTAGTAGACCAGAGACTGTTGTATCCCAATTTTCAGAGCAATTGGAGCATATTGTAGAATTGATTTGGATCCAAATCAACTTTTTTGAAAAAATTTGCCCATTGGTCACTAAACAAATTTCAAGAAATTCAATCATCTCTAATGTAAAAAAAAAAAAAAACATGCCAATTATGGCTGAATCCATATTGTGCAACCAGTAACATCTTGACCACCTTCAAATTTACAGCCTCCCCTCTATGACTGTGTACAGAGATGGCTGTCAATCACTGATAGGACTGTCTCCTTGACTTTAAATGCATAAATTACAAATTTTGCAAAATTTGTTCCCACAAAACTATATATCAATCTGCTCAGTTCCTCCTGTTTTATAACAGGCTGCCTGCAGCTCAATAAGCATGTTCAATATGACAGATTCCCTTTAAGTTCCATTTATACTCAAGCTACCAGTGAATGGGAGTGAGCTGCAATACTGCACGCAACCTATGGGCAGGTGTGGTTTTAGAAAGAACATACGCATGTGTTTTTTTTTTTTTTTTCCAGTCATGGATAGAGATTTTGATGGTGGCTTTAAAATAATGAACCATAAAAGTCTCTAGGACCTCATGATAGCAGTGAACCACCTCTGAACTTCAAACCATGTAGAATATTTTCTCCTTACTGTGTCCAAAATGGTATAAATTACCTATAGTTTGTAAAGCATACAGTGTCATAGCTCGGTCACCCTGGCGTCCCTGCTCCAAACAATAAGCATTACATTGGCTACCTGTAATGTTACAGTATATTACTAAAAATCATAAAAGAAAAATACTATATCTTGCGCTAAAGTAGAAGCTGGCTGCTGGCCAGGCAAGTCATTGGCTGAGGGCCTTTTGTTGCAGAAACAAAAAACCACTAAAACATAAAAGACAATTTTCAGTAATACTGGATAATACTGGACACCAGCCATTGTTATACTTGCCACAATTCAATTTCATAATGATGCATATGCTGTTATGGAAATTATTGTACTTCTGTTAGCTGTAATAGTTCTTGTTCTTCATCAGTGATTTAGAATGGAGAAAAATGTTGCTGACCTTTTCTAATAGGAAAAAAATACTAAAATGGTCTTACTTTTTCATTACCACAGTAAAAGTACATAATGGATATTTAAGATATTGAAGCAATATTGAAAGTTATTACTAATAGAGATAATGATGATCATTAAAATATTACTAATAATAATAATAATAATCCTAATAATCATATCATATTAAAAGAGTCACTTTTTTAGATATGGGTATAGACATCTAAAAGGATTCCTAAAGCTGGATTGACACATAGTTTTTTTTATGTTTTTATTTTATTTTTTTGTTGTGCTTTTTCTTTCTTTACTGGAAAATTCTGGCTCCAGATGTTAGCTGAAACTCTACTGAAATTATGAAATGTAAAGCAAAAATGTTTTTTTTTTGTTTTGTATTTTTCTTCTTTTGCTAGATTTTGGAATTTTTCAGGTGTCTTTCCATCTCCTTTGCCATAGGGACTGAAAAAACACACAATTTAAGCAGGTCTGTGGAGAAAACACCACTAAAAAAGGACATAAAAACTAATTTTACGTCATGTGACAAGCAAAAAAACAAAAAAAACATGCAGTTTTTATCTGTGTTTTTAGTGGCAAAAGATTGACAGATAAAATTCATGTGTTTAGGAGGCTTGGAGCCCTTAGGTAATCATAAAGGTTTGCACTTTGCCATTAGGGTATGACTACATGGCATGGTCGTGAGCCGTTCGGGGCTCAACTATGCTGTGGTTGAGTACCGTAAGGCTATTTAGGCTGCAGCTTCCTCTTATTTAACTAGTGAAGACTGCACTGTATAGGGGGTCTGCATGTGGCCCCTTCAATACTGCCAAGCCATTAACAATGAAGTCCGTCTACACAGTGAGGTCTTCAGTAGTTAAATAAGATGCAGCTGCGGCCTCATTTCTGCTGTAAGGTCGTAGCCTTAGATTGGAGTTGCTGTGTGCACTTGAGCCAATTTTATGGAACTGGAACACAGTATTCATAAATTTTGTAATTTTGTACAAGTGCAATGTGGTTTACTGATACAAGTGCAATGTGGTTTTTACGGATGCGGCGATACCTAATATGTGTAGTGGGTTTTTCTTTTTCTTTTTATTCAGTGATATGTTTTTTTTTTTGTTTTCTTCCACTTGTTTTACTTTTTTTTTTTGACCCAGACCCACTTGGTTCTTGAAGATTCAGTGGGTCTGATGTCTATATAATACAGTACAGTACAATATATAGTGTACTGTACTGTAGTTTTACTTTTACACTTAATCTGATCAGACTTCTTCCTTTAGCAGAAGTCTAATTAGACTTACATCACCATGGCAAGCAGGACGCCTCTGAAAGCGTCCTGCTGCCATGGTAACCATCACCCGCTGCCAGAACAGAGCAGCGGGTGATCCCTCTGTGATGCCATAGAGAATCGGGGGCTTCTCACTCCCTGTTAACCCCTTCCAAACAGTGGTCCGTTCGGACCGCAATATGGAAGGGGTTAAACTGCTGACATCTGTACGGCACAGATGTCAGCAGTTTATAGCAGAGGGTCAGCAATGTGCTGACCCTCTGCTATAACCACTAGACACGAGGAAAGAATACAGAGTAGGCAGGTGGGGGATCGCGATCCCGCCTGCCGCACTGCCCACAATTCAGCAGGCATCCTGTTCCAAATAACCCCTGCAGCGCTGCAATTTACTTTTAAAGATATGATGTACTGGTACGTCATGGGTCCTTAAGGGGTTAAAGGGATTGTTCCACAAAGAATAATTCTCAATTTTTTAAACCAGCACTTGGATCTGTATACTATTTAGTAATTGCATGTAAATAAAAATGTATTATAGTTACTGAGTCAATAACATGTATCTGTATAGTGCCACCTGCTGTTTGTATGTTTTCTTATTTCTTTGTCCTGTTCACTGAGAAGGCCGCACATGCTCAGTTTCACCCCTCAACTGCCTCCTGAGCTGTGATAGGGAGAGCTGAAACACGCCCCATTAGCTGCTGCAGAAAAGACACTCCCCTTGAGCTGCCAGTTTGATATAAATCTAAAAGAGCAATGAATGGGGAGATCTCTGGATCCATGTGAGGTACAGGGCTGGTTCTAGCTTTGTTAGCAAGAGACTGTCATGTACTATATGATGTCTGATTTTTATTTTTCACAATAGTCATAGGATAACCCCATTACAAATGGCAAAATGGTTTGTTTTTGACAGCCATTTATTTTGTAATGAGGTCTTTCTGAGAAACGGTTAAAAATGAACCCCTTTAATTGTATGGATCCTGTCAGTCTGTGACATGTTCTATTTTTTAGTGACCATTATTCATAGGCCAACAAAATTACCACAGTGCAAATTACCCCATAGACCACATTGTGTAAATATAGCCTAAAGTTTTTTTTTTGATATTTTTACATTCACGGCCTATCCTCTGGACAGGCCATCAATATCTATCAGTGGGAGTCTAACATTCTGCATCCTCGCCAATCAGCTGTTCAGAATCACACAGCTCTATCTGCTCGGTAGTGGATGGTGGCGGTTACTGTAGTGCTGTTGCCATTTAGGGGAATACTATAGTAACCAGCCCTGTCCACTATAGAATGAATTTAACGGTGCAGTTCCCATGCTGACTTCGGGCTCTGCACCCTCACCGATCAGATATTAAAGGCCTATACTGAGGACTGTTCAATCCCTTTAAGGCTTAATAGCTCTTTCTACTTTTGCATGTATACTGGACATGTTACAGGGAAGGAGTTTTAATGTATGTAGCTTATTATAGCTGGCAAAATAAATTGAGATGTATCACGTGAAATATTGTTACGCTGCTGGGAAATATCAGCAATTTTCCTGCTATATACCTATTTATTTCAAATCAATAGATCAACGTTGAAGGCATGCATTTGCCAAAGATGGATTATTTATACTCTGCAAGTCCAATCCTTTTCATTACATTTTTATTCAATCAATGGAACCGTTTAAGATTAAATACTAAAATAACTCCAAGTCATGTAACATATTTTACCTGTGTCCTGAAAATAAATGTTCAGAGAGCTACTAAGAAGTACTCAGAATAATATTCTTCATGGCATATGATTCCTAACATCAAAATTCTACCTTATATCGCAATAAAATACTCCATTAACATATCTGTAAAAACTTTCTGAAGCTTATATGGAAACTAAATGGTAGCTGTCATCTGTTTGTTTTACTAAATACTTGTATGCCCTATGACATAGCCATAGAGATGAGCGAACACCTGGATGTTCGGGTTCGAGAGGTTCGGCCGAACTTCCGTAAAATGTCCGGGTTCGTGATCCGAACTCAACCCGAACTTCATCCCGAACCCGAACCCCATAGAAGTCAATGGGGACCCGAACTTTTGGGCACTAAAAAGGCTGTAAAAGACTCCCGGAAAGGGCTAGAGGGCAGCAAAAGGCAGCAAAATGTAGGTAAATCCCCTGCAAACAAATGTAGATAGGGAAATGATGACGTAACATAAAATAAAATAAAATTAACCAATATTAATTGGAGTTAGGTCCCATAGCACAGAATCAGGCTTCAAATCACCCACCAATGGAGAAGGTCAAGCTACTATTATTTCGACCCCAGCATCCAGACAAAGGAGAGAGGTCCCATAGCAGAGAATCTGGCATCATATCAACCACCACAGGAGAAGGCCACTTTCAGTGACTTAGGCCTTAGCACCCAGACAGAGGAGACATGTCAGATAGCACAAGTATTACATTTATACCATCCAGCACAGGAGAAGGCCACTTTTAGTTACTTTGACCCCTGCACCCAGAAAGAGGAGAGAGGCCCCACAGCACACATTCAGGCATCATATCACCCACCACAGGAGTAGGCCACCATTTAGTTAATTTGACCCCTGCACCCATGTCAGCTGGTACAAGCATCAGTTTCACATCACCCAGCACAAGAGAAGGCCACTTTGAGAGACTTTGACCCCTGCACCCAGACGGAGGAGAGAGGTTTTCACAGCAGAGAATCAGGCATTTAGATCACCCACCACAGGAGTAGGCCACCATTTAATGGGACCCCGGCAACCATGTCAGATGGCACAAGCATCAGTTTTACATCACCCAGCACAGGAGAAGGCGACTTTGAGAGACTTTGACCCCTGCAGCCACACAGAGGAGAGAGGTCCCACAGCAGAGATTCAGGCATTTATATCACCCAGCACAGGAGAAGGACACTTTCATGTACTTTGGCCCCGGCACCCAGACAGAGGGAAGGTTCATTCAACTCTGGGTTGCACACCAAGATCCTACTTAATTTCAAAAATTGATTTTTCAATGAAGAAGTGGCCAGGACTACATGACAACATGGTTTAAGGCAGTTATTAAGGACTACTCTGCACAAGGGAGGGTCAGGTCTTGTGGGATCCATGCCTGGTTCATTTTTATAAACGTCAGTTGTCCACGTTGGCTGCGGACAGGCGGCTGCGTTTGTCAGTAATGACACCCCCTGCCGTGCTGAATACATGTTCAGATAAAACGCTAGCCGCCGGGCAGGCCAGCACCTCCAAGGCATAACATGCTAATTCTGGCCACGTGGACAATTTGGAAACCTAAAAGTTGAATGGGGCCGAACCATCCGTCAGTACGTGGAGTTGTATGCAGATGTACTGTTCAACCATGTTAGTGAAATGTTGCCTCCTGCTAACACTTTCCGTATCAGGTGGTGGGGCAGTTAGCTGTGGCGTGGAGACAAAACTTTTCCACATTTCTGCCATGCTAACCCTGCCCTCAGAGGAGCTGGCCGTGACACTGCTGCATGGGCGACCTCTAGCTCCTCCTCTGCCTTGGCCTTGGCCTTCCACCTGTTCCCCTGTGACAGTTGGGAATGCTCTCAGGAGCGCATCTACCAGTGTGCGCTTGTACTCGCGCATCTTCCTATCACGCTCCAGTGCAGGAAGTAAAGTGGGCACATTGTCTTTGTACCGTGGATCCAGCAGGGTGGCCACCCAGTAGTCAGCACACGTTAAAATGTGGGCAACTCTGCTGTCATTGCGCAGGCACTGCAGCATGTAATCGCTCATGTGTGCCAGGCTCCCCAGAGGTAAGGACAAGCTGTCCTCTGTGGGAGGCGTATCGTCATCATCCTCTGTATCCCCCCAGCCACGCACCAGGGATTTGCCTGCGCTGTGCTGGGTGCCACCCCGCTGTGAACCTGCTTCATCCTCATCCTCCTCCACCTCCACCACGTCCTCCAGTAGTGGTCCCTGGCTGGCCACATTTGTACCTGCCCTCTGCTGTTGCAAAAAACCTCCCTCTGAGCCACTTCTAACAGACTGGCCTGAAAGTGCTAAAAACGACCCGTCATCCTCCTCCTCCTCCTCCTGGCCCTGGCCCACCTCCTCTTCCATCATCGCCCTAAGCGTTTTCTCTAGGAGACATAGAATTGGTATCGTCACGCTGATAACAGTGGCATCACCACTGGCCATGTTGGTGGTGTACTCTAAACAGCGCAACAGGGCACACAGGTCTCGCATGGAGGCCCAATCATTGTTGGTGAAGTGGTGCTGTTCCGCAGTGCGACTGACCCGTGCGTGCTGCAGCTGAAACTCCACTATGGCCTGCTGCTGCTTGCACAGTCTCTCCAGCATGTGCAAGGTGGAGTTCCACCGGGTGGGCACGTCGCATATTAGGCGGTGAGCTGGAAAGCCGAAGTTCCGCTGTAGTGCTGACAGGCGAGCAGCGGCAGGATGTGAACGCCGGAAGCGCGCACAGACGGCCCGCACTTTATGCAGCGGCTCTCACATGTCTGGGTAGTTGTGAATGAACTTTTGCACCACCAAATTCAGCACATGCACCAGGCAAGGGATGTGCGTCAAACCGGCTAGTCCCAGAGCTGCCACGAGATTTCGCCCATTATCGCACACCACCAGGCCGGGCTTGAGGCCCACCGGCAGCAACCACTGGTCGGTCTGTTGTTCAATACCCTGCCACAACTCCTGCGCGGTGTGGGGCCTGTCCCCCAAACATATGAGTTTCAGAATGGCCTGCTGACGTTTACCCCGGGCTGTGCTGAAGTTGGTGGTGAAGGTGTGTGGCTGACTGGATGAGCTGGTGGAAGCAGAGGAGGAGGAGGAGGAAGCCGAGTAGGAGGAGGAGGCTACAGGAGGCAAGAATGATGCCCTGTGATCCTTGGCGGCGGAAGGACGTGCGCCAAGGAACTCTCCGCCTGGGGCCCAGCCGCCACTACATTTACCCAGTGTGCAGTTAGGGAGATATAGCGTCCCTGGCCGTGCTTACTGGTCCACGTATCTGTGGTTAGGTGGACCTTGCCACAAATGGCGTTGCGCAGTGCACACTTGATTTTATCGGACACTTGCATGTGCAGGGAAGGCACGGCTGTCTTGGAGAAGTAGTGGCGGCTGGGAACCACATACTGGGGGACAGCCATGGCCATCAGCTGTTTGAAGCTGTCTGTGTCCACCAGCCGGAATGACAGCATTTCAAAGGCCAGTAGTTTAGAAATGCTGTCATTCAGGCCAAGGGCTCGAGGGTGACTAGGTGGGAATTTGCGCTTCCTCTCAAAGGTTTGAGAGATGGAGAGCTGAACGCTGCTGTGTGAAATAGTGGAGACGCTAGGTGACGGTGGCGGTGGTAGTGGTGTCGGTGGCACATCCTCTGTTTGCTGCTCGGCAGGTGGCAACATTCCTCTCGAGGCGGAAGCCGAGGCAGCAGTGCTAGAGGGAGCAGGGGGAGCCTGAGCGGGTTCCTTGTTTTTAAGGTGTGTACTCCACTGCAGTTCATGCTTTGCATGTAGATGCCTGATCATGCAGGTGGTGCTCAGGTTAAGAACGTTAATGCCTCGCCTCATGGTCTGATGGCACAGCGTGCAATCCACTCTGGTCTTGTCCTCAGCACATTGTTTGAAGAAGTGCCATGCCAGGGAACTCCTTGAAGATGCCTTTGGGGTGCTGGGTCCCTGTTGGCGCTGGCCAATAGCAGGCGAACTCTCTGGACGGCGGCTGTTCTGCTTTTGCCGCCTGCTCCCTCTTTGGCTTCGCTGTTGTCTCAGTCTCACCACTGCCTCTTCCTCTGAACTATTTAAGTCAGCGGCACGACCTTCAGTCCATGTGGTGTCTAAGACCTCATCGTCCTCTGCATCGTCTTCCACCCAGTCTTCCTCCCTGACCTCCTCCTGTTCAGTCTGCACACTGCAATAAGATGCGGCAGTGGGCACCAGTGTTTCATCATCATCAGAGACTCGGTCACTCTGCTGTGGTGGTATTCCCATGTCCTCATCATCTGGATACATAAGTGGTTGTGCGTCAGTGCATGGAATGTCTTCCACCGCTGGGGAAGGGCTAGGTGGACGCCCCTGGAAAACCGTTGGAGCAGAGTCTTCATACAGAATAAGAGACTGCTGCATAACTTGAGGCTCAGCCAGTTTCCCTGATATGCATGGGGGTGATGTGACAGACTGATGGGCTTGGTTTTCAGGTGCCACCTATGCGCTTTCCGCAGAAGACTGGGCGGAAGACAATGTGGTGAACGTGCTGGAAGCACTGTCGGCCACCCAATCGACTAATGCCTGTACCTGCTCAGGCCTTACCATCCTCATAACGGCATTGGGCCCCACCAAATATCGCTGTAAATTCTGCCGGCTACTTGAGGAAGTTGGTTCACTACTTTGTGCGCCTGAGGCCGAACGGCCACGTCCTCTGCCAGCAACAGAGGCTCCACGGACACCACCACGACCGCGTCCTCGTCCCTTAATAGAATGTTTCCTCATTGTTGCGATTCAACTCGCACCACAATAAAATATATTATTTTTTAGCCCCAAAATTCCCACACTGGAAGATATAATTCCTTTTTCCGGTATTAATTACAAGAAAACTGCTGCAAATTGGACACCAGAATTTTTAATATGCTGGTTTTGGTACATAGATTCCCACACGGGGAGATATAATTAATTTTTACAGGAGTAAAAACGTGAGGCCTACTGTTTCTGGTCTAACAAACACCAGATTGATTAAATTGGCCTTTTTTTCACCAAAATTACAACACTGGACAATAATGCCTTTTTGCGGTATTAATTACAAGAAGACTGCTGCAAATTGGACACCAGAATTTTTAAAATGCTAGTTTTGTTACATAGATTCCCACACGGGGAGATATAATTGCTTTTTACAGGAGTACAAACGTGAGGCCTACTGTTTCTGGTCTAACAAACACCAGATTTATTAAATTGGCCTTTTTTTCACCAAAATTACAACACTGGACAATAATGCCTTTTTGCGGTATTAATTACAAGAAGACTGCTGCTAATTGGACACCAGAATTTTTAAAATGCTAGTTTGTGTACAAAAATTCCCACACTGGAAGATATAATTCCTTTTTTCCGGTATTAATTACAAGAAAACTGCTGCAAATTGGACACCAGAATTTTTAATATGCTAGTTTTGGTATATAGATTTCCACACGGGGAGATATAATTCCTTTATACAGGAGTACAAACGTGAGGCCTACTGTTTCTGGTCTAACAAACACCAGATTGATTAAATTGGCCTTTTTTTCACCAAAATTACAACACTGGACAATAATGCCTTTTTGCGGTATTAATTACAAGAAGACTGCTGCTAATTGGACACCAGAATTTTTAAAATGCTAGTTTTGGTACATAGATTCCCACACGGGGAGATATAATTCCTTTTTACAGGAGTACAAACGTGAGGCCTACTGTTTCTGGTCTAACAAACACCAGATTGATTCAATTGGCCTTTTTTTCACCAAAATTACAACACTGGACAATAATGCCTTTTTGCGGTATTAATTACAAGAAGACTGCTGCTAATTGGACACCAGAATTTTTAAAATGCTAGTTTGTGTACATAAATTCCCACACTGGAAGATATAATTCCTTTTTCCGGTATTAATTACAAGAAAACTTCTGCAAATTGGACACCAGAATTTTTAATATGCTAGTTTTGGTACATAGATTTCCACACGGGGAGATATAATTCCTTTTTACAGGAGTACAAACGTGAGGCCTACTCTTTCTGGTCTAACAAACACCAGATTGATTAAATTGGCCTTTTTTTCACCAAAATTACAACACTGGACAATAATGCCTTTTTGCGGTATTAATTACAAGAAGACTGCTGCTAATTGGACACCAGAATTTTTAAAATGCTAGTTTTGGTACATAGATTCCCACACGGGGAGATATAATTCCTTTTTACAGGAGTACAAACGTGAGGCCTACTGTTTCTGGTCTAACAAACAACAGATTGATTAAATTAGCCTTTTTTTCACCAAAATTACAACACTGGACAATAATGCCTTTTTGCGGTATTAATCACAAGAAGACTGCTGCAAATTGGACACCAGAATTTTTAAAATGCTAGTTTTGGTACATAGATTTCCACACGGGGAGATATAATTCCTTTTTACAGGAGTAAAAATGTGAGGCCTACTGTTTCTGGTCTAACAAACACCAGATTGATTAAACTGGCCTTTTTTTCACCAAAATTACAACACTGGACAATGTAATGCCTTTTTGCGGTATTAATTCCTTTTTACAGGAGTAAAAACGTGAGGCCTACTGTTTTTGGTGTAACTAACACCAGATTGATTAAATTGGCCTTTTTTTCACCAAAATTACAACACTGGACGATATAATGCCTTTTTGCGGCATTAATTACAAGAGGACTGCTGGTATTTCAGAACACCGGAATTTTTAAAATGCTAGTTTTGCTAGATAAATTTCCCACACTGGGAGAAATATTGCCTAAGCCTTTTTACAGTATTAATTACAACAGGAGTGCTTCTTCTGGTCTAACACCAGAAAAGTTTTATTATTACGGTGAAAGCTTTTTTTAATTTATATTTCTGGCACATAAAAAAAAATATATATTTCTGGCTGACAGTACTGGACTCGGCTGTAGTGGCACTGGCTAGCCTAGCTGGAACAGCACATTCATGGGATTTGCTATCCAAGTGGGTTACTTTCAGTTTCACCACTGATATATTAAATATCTTTGCAGTTAGTATGGGTGACACAAGCACAGCCAAACCCCTGATGTAGTATATCTATGAAAAAATCGACTATTACATGAGATTAATGGACATTGTGGCAGCTTTTGCTGTAGCACCATAAGTCCCAAAATGGCCGCCGCCTATCAGCCCAGTAACATGTGCCAGAAAACGGTCTGCCCAGCCAGAAAAAAAATTGACTTTGACTGAGCAGCTGAATCGCTGTTGTTCTAATTCACAGGTGTAGATTTTACACTTCTTTGGAGCTTTGGTTTAGACTCTGTGGCAGCTTGTGCTGGCGCACCACAAGTCCCAAAATGGCCACCGCCGGTCAGCCCAGTTACATGTGCCAGTAAAAATCGCTCTGGCCAGTCTCAACAAAATAGTGACTTTCAGTGAACAGCTCAGTGGCGCTACGTGACTCCAGCTTAAATAGAGGCTGGGTCACATGCTGCACTTGGCCAATCACAGCCATGCCATTAGTAGGCATGGCTGTGATGGGCTCTTAGGGCAAGAAGTAAAACGCTAGCCGATTGGCTGCTGTGCAGCCCTTCAGAAAGCGGGAAGTAATCGACGAACATCGGACCCGAACCCGAACCCGAACTTTTTAGAAAATGTCCGGGTTCGGGTCCGTGTCACGGACACCCCAAAATTCGGTACGGACCCGAACGATTTTCGAACTGTTCGCTCAACACTACATAGCCATGCTTCAGAATTTACAGAGCATCTTTCCTTAGAATGCTGCTCATTGCTATTAGTCTGTTGCTTCTCATGGAAATGTCTGAATAATAAGTTATTCTTGGAGGAATAAGAGAGAAACAGCAAGGGATGACTACAGAAATGAAGCAAAGTGGCCTGTCACCCGGTGGAATTTGTCAGCATGAAAATGCAGTGGAGTCTGTAGGCAGAATGTTATGGAGCAGGAGGAGCTAAACAGATTGATATATACCTTAGTAACAAATTTTATTTATTTATTCTTTGCTCTTTCTTTGCTTAGGATTAATGCGGGTGGATCATATTAGTGATTGACAACTAACTCTGCATAGCTAAGCATTCAGGGAACGCTGTCAATCACTGAGTAGGTCCACCCAATGGACACCATAGCATAAAAGGAGCTGAGGTTTAGCCCCTTCCCGACATCCTCCGTACATTTACAGAAGATGTCGGGTCGATAAAGATGGTGCGCACTCCAGGGTGAGGGAGCTCTATAGCACCCAGGTGACTGCTACTTCACGCAACATACTCCAGTGGCTAATGTCCACGATCAGCGGTAATGCTGAACACAGATTTTTTTTCTCTCAGATGATGTGGTCAAATGTTAAAAAATACAGAAATATATCAAAATTCAAATCACCCCAATACACAATAAAAAATAAACATCATGGGCATCACCGCATACCAAACTGCCCACACAATTTAAATATTTAAAAAAATCCTATACAGTCATCACTTTAACCCAAAAAAACTTAAATAAAATGTGATCAAAAAGTTATACACAACCCAAGATGGTATCAATAAAAACTACTATTCATCATGCAAAAAATAAGCCTGCATACTGCTCCATAGACATAAAAAAAAAAGTTATGGGGGTCAAAATATGGTAAAAAAAAAAAATTAAAAAAAAGTTTTTTTTTTTTACATTAAATTTAAATTAAAAAACTAAACATATGGTATTGCTGTAATCATGCTGACCTTAAGAATGAAGAGCACAAGTCAGTTTTACTGCATAGTCAATAGTTTTTTTTCCAGTTTCACCCCATTTGGCATTTGTTTCCAGTTTCCTATTACATCCTATGCGATGTTAAATGGTGACATCTTTATTATACAAAAATTTAACTCCCCTATACTGGTATGTGAAAGGAAAAGTAAAAAAGCTATGGCTATGGAAAGGCAGGGAATGAAAAACGAAAACATAAAAAAAATGAAAATTACTCCATCGGGAAAGGGTTGATTAAATAAATTGTATTATTTACTGAATCTTTTTCCACAAAACTATATATCAATCTGCCTAAGCTCCTCCTGCTCTATCACATGCTGCTTGCAGATAACACTACATTTTCATGGTTATAGGTTCCTTCCCTTTAAAATTTGACAGCTAGGTGAAGATTGAAAACAATGTAGACATACGGCAAAATTGCGATTGTAACTGACTGTATTAGGGTCCCTGCATACCAGCGCAATTTTGTCAAAAAGCATTATGCCAAGAAATGCTAGGGTAAAATGCTCTTAAATATTTATATGCACACTCTGGTATTCACGGACTCGTTGACTATAATGGGCGTGAGGGATCCAGGATCACACAGCCAAGATAGGACATGCATCCGTGCTGAAAACATGGACCCACGGACCGTGCTAAAACACTGATGTGTGAATGCACACATTCAAATGAATGAGGACGTGTGCTGTCCACGGAGAACATGTACAGCACACGTTCGGGAAACACTGATGTGGCATAAATGAGGCATAAGAGGCTGGAGTCAAACTCCTATCGCAAACTCTATTTCAAAATTCCAATAATTACTAAATTCTAATTGTAATAAAGCACCTAGACACAAGTCAGTGCTTTTTTATATTTATTTTATAACACTTGAAATGTTATTTTGCTGAAGTCATTAGGCTTGAAGTAGTATAATTACTTAAACTACATAACTTCACAGGTTACTGAACCAACACCTCAGATTTCTTACAAGGTATGTACCGAGAAATGGTTCAATGGCCAGAAATGTTATAGTCACCAACTTTAACATTTCATTTTATATGGAGTCCTTGATTGAAAAGAATTTGTTCTGCCTAAATACATCCATTTAAAATACCCTTTACTTTTAAGATATGGAATTGCTGTGCAGTGGGCTTTAAAATCAGAAATGTATCAATGAGATAAATGTGTACCTATCATTTCAGTTTCTTATTAATATTGTGTATGAATGGGAATGCTAAGAATTTTTGTAATATCCTTTATGAGGGATATATGTTTCCTTTTTGCTTAATTAGACAGTAAATGATTATTAGTGATGAGTGGGAGGTGCCATATTCGATTTCACAATATTTTTGTGAATATTCGATTGAATATTCGTCATGTATTCGTCGAAATCGAATATTCGTTATTATTCTATATATTGCGAATGTTATGCGAATTTATATTCGCATATTGTGATTTGAACTTTAAACAATGTATACAGGCAAATTTCCTATTGGGTTAGCTTAGTAGAATCAACGAAGATATCGAATATAGCACTATATTCTCAATCTTCGTTATATTCTAGCAAGCCAACCATTAGAAACTCAATTCTAAGTTGAATTTGCAATGTGAGTACATGTTCTCATTGCGAATTCAAAAGGCCCAGGCATATTACTTTGCCCCTTCACTCCTGAGTGGCAGTAAGGGATTATCGAAAGCCCCCTGCGCTCGCTTAAAGGGACAGTATGGATTAACCGGGGATACCTTCCCCCTGCAATCACCTTTTATTATTTTAGGGTGATCTGGAATATCCTTCATCCCTGTTATTTACCCCTTAGAGGCTAACATATCCTTTTGGCTCCCCTGATGACTCTCTCACATGAGATGAAACATGCATGTAGGGACTAGGATAGGGGCTTCGCCAGGGCCAGAATATCTTGTTTAGGGCCAGGTTCCTGACAGGGTCGCCCTTTTAAGGACGAGTGCCCTGTGGTTAAGCTTCTCTGCTTCTTTAGTGGACAGGGACAGCTTTAATCTATACCACAGGGCAACCCACAGGGCTTTAATAGGGACCCTTAGTCATTTTGTACCATTTTCTGTACACAGTATCAAATAGTGCATCGAGAAGAAGGCTAAGGACGAATCATCACCTTCGTGGAACAACGGATACTTCTGGGAACCGGCCGAATGGATGGTGGTAGGACTCTGGTCTATTATTGTTGAGTGCCGCAGTGCACCTAGGGTCTTACCTTCCGCAGTATCTGACTACTCTTGCACATCTCCTTGCTAGTCAGTAACAATTACATCTTGTCAAAATGGCCTATTTTTTAGCGATTTAGTGTTAAAAGTTATGTCTTAACACTACAATCACTACTGCTATACATTGAATCCCAGAGATTGGTCTTTCTCATTGTTAATTATCTACTTTAGTTGTTTTTTGCGAATTCAACTTAGAGCTGAGTTTGTGATGGTTGGCTTGCTAGAATATAATGAAGATTGAGAATATAGTGCTATATTCGATATTTGTTATCTTCATATATTCTAGCAATACAACCATTAGGAACTCAGCTCTAAGTTGAATTCACAATGCGAACATATACTTGCATTGTGAATTCAACTTCAAACTGAGTTCCTAATGGTTGGCTTGCTAGAATATAACGAAGATTGAGAATATAGTGCAATATTCAATATCTTTGTTATCTTCGTCAATTCTAGCAATCCATCCATTAGGGACCCAGCTCTAAGTTGAATTCGCAATGTGAGTATATGTTCGCATTGCGAATTCAACTTAGAGCTGAGTTCCTAATGGTTGTATTTCTAGAATATAACGAAGATAACGAATATAGCACTATATTCTCAATCTTTGTTATATTCTAGCAAGCCAACCATCACGAACTCAGCTCTAAGTTGAATTCACAATGCGAGTAAATGTTCTTAATGGCTGGCTTGCTAGAATATAATGAAGATTGAGAATATAGTACTATATTCTCAATATTAGTTAATTCTACACAGATGCAAGTTGAATGTGCAATGCGAGTAATACAGGTTATATTCAAATTTTGTGAGATTGTGATTCTCACATCCATCACATTGTGATGGGGACGCTCCATACACACGGGAAGTTGGCAGAAGTGGCAACTGGCATTGACTGGAGTGGGCAGGGAGCAAGGAATCCTCCAAACAGGTAGGAACAGCTTTTGGGAATTGGGAAGACAACCATAGAGCAACAAGGATTAACAACTTAAAAAAAAAAATGAATATTTGAAATAGCGAATATACACTCACCTAAAGAATTATTAGGAACACCTTACTAATACGGTGTTGGACCCCCTTTTGCCTTCAGAACTGCCTTAATTCTACTTGGCATTGATTTAACAAGGTGCTGATAGCATTCTTTAGAAATGTTGGCCCATATTGATAGGATAGCATCTTGGAGTTGATGGAGATTTGAGGGATGCACATCCAGGGCACGAAGTTCCCGTTCCACCACATCCCAAAGATGCTCTATTGGGTTGTGATCTAGTGACTGTGGGGGGCATTTTAGTACAGTGAACTCATTGTCATGTTCAAGAAACCAATTTGAAATGATTCGAGCCTCAAGGTTGTGCGTGTTGTGGCTTCACAAATGCTTTGCTGCATACCTCGGTTGTAACGAGTGGTTATTTCAGTCAACGTTGCTCTTCTATCAGCTTGAATCAGTCGACCCATTCTCCTCTGACCTCTAGCATGAACAAGGCATTTTCGCCCACAGGACTGCCGCATACTGGATGTTTTCCCTTTTCACACCATTCTTTGTAAATCCTAGAAATGGTTGTGCGTGAAAATCCCAGAAACTGAGTAGATTGTGAAATACTCAGACCGGCCCATCTGGCATCAACAACCATGCCATGCTCAAAATTGCTTAAATCACCTTTCTTTCCCATTCTGACATTCAGTTTGGAGTTCAGGAGATTGTCTTGACCAGGATCACACCCCTAAATGCATTGAAGCAACTGCCATGTGATTGGTTGACTAGATAATTGCATTCATGAGAAATAGAACAGGTGTTCCTAATAATTCTTTTGGTGAGTGTATAGCGCTATATTCAAAATATTTGCGAATTTGCGAAGTGCCGATTTTTGCTAAAAAAATTCGCTATTCGAATATTCACGCTCAACACTAATGATTATGGCTAAGGAGAGCCTTTCCTGACTATGTGTTTCATATAGAAGCAGGCTCCTCAGCCGGCTTCTTATCTCACTACACTAGCCCCTTAGCTATAGTGATCTCTGCCTGTCTACCTTCTTATCTGCCTTGCTGCCAGCACTTTCCACTGGCAGCTCTTCTACTTTCTCTGTTTTCCTTGCTTCTTTAACTGAATACAGAGAAAAGAAAGAACAGGACTGCAAGTGATTAGTGCTGACAGTAGGTATACAGGAACATAGCATATTTACTGTCAGCACTAAGTGATGGCAGTCCCATTACTCCTCTCTCTTCCCTGTGCTCAGTAACTAAAAGTAACTGATAGGCCACTAGCAGCAAGTCAAATAGGCAGGGAGACAGCTAAAGATTGCTACAGGACATACTGTACAGTATAAGAAGCCAGGAGCTGGCATACTGAAATAGGATGCAGGCTGAAAAAAATTACCTTTTTGTCACACATAGTCATCTTCAATACTGAATGCATGCTCAGTACTGGCATAGCTCAGTTAAAATGTAGTTAAGGAGATTCTTTACACCCTGTTTTCTAGTAAATAGAAACAACTTTCCCTGTCTCTTTGTTGTGCACTTCAAAACATTTTCATGATAAGAATAATATACTGCATATTATATGGTAACAGATTGTAGCTGTAGTACAAAGATTTGCACTAGTTTTTTAATGTATTAATCACTTTTTTTCTATATGTCTTGTATACTGAAGCATATCTCATCACTTCATAAAATGACTTCCATCTGAGTATCCATTATTCTATTCAACTATCAAATCCTATGATTGAAGCTATTAAATGGTTTTATTATTGCTCTTTAAACTATTATGGACAGAATAATATAGCAACTATAGTATCATTAAAACTAGTATGGATCGAATTTCGATATAAATAGGGATGCTGGAGTCCTCTCCTGCATAACTAAAAACCGGACGGTTCCATTATGCAGCCCATAGACTTCTATTTTGACAGAATGAATAACGGAATGCCTCTAAAGGCATTCTGATATGCATTCCGTCATGGAATTGTCTTATGGTCCGTGGTAACGGAATTGATAACGCAATTCAGTAAATACCACAACACAAACCGAAAACGAATTTCAAAATATTAAATTCGCTCATCGCTAGATATGCATGCTTTCTGAACTTTTGTAAGTTCAATCTAATTTTTTTTTTTATCCAAACATATCTTGGAAAATGGCTGTATTGTGAAGGAATTATTTTATTATTTTTTTATAGATCCAATGGTTCCAAAGTAGATTTCTGTAAAATAACTAGGCTATATACTGTATATAGAATGTAAAGTGTAAGAACCAGAGGTATAATGTATTGTAAGCTTATTTTTTAAGTACTGATTGGTTCTGTCCCTTTAATTCTGTTCCCTTTTATTAATACCATTCTGTAATGATGTGCCTTGTATATCTAGTACCCATCTCCTATTGTACTGATAAGACCACATTCCTGAGTGATCTCAGGGACATGGAGGAGGAGGATGGGCTAACAGGTTTAAACTCTGAGGCACACATTCATTCAGGAGACTCTACCAAAAACTTCATCCTAGGTAGGATTTAAGTATCGATTTGCCTTATCTCTCGTACACCCTGGGATGTCAGTTATGTGTTACAACGTTGTATACAGCCAAGTGTTATAGCATGATTGACAGATCTTCACCCCATTTAGGCTACTGATCTATTTACTTTTTATTATTCAGTATGTGATTTGTTTGTGTCATTGTAGCCTGCGTAAGCATATTCATTCTCAAATCATTTGAATTCAAGTTACGTTACAATGGCACAAATTGAAATAAAAATAACATTTAAAAATTAACCTGTTAGCAATTGTGTGTTACTTTTCATAACTACCCTAGCGTAGTGTAAAATGTATGTAGTAAGTAAAGATTTATACTGTATGTTTTATTCAAAACTGATGATATATTTACATTTTTTGTCAAATTAAGGAATTATCCTTGCTGTGTACATTTTTCTGTACAAAGCTAAGCATAGTCCTTTTTGCTCTGTACTATGGAGCCTTAGGCATTTCATACACCGCTATATGAGGCACCTAGAGGACATAAAACATAACATAAGACATAACATAAAATCTCATGAAACTTTCTACGACTGAAAAATTTATTTGGGAAAACTGTACAATTGAAAATAGTCTTAGTACCATGTTAGGCTTCCCCTAGCCTTTATAGAAGATGGTTCCATATGGTATCCTGTGGCACATTTGCCCCATAGATGTTACAGCTGGGCTTGTAGATCCTGTACACTCATAGGTTGCTGAAGCTGACATCTCAGCAGGTCCCATAAATGCTATATTGCCAATAAATCTGGTGACCAAGCAGAGCAAAGAAGTGTTCCAATATGGAGGAGACATTGCTGGGAAACCCTTCCTCTGCATGGGAAAGTATTATCCCACTGAAAAATGTCAGTTGGGAGCCCTGCCATAAGAGGCAACAGTTGGCCACAACAGCGGCAGATATCACTGAGCTGTTAGTGTAAATCACTAGTTTAACCATCTGACTGTCGTAAACAATGGCTCCACAGATCATCACACCAAAGGTTTGGGCAGTGTAGTGCTCCAAAGTAAATGCAGGATTGAAAAGCTACATGCAAAACCTCCATACTCGAATCCAAACAGAATTTGGATTTGTTGCTAAAGATTGAACTGTTTCAGTCCATAGCAGTCTAGTTTTCTCGTTCACGAGACTGATGGTGGCCTGCCGTCAATAGCAAGACATGTGGGCCCATAACACCAAATTTCCTTCTGCTAAGCACCTAGAAAGAGCATGAAAAAGAGACAGGGGTGTGTAATGATGTAATGTCACCTATGTCTGGATGGTGGACAACAAAACTGTAGGTGCTGCTTGTGCTTTTCGCCCGATTAAACAATCTTTTCTGATGATGGTGTGTCTAGAGATATGTCTAGCAGCTAAATATCTTTCACCATGAGGTGTAGTACCCAAAAGTAGCCTCTGAGATCCTTGTCATAGGGCAGCAGTGGAAGCACTTTTAGGCCCTTTTGTGGCAAGACTCAGTGTCTGACCACACTTGTAAACATTTACATATCTGCCAAAGACATAACTGCAGCAACATAACATTTCTATGTGGGTGCAATTTTTGTCAATGTGCGTACATAAGTGCAGCATTAACCCCTTCACGGCTGCCATATGGCTATATAATGTCCTATCTGCACATACCCCGTGTAGCTAGCAAAAACGTGAATAAACGTTCTGGCAGCTCTTTAATCCGAGCGCTGCAAAACGCTTGATTTAAAGTTTCTGCCCTATGACTGTCGCTGTCACGGAGAGCATATGGTCCAGTATCAGAGTGGTCACTTGCCGGAGATCGATTCGATTGGGTAGTCTGTGCAGACTAACCAATCGGATTGCAGCAGTGTGAAAGTGCCTGTTTCAGGCTCTGATCTGCACTCTGCAGATCAGAGCCTGAAATCGGGTAGTGTGTGCTCTGTGCCCCCCCCCCATTTTTTGGCCCAATCTGTGCCCTCTGCATCAATCTATACACACCCCACACCGCTATGCAAAGGTTTCCGGTGTTGCCATCTATCTATCTATCTGATAGTACTATACTTTTCAATGCAAGAGCATTGAAAAGTATAGTACAGCCATCAGCCCCAAGATCCAGTGGGACTTGATAAAAAAAAAGTGTGAAAATAAAAAAGTTAAAAAAATAAATAAATTAAAATGTCAATTAAAAATAAAATATATTGCCTTTTACTACATCCGCTTATTTATAAGCGATTAAAAACTGAAATAAATAACTTATATTAGGTATCACCACGTTCGTAATGACCGGCTCTATAAATATATCACATGATCCACCCCATCCAATAAACACCATCAAAAAATAAAAACTGTCAAAAGAAGCAATTTTTGTAACCTTGCATCACAGAAAGTGCAACACCAAGTGATCAGTAAGATGTATGTCCCACAAAATGGTACCAATAAAACTGTCAACTTATCCCACAAAAAATGAGCTCCTACATAAGAAAATTGCTTAAAAAAAACTATAGCTCTTTGAACATGGAGACACGTTTTTTTGTTTTAAATATGCTATTATTGTGTTAAAGAGAAATAAATTAAAAACGTATACATATTAGCTATTGCCAAGTCTATAACAAACAGCTCTATAAAAATATCACATGACCTAACCCCTCAGCTGAACACCATAGAAAAAAATAAATAAAAACTGTGCCAAAAAAGCCATTTTTTGTCACCTTAGTAACATAGTAACATAGTATATAAGACCGAAAAAAGACATTTGTCCATCCAGTTCGGCCTGTTTCCTACAAGCTAATCCAGAGGAAAGCAAAAAACCCCTGTGAGGCAGAAGTTAATTTTCCCCACTTAAGGGGAAAAAAATTCCTTCCCGACTCCAATCAGGCAATCAGAATAACTCCCTGGATCAACGACCCCTCTCTAGTAGCTGTAGCTTGTAATATTATTACACTCCAGAAATAAATCCAGTCCCCTCTTGAATTCCTTTATTGTACTTACCATCACCACCTCCTCAGGCAGAGAGTTCCATAGTCTCACTGCTTTTACAGTGAAGAATCCTTTTCTATGTTTGTGTACATACAACACAAAAAATGCAACACCAAGTGATCAAAATGGCGTATGCCCCCCAAAATAGTACCAATTAAACTGTTACCTTATCCCACAAAAAATGAGACACTACCTAAGACAATCAGTCAAAAAAATAAAAAAGATATGGCTCTCAGACTAAGTAAACACTAAAACATTTTTTTGTTTCAAAAATGCTATTATTGTGTAAAACTTAAATAATAAAAAGTACACATATTATGTATTGCAATAGCTGTAACGATCTGCTCTATAAAAATGTCATATGGCCTAACCCCTGAACGCTGTAACAATAAATAAATAAAACCTGTTCCAAAACAACCAATTTTTTGGTCACCTTGCCCCATAAAGTGTATTACTTAATAAAAAAAAATTATATGTACCCAAAAATGGTACCAATTAAAATGTCAACTCTTTCTGAAAAAAAAAACAAGCCCCTGTACAAGACGATCTTCAGAAAAATAAAAAAAGGCGTTCAGAAAATGGAGACACAAAAACATAATTTAAAAAAAAAATGCTCTATTATGTAAAACTGAAACAAACAAACAAAGAAAGTAGACATATTTGATATCATTGCATCTGTAACAACCTGCTCTAAAAAAATAGCACATAATCTACCCTGTCAGATGAATCTTGTAAAAAATAAAAAATAAAAAATAAATACGGTGCCAAAACAGCCATTTTTTGTTACCTTGCCTCACAAAGAACATTACGCTATTTAGAGCAATTAAAAAATCATATGTACCCCAAAATAGTACCAATAAATCTATCATGTTATCCCGTAGTTTCAAAAATGGGGTCACTTTTTGGGAGTTTCTACTGTAAGGGTGCATCAAGGGGGCTTCAACTGGGACATGGCATCTAAAAACCAGTCCAGCAAAATCTGCCTTCCAAAAACCATATGGCGCTCCTTTTCTTTTGCACCCTGCCGTGTGCCAGTTGACGACTACATGTGGTGTGTTTCTGTAAATTGCAGAATCAAGGTAATAAATATTGAGTTTTGTTTGGCTGGTAACCCTCAATATGTTAAAGAGAATAATGTATTAAAATAGAAAATCTTCCCAAAAAAGTGAAATTTTATCTCCATTTTTCTTTAATTCTTGTGCAACACCTAAAGAGTTAACAAAGTTTGTAAAATATGTTTTGAGTAACTTGAGGGTGTAGTTTCTGTAATGGGGTAATTTATGGGGAGTTTCCCATAATGTAAGCCCCACAAAGTGACTTCAGACCTGAACTGGTCCTTAAAAAGAGGTTTTTGAAAATGTTCTTAACATTTTTTAGAATTGCTTCTAAAATTCTAAGCCTTCTAACATCCTAAAAAAATAAAATGACATTTACAAAATGATGCCAACATAAAGTAGACATACGGGGAATGTTAAGTGATAAATAATTTATGAGGTATCCCTTTCTGTTTTAAAAGCAGATAAATTGAAATTTGTACAAATTGCTAATTTTTTAAATTTTTGGGTAAATTTGGGATTTTTTCAAAAATAAAGGGGAAATATATTGACTCAAATTTATGATTATCATGAATTACACTGTGTCACAAGAAAACAATCTCAGAATGGATTGGATAAGTAAAAGCGTTCCAAAGTTATTACAACATTAAGTGACACGTCAGATTTGCAAAATTTGACGTGGTCACGGGGGCATCAATAACCCTTGGTCATGAAAGGGTTATGGCACTATACAATTTGGAGTAGTAATATGTTTCCATATACAGTATAAGACCTTTACAGAGACTTTAGACTGCCCTCGTTTTCTATACTTTTTTTCTGTAAAGAGTGCTGACTATTTTTTATTATTTAGGCTTTTATTACTAGTAGCAATATTTGAAATATTTAGTGTGCTCGAAAATATGTATTACAATATATAAATTGCATACTGATACAGCCTAATTAAGTTAAAAGGAATATTGGAAAAAGAAATAATACAATCAATAATCATAATTTCAATGTTCTGTATTAAATATAATATTATCCACATAACATTAACATATGTGTTTTTCAATGACAAATTGATCTTAAAATATAATAATACTAAATAAATTTGTATATTCCTACTTGTGGTATCTGAAATATAGCAAAGTCACCCGCAGGTGCACTATTAGTATAGATGATTGAGGTTACATAGTGTCAATGATTGGCACACTACTGCAATTTACAGGGGCATATTAGATACTACCGTGTGCTGTATCTAGTATCTAACATGCCCCTGTAAATTGCAGTAGTGTGCCAATCATTGACACTATGTAACCTCAATCATCTATACTAATAGTGTACCTGCGGGTGACTGTACTATAGTTCATATACCACAAGTCCCTTAGTTGCCGCTAGCAACCACTAGTAGCTACTAATTAAATTGGTCTCACTGTTACTGATATTTTTAGATACATTTTTTTTATTTTTCACTTTTCAGTTTTAAACAAGAATTAATAAAGATATATTTTTATATTAAGACACTGTTAGTTAGAGACCCCTAAAGGGATTTTGTCCAGATCTTCTGACCGTTTACATTAGCAATACAACACAATTATAGAAGAAATCAAAAGATTGTCTATTAAAGTTCCCTGGTAGCACTAGTAATAATTAAATAAAAAGGTTAAATAAATAAAAACAATCCAAGTTAAAAAAAAACACTTTTTTTCCACTGAAGCTTTAAAATGAAAAAAAAAAAAAAAATGAAATCCCCTCCACATATTTGGTATCACCTGTCTGTAACAACACCCACAACTCAATTATTATGCAATTTAATCTGTATGGTGAATGTTGTAAAAAGAAATGCCAGAATTGCATTTTTTTTATTAACCACCAAAAAAATAAATAAAAACAATCAAAAAATGTTATGTACTCCAAAATAAACAGTCCAAGTATTCCCACTAAAATCAAGCCCTCACAGCTCTGTAAAAATAAAAATAACAATTGATATGGGTCCTGGGAGGTGGCAATGCAAAAAACAATTTATTAAAGGGTTTTAATTGCACAAAAGTAGTAAAATACAAAAAGTATGTTTTTTTACATCCATCTCAGAAAGATTAATAAAAGTTAAGCGATAAGTTAAGTGTGCCTCAAAATGGTGCCAATAAAAACTACAACTTGTCCTGCAAAAAGCAAGCCCTCGTATGGGTACATATACAGAAAAAGAAAAAGTTATAGCTGTTGGATTGCGACAATGAAAACATGAAAACAATTGCTTGTACACTAAGGCCTAAAATGGACAATAGGGTGAAGGGGTTACATTTTCTCAATAAATGTAGAGTACTGATTAAAAACATTTGGCTATTTTGTGACTGCAGATCCTATGTAGATCTATGTGTCTCCAAGGTTACAGACAGTACAAATGGGGCTGAGGGAGTAGTATAACATATGACTGTTGATTCAGACTACAGAGGGTTTTTTTTGTAGTCTGTAACCATGGATACATATAGTTGAATAGTTGAAATCAAAGATGTCTGCAATTTTTTTTTAATTTAGATGGCTTGAAATTTTAAAAACAAAATGCAAGTATAGATACACCTTTAAATTATTAAACATAAATCTCCATTATATGTAAGGTATGTTACAGTTTAAATATGTGTATCTATAAATTCCATTATAAGTAAATGGTCCAATGTATATATTATAAGAAATATTGAATTATTAAGGTAAAGCGATAGATAATGAGAGCCCACCCTCACACAATCTTGAAATAATCATAACAAAATATAGTAATTAAGGATTAATTGACCTAATAGTAATAATATTACTTACCACTGTAAAATTCATAACCTTTAAAATCCATATTGTCATTGCTAAGTTAACAATCATGGTAACCAACAGTAGTAGCACAAAGAAGTACAAGCACCTCTTCCGCCATCCATAAATTCCAACTGGATAAAACTGAGTGTTTTCTGCTCGTAGATTATTTTGTTGTGTGGCCAATATGTACTGTTCCCGTGTCATCTAAAAAGAGAATAAAAAATAACAATAGATTAAATAATCATAAATCAGTTTATAAAAATAATAGATAAATATAACTTTTTAGGTTGTCTAGAGAACATAAAACATTATAGTGCAATGAATATGACATTTTTACTAAAATTTGCCCCAAACTGTGCACAATATTTTTTTCTACTTTATATAATCATGTATGTGGACACCTGACCTACGTATGTGAGTTGCTGGACATTCCTTTCCAAAACTATGGTCATTAATATGGAGTTGGGATCCCTTTTTCAGTGAAAACAGCTTCCACTCTTCTAGGATAGCTTTTCCAAAAGATTTCTGAGTGTGTCTATGGGACTGTGTGCCTATTCAGCCAAAAGTGTATTTGTGAAGTCAAACACTGAAAATGTGTAGTCTACGGGGAGCGCATCGCTGTGTGCTTGATTTTATTCACCTGTTTGGATGTGGTTGAAACATCTGAAATAATTATTTAGGAGGGTTGCCTGCATACTTTTAACTATACAGTGTATATCTTTAATAGTGGTCAAGGCTCCATCTATTGCACAACTCCAAATCTTTTCCATAGACATTACATTTCTGGATAACTGCTGCTTGTACATGGGAGAGCTTACTGTATACAGATTAATTACTGAATATGTATACGTTTGTCTGCAGTAAGCTCCTCCTAATGGCAGATGTGGGCAGACAGAGTTTAATCATTAAAAGGGTTTGCCTAGTATAGACAACCCCTATTCATGTTTTACTACTAAAGGGGTTCTCTGGGATTGCAATATTGATGGCAAATCTTCAGGATAGTTCATCAATATCAAATAAGCAGGGGTTTGACTCCTGGAACCCCCGCTAATCAGCTATATGAAGATGACCCTGTTCTCCATAAGCACTTAGTCGTCCTCATTATAGGCCATGAGATGTCACATGTCATACTGAGCTGCAGTACCAAGCGCAGCCGCTATCCAATGGATAGCACTGTGCTTGGTAAACCGTAAGAAGCCAAGGAGCTCACTGGACCTCTGTCTTCCTCAAACAAGTGGGGTTACCGGGAGTTGGAAGCATGTCAAACTCATATTGATTACTTATCTCGAGACCTCTTTAAGCTTCTCCCGGAAATAATTGTCTTTTTCACTAAAGACGTTTTTTGCACTAAATGGTTTATCCATAACATATTATCTCTGTAGCAAAGTCCAAACAAAAAGATAATTTGGAACTCTGTAACAGATAAACAGAGCTTCAACCCACATAAAAATGCATTAAAATTGTTGGGTTTCTTTAGGGCTCTTGTAAATGACCATACTGACTCAGTGTCCGTATTGTGGACCATAAATGGCCACAATATTCGGGCACTGGCAATGTGCAGTCCGTGGTGAGGATGCGGACCCATTGACTTGAATAAGTTCGCGATCTGCCAGATACGACCAAAGATAGGAATTCACGGAAGCCCACATAAGCACTACAAAGCTCTTCAGTGGGCTTTCTGGTCCGTGCCTCCTCACCACAAACAGATTGAACACCAAAATCAGATTGTTCTATCGTTTCCCATATCTGGTGGATCGCAGACCTATTCAATGGGTCTGCATCAGCATGCAGAGTGCACACGGCTAGTGCGTGTGCATTGCAGACCGTTATTTGCGGTCCACAGAACTGAGCCATTGCGCTCATGTGCATGAACTCTTAGATAAAAATAGAATCGTAGGTTTCCTTTAAGACTGAAAATATATTTATGAAGTGGATTTATCAAACTGGTGTAATGGAAAATTGGCTTAATTGCCCATGGCAACCAAACAGATTCCATCTTTCATTATTCCAGAGCTGCAGAGATCTACCCCATGGACTTCTAAAAGGTTTAAAGGGTTTGTGTCACTTAAAAAGTGGCATATATTATGTAGAGAAAGTTAATACCGCTTACTAATGTATTGTTGTTATCCATTTTATCATATTATCAATTGCTCATTTCCATGTTTACAACCACCCTGTAATCCAGCAGCGGTGGTCATGTTTGCACATCACAGAAAAAAACACTGGCCTCGATGGTGGCGGAGACAGTGGGAGCGCACATAGGCTGGTGCTCTTTCCTACAGTATGCAAGCATGGGCAAAGCTGTTGGATTGCAGGGTGGTCATAACCCTTGGAAACAAGAGTGTATAATGTGATGGAAAAATGAATCCAGCCAGCAAGGGAAGCAATATGGACAATCACAATACATTGGTAAGTAGTTTGTGTTAACTTTCTCTACATAATAAATGCTATTTGCTGAAGTGGCATAACCCCTTTAAGGTTTATATTGGGGCAATTCAAAGTTTAAAGGCAACATGCATCACACACTTTTTTTTTATAAAAGTAGTTACATTTTACTGACCTTTTAAAGAGGTTATCCCAAGATAACCTCTGGTATAACCTCTATCTACAGGATAGGTGACAAATAACAGATCACTGGGGGTGCAACATTGGGACCTCTTGTAAGCTCAAGAATCAGAGGTCCCTGAGTCCCATCTCCGAATGGAGAGGTTGTGTGCAAGTGGTTCCACACTGCCATTTTCTTCTGTGGAGATGATGTAAAAATTGCTCCATCAATCCCACAATTATTTAGTGACTAGAGCATGCACAGTACTTCTCCAATCAGAGAGGGGACCTCTCCTTCTCAAGAGCACAGGAGGCCCAAGCACTGGAGAGCTTGATCTATTATTTATCACCTATCCCCCATGAATAGGTGATAAATCATTTTTATGGAATAACCCCTTTAACTTCTCCTTTGTCCTTTTCACAGATTTTCAGGTATAGGCTATAGATCTTGTTTCACAGCATTCATTAATAATTGGGACATTGATCACGAGCAGTTCACTATTTTACATCATATATTGTAGACAATCAGGAACATTTACATGTAATCTGTGCCAAAATGAATCTGCCCTATAGTATTTTTTACTACAGATGAATAGGTGGTATATTCTGCTAAAAACACAAGGCGAAGATTGTGGCAGACCGAAAATTTATCTAAACTGAATTTCTTGTGAATAATAATGTGAGATAAACGTTATATTAAAGTTATGAATTGCGTAATAAAAATCTTAAACCATGTACATAGTTTGCTTGCAGTCATTGAATGGGTACTCTATTAATAAACCTCAGTAGAGGAAAACAATGACAAAAATTGTCATATTAATTTTCTGTTACTCTAGGTTAATTTAGGGAGCTATTCTAAACCAGCAACATTTCTGATTTATCCACGGGATTAGAGATGACCAATTTTCCCAAAATTAGTTTGATGTCTGATATATCAGCCAAGAAATTCAATTTGGGTATGAATCTACTGTACCAGAGTCAAAAGTACTTTGAATGGCTAGAAAAGTCTCTCTGTCTTTTCATCATCAAATTTTTATTCTAAAGACTCAATTTACTCAACTTTAGACAGGATATCCCATAAATATCTAATACATGGGGTTGACCAGTCAGATTAGCTTTTTAGAGATGTGTGTTCAATTTTAATCTTCAGAGATGTGTGTTCAATTTTAGCAACTATTTCTATTAAGTGCAACCATTTAGCAATTAACTGTAATCTCCCCTCCTGTACAATACTGCATCATCATCCATGGCTGATGTCAAATTTTAAGTAATCAATTAAAGTGGTTTTACCCACCTTATAAATTAATTTCGTACCACTAGAATATCCCATCATTTTATGATGTTGGGGGTCTCACCTCTGGGATCCTCATTGATCCTGAGAATGAAGGGGAATGAGGCCGCATTAAAGATCCCTGCACAGTCGTGGAGCCTGGTGCGGTTGTACAGAGAGAAACAGTGACAGGGACACAGCACTACACTATATGTTTCATTCTCAGGACCGGTTGGGGTCATAGAAGTTTGACCCACCCATCCTAAAGTGAAGTCCTATCCTAACAATAGCCCATTGTTATATGAGTTGGGAAAACCCCTTTAAACCTGGGGGGAAAAAATGGGGAAACCACTTAAAACTCGCCTATTCGACTAATCTCTCCTACATCAGTTCTTTCATTTTTCTATCATGTTTTCCTTCATTACCTGTTCCAATGAACATTAAGAGGTAAGTAGGGATTTGACTACCCCACTGGTACTGAGAGGTCTTAAAATGAAGTTCATTCAAAATTAAAAGGGTTGGCCACTTTCTGATTACTGTTGATCAATGTGTTTGTAAGATGACTATATGGCACTTACTAATATAGTCTTTTTTGCTGATTTTCCATGCCATTTCATATGTTTCATATGGTATGCCCCTTTTTGGCCACATCTTTTGTGCTGTGTGCATGAAGATCCTGTCTATAAAATAACAGCAATTAAATGGCCAAACGAGAAGAGAAGGCTCTCATAGGTAATGGTGGACAAGATAATACTGCTTCCTCCCTACCCAGGATGAGCTGATTGTACTCACCTGAGTAAGTTGCACTTGGCAAAGTGCAACCTTTAGTGGGGGGCAGCTGCAGAGGTTGTGGCTGTCTGGGTAGGTGCCGCCGGAGATGTCCGATTTTACCTTGAGCGGGGGCCATGCTGCCACTTTGGTAATTACTGGAATGAGCAGGAGGCTACTCATCTGGACTGGTGCCGTACAGAAAACAGGTGGACACCAGGCGCTAAACACAACCCGAACTTGGATTTAAAGAATCTATTGAGAACATGACGCGTTTTGGGGTACTCAGCCTCCTGCTCATTCCTGTCTATAAAATGGCTTCTGATGGTGGATCATGTGACCAGGCAAAACACTCTGTCTTATCCAATCTAATACACTGTAGCTGCCATTCGCACTGTTGGGAGTTTAATGTAAGTGCATTGTATTGTAATGGAGGAGTCTGAATGATGAATCTGGTCAAATGATCATCCATCAGTGGCCATTTTATGGGCAGGACATGTATGCTGAAAACACAGAAGATTTGCCCAAACAGGGGCATGGCTTATGAAATACAGTATAGCAAATGGCACATAATATGAATGAAGGTTATATTCGTAGGTTTCATATAAAGAAGTCATCTTATATACACATTGGTTAACAGTAACCATAAAGTTGCCAACACTTTATTAGGACTATCTGTTTGGGCACAGAACCAGTGCCATCATCAGGCCAGAATTACCAGTTCCTGTCTTACTAGCCAAATGCATCAGGTTTTCAAATTATAGTATAAAGAATACATATCTAGCAGGAGTTTACAAATTAATAGGATGCAAATGGAAATTGGTCGGCACACCATTTAAATTAGAATTATGGTGCTCAGTGATGGGGCAGAACCCCAGTATTGTCAGATTTTGTAAATCACGGCAGTCAAAAATAAAAATTGTTTTATTCCATCTTTAAAGTACACATATGTTATTAGTGGCCAACGTTTTGGTCCCTCCCAGACTTTGTTCACGGCCACTGTATTCAGAGAAAGTTAGCGTGTAGGATAACGCTGTATTCAGAACACCATCCTACACGCTCACTGAGGATACTGTGAGGACCCCTACATGTTTTTAATATTGACCATGGGACACCCCTATCATCACAGAATATTCTCATTAGATTGTGCCAATATATATGATATCCTGCTGAGAGCACAGGGACAGATGGCATGAACCCATGGTAATATGACTTATACTCTACTGTTCACTTTGCACAGTTCTCTACTTCTAGTGCATAATCAAACATCATATTTGCAAGGCTCAATCCGTCTAAACCTAATAAGACCCATCTTAAAAATCAATGCAATTTAGTATTTTTCTTTAGACATAAATAAAGAAAAATACAGTTTGAATGCTAAGCATTGTGTATGTGATTTTGCTATGAATATATTATTATATTGTTCACTGGTATAAGCTGTATGCATCTCATTCGCTGCTGACCCATGTTTATTCATAGTCTTTATTATTGACCTCCTCACAGCTTTTCAAGCAGATTACAATATATGACATGCTGTGAACATAATAAATTCCTTTTGAACATATTTTAGTGCAAGCGATATCATGACATCTTCAATAAATATATAAAGTGTGGCAAAAATGGGTCAAGCCATCAGATAACTGAGGAATTTAAGCACATAGCAATAGCTTATCAATTATACAAAACACCTACAGTTTGATAGCTGATCACTAATCAACAAATGTACAAAGAACATTGATCACATTTGCTTTGTATATTGTGCAATCTTAAGGGGGTATTCAACAATCATATGTCACGTGGGCAACTCGGTGGCTCAGTGGTTATCCCTAATGTCTTAGGCCTCTTTCACACAAACGAGTTTTCCAAGCGGGTGCAATGCATGATGTAAACGCATAGCACCAGCACTGAATCCTGAATTTATTTCAATTGGTCTGTGTACATGAGCGTTATTTCATCATGCATCATTTATGCGTTGAGTGAAAAACGCAGCATGTTACAGTGGAGGAAATAATTATTTGACCCCTCACTGATTTTGTAAGTTTGTCCAATGACAAAGAAATGAAAAGTCTCAGAACAGTATCATTTCAATGGTAGGTTTATTGTAACAGTGGCAGATAGCACATCAAAAGGAAAATTGAAAAAATAACTTTAAAAAAAAGATAGCAACTGATTTGCATTTCATTGAGTGAAATAAGTATTTGAACCCCTACCAACCATTAAGAGTTCTGGCTCCCACAGAGTGGTTAGACACTTCTACTCAATTAGTCACCCTCATTAAGGACACCTGTATAAAAGACACCTGTCCACAGAATCAATCAATCAAGCAGACTCCAAACTCTCCAACATGGGAAAGACCAAAGAGCTGTCCAAGGATGTCAGAGACAAAATTGTAGACCTGCACAAGGCTGGAATGGGCTACAAAACCATTAGCAAGTAGCTGGGAGAGAAGGTGACAACTGTTGGTGCGATTGTTCGAAAATGGAAGGAGCACAAAATTACCATCAATCGACCTCGCTCTGGGGCTCCACGCAAGATCTCACCTCGTGGGGTGTCAATGGTTCTGAGAAAGGTGAAAAAGCATCCTAGAACTACACGGGAGGAGTTAGTTAATGACCTCAAATTAGCAGGGACCACAGTCACCAAGAAAACCATTGGAAACACATTACACCGCAATGGATTAAAATCCTGCAGGGCTCGCAAGGTTCCCCTGCTCAGGAAGGCACATGTGCAGGCCCGTCTGAAGTTTGCCAATGAACACCTGAATGATTCAGAGAGTGACTGGGAGAAGGTGCTGTGGTCTGATGAGACCAAAATAGAGCTCTTTGGCATTAACTCAACTCGCTGTGTTTGGAGGAAGAAAAATGCTGCCTATGACCCTCAAAACACCGTCCCCACCGTCAAGCATGGGGGTGGAAACATTTTGCTTTGGGGGTGTTTTTCTGCTAAGGGCACAGGACAACTTATTCGCATTAACGGGAAAATGGACGGAGCCATGTATCGTGAAATCCTGAGCGACAACCTCCTTCCCTCTGCCAGGAAACTGAAAATGGGTCGTGGATGGGTGTTCCAGCACGACAATGACCCAAAACATACAGCAAAGGCAACAAAGGAGTGGCTCAAGAAGAAGCACATTAAGGTCATGGAGTGGCCTAGTCAGTCTCCGGACCTTAATCCAATCGAAAACCTATGGAGGGAGCTCAAGCTCAGAGTTGCACAGAGACAGCCTCGAAACCTTAGGGATTTAGAGATGATCTGCAAAGAGGAGTGGACCAACATTCCTCTTAAAATGTGCGCAAACTTGGTCTTCAATTACAAGAAACGTTTGACCTCTGTGCTTGCAAACAAGGGTTTTTCCACCAAGTATTAAGTCTTTTTTTGTTAGAGGGTTCAAATACTTATTTCACTCAATGAAATGCAAATCAGTTGCTATCTTTTATTTAAAGTTTTTTTTTTTTCGATTTTCCTTTTGATGTGCTATCTGCCACTGTTACAATAAACCTACCATTGAAATGATACTGTTCTGAGACTTTTCATTTCTTTGTCATTTGACAAACTTACAAAATCAGTGAGGGGTCAAATAATTATTTCCTCCACTGTATATATTCTGCATTTTTCACGCAGCCCTGGCCCCATAGAAGTGAATAGGGCTTCAGTGAAAAACGCATTGCATTCCCAAGCAAGTGCAGATGCAGTGCGTTTTTCACTGATGGTTGCTAAAATATGTTGTTTGTAAACCTTCAGTTTTTTATCACGCGCATGAAAAATGCATGAAAACGCATTGCACCCACGCGGAAAAAAATTAACAACAGAATGCAATCGCAGACAAAACTGACTGAAATTGCTTGCAAAATGGTGCGAATTTCACTGAACGCATCCTGAACGCATCTGGAGCCAATCCATCACGCTCGTGTGAAAGAGGCCTTACAGAGTTGAAGTCTTATGTTCAAATGTGACCAAGGACAGCATTTGCATTGAGTTTGTATGTTCTCCCTGTATTTGTGTGAGTTCCCTCCAGTTTCCTCCCACATTCAAAAGACATACTGATAGGGATTGTGAGCTCCATTGGGGACAGCAGACAATAATAATGTCTGTAAAGCGCTATGGAATATATCAGTGCTATAAAAGTTAGTAAAAAAAAGTTTTACAAATCCTTCATTTGTAAAACTGCCTTCCTACTGCCAGGCCCATGCCTCTTAATAAATTTGGTGCACCTTACTCCAGCTGTCTTTTTACTGAAGCTGGCATACAATACTCCAGTCTTAGGGTACTTTCACACTTGTGTTAAACTTTTCCGGTATTGAGTTCCATCCTAGGGGCTTAATACTGGAAAAAAAAAAACTGAGCAATCCATTCAGTATGCATCAGGATGTCTTCAGTTACTGTACAGTTTTTGGATGGAGTAAATACCCCAGCATGCTGTGGTATTTTCTCTGTCCAAAAGTCCGGAACACTTGCAATAATGCCAGATCCGGCCCCAATTGTTCCGGAAAAACAGATCCGGTTTTGCAGTCTGCGCATGCGCAGACCTTTAAAAATGTGAAAAAGATATATACCGGATGGGTTTTTCGGGATGACAACCGGAGAGACGGATCCGGTCTTGTAATGCATTTTTAAGACGGATCTGCATCCGGATCTGTCTACAAATGGTATCTGTTTGCATACAGATTGCCGGATCTGGCAGTCAGTTCCAGCGATGGAACTGCCTGCCAAAACCCAACAACGCAAGTGTGAAAGTACCCTTAGGCAATGTTTCAAATCTGCATTAAACAGATCCAGCAGGCTGTTCCTTTTAGTTTTAGCATAGTTTTGCTACATGTGATCTCATTTTTCATGAAGAAAGTAGACTTTGACTAATATATGTTTATGCTACTCTTGTTATTACTCCCTTTACTAGCAATAATGAATAACCTTGAATAATTCAGATTCCACTGTGACTGCTAGAATACAGGATGAACTTGGATTCCCTGTGAATCATCTTCTTGGAATTGTGACATTCCAAAGAGGAGCTTCTGAAATCTATAATATGTGACAGACATATGTTCAGTTTGTCAATATATCAATATCATGCTCTGCAACCCCATCAGTGCTGGAACTTCAGGACAGGAGCTATGCTGCGAGTCCAGAGCTTGACACTTGCTCGTGTGAAGCCAGCCTTTATGAAAGTCTAAGCCTATGTTGGTAACCCTGACAATGCCCAAGTAAAATTCCAAATCTTTGATCCATGTTTTCCTAGACAGTAGTTACCAAGGAAGTGTCTACCAAACATCATCCATGGGATAATAGAATCACTAGGGCAGTAATATTGTCTGAAATAATGTTAGCACTCTGTTTTTGTTTCTGTAGGAGAATGCACCCAAATGTAGCACAGACATAAATAAATCTACAGTATATGTTCAACATTAATAGATATAATTAACTCACTAACAAAGTATGTGGAAATACAGGTACACATTAATGCATGAGGGCTGAAAGAGGTTGTCAACCTTTTTTTTTTTTACTTTTTTTTTATACTTGTCCCACTTGGCCATCTGTACCAATGAAGAAATCTATAGTCACCTGCTCCTGACTGCACTGTTCCTGCTCCCTATATCTCTCCGGAGGTCTTCCAGTTACCATCTGCTAAGTTCCGCATAGATGGGGACCCTGATAATTCCAGTTATTGACTGTAGGTTAACATGTGACCCTGTATTTACACAAGTTGATAGGCGGGGATCAAAAGACCAGTGAAAAGAGCCAGGAAGCTGGACTGGAGCAGTAAAAGATCAGGTGAATATGGATTTCTCTAACGGTACACTAGACTGGAGTCATGAATTTAGACATTTAAGGGGGTTATCTGAGTTCTAAAAGATCCTCCTCCCAATGCCCTGGCTGCTCATATATATTATACTTACCTGCTCCCCGGCACCTGCTTTGCTTTAGATCCCTGCATGGCTGCCGCTGCATCTCCCCATCATGCAGATCAAAACATCCAGTGACAGGGGGAGCAGCTAATAGCAGGCCGCGACAGTGACCAGCCTCAAGGGGGACTGCTATTAGCTCCCTTGTCACTGGATGTTTTGATGGGCGATGGGTAGATGCAGTGGAGGCCGTGCAGGAATCCGGAGTGATGTGGGTGCAGGAGAGCAGAGAGCAGGTGAGTATAATTTATATAATGGGCCTTGGCATTGGGGGGGAAGGGGGAAAATTTGGATAACCCCTTTAAATAAAGGATCCTTTGCCCTGACTAGAGCTAAAAGGCTTTTCTTTGTAATTGCATTCCTAAAGCATACAGGGCATATCCTAACATTTTTATAACTTGCTAGTATACAGGCATATACCAGTTAGTTAAAAGATGAAGATAAAGTTCCACTATGAGAATAAAAATGTTGAAAAAATTAAACTATTACACGTTTTCCACAAGGACACACTTAGTTTTTGTAACATTACTTAATTTGGCATCCCCATGACTGTAAAGCTAAGATCCAATGAATCAAAACATACCATAACAGCATATTCTACATATGAATAACATTATATTCTTCTGTTAGGTCAAAGTTGAAAATGCATTTTCCCCTAAAACTACATTAATGAAAATTACATTCTAACAAAGGGGTCTGCATAGACAACACAATTTACCTCTCAAAAATAAGGCCTCATACATCTGTATCAATGTAAAAGTAATCCCACAGGAATAAAGGGAGGCAAAAAAATAATTCCAGTCCTCAAGCCAAAATTTACACAAGTTGTAAGGGATTCAAAAGTTTATACTTAAAGGGGTTGTCGCCTCTCAGACACTGATGACATGTCGCTAGGATATTCCATAAATGTCAGATAGGTGCAGGTCCCACCTTTGGAAGCTGCAGCTATTTCCAGAACAAGCCCCCAGAAGTGAGGAAGAGCCCGCCGCACAAACACACCACAAACACACCCATCCTCTGTTCACTGTTATGGGAGTTCTGAAAATAGCCGAGTGCTGGATCGGCTATTTTCAGCAATCCTAGAAAGGTGAACAGAGAGGTACAGCTCTATCAACATGGCTTTTTTCCAAACTCCCATAGCAGGTAATGAAGATCACCTGCGCATGCGTGGAATGCTCTCCTTCACTGCAGAAGACTTGGAATTCTGGAGACAGGAGTGGGCCCCGGAGGTGGCATACAGTAGCAATACTCCATCAAAGTCGTATTATTGGCCAATCCTTTTAAAAGTATATTGTAAGCATCCTTACATGCTTACAATTTATTTCATTTAAGCTTATGGTATGCTAGATATCATTTCTTTGTACAGGATGCACCAACATTCCAGTGTCTATGACACATGGCGGACTTTAGGCAAGGACTGTCTGGAAAAACAAAGATCCAACATGATCTATCAGCCTCACTAATTGTCTATACATCTATATTATAACTTCATCGGTATGCAGCTTTTATTTAGCACCTACTGAAATGCATGGGCCTCTCCACTGATTTCATATGCTTGGAAAAAATTGTGGCATGCTTCGTTACATGCCATAAGTACAAATCTTTTCTCCTCAAGACAATTGCCTTGTACATACCACACCTGCCATAACTTGTACAGCAGCAAATAGAAGCAGTGCACTTCTTTTATGAGTTTGGGCAGATTATTGAGTCAATTATCAGGAACAAATGTTCCTACAACCACTCATTCCCAATAATTGTCCAGTGTAAATGAACAAACAAACAAATAAACAAACTTGTTTGTCAGGTGACTTGATAATTTATGTGGCGCATAAAGGGTGGTTCCAGATGGGCCAGTTTTTTATGCAGATTTTGAAGCCATAAACAGGAATGGATTGAAAAAAGTATTCAACCTGAACATTTTGCAGCACCTAAAAACATCATTTTTCAGCAGCACATTGCATTGTGTAAACAGGGATTTTTGCCAGCAAACAATGAAACTGTATGGGGATTAACAATCATAGTACGATCATTCATCACCATAATGATAGGCTGATTGCTACTGTACATGTAAATACAGCTGAATGAGCAGGCAGTGATGGGGAATAATTGGTTCATACCTGATTTTCCCTGTGTATCAGGCCATGTAAATAGATCCTTTTTACCTTCTATTGCTATTATAAGGACATGTATGTCTGGCCTAAAGCAAACATGTATGGTATAATAATGGGTAAAAACCAGTCTGATAATGGTCTATGTTAGAGATGAGTCAATTGATTAGTAGGAATCTATTTTTTTCATCAAGCAGAGTTCTGTATCTGCAACAACGTTTCCCCCAAAGCTGAGCATGCTCCTCCTGCCACTTGATTGATGGGGCCAGACATCTTGGTCAGCCCTAAAAATGTCTGTGCCATAGCAATGAGAAGTGGTGCAAGTGCAGGGGTTTTGATAACGGAGAAGTGTAACTGCTAATGCAATGCACAGATGCTGCTCCAGTAGCATAAATAGAGCCTTTGCACTTGCGCCACTACTCAGAATAGTGGTGCAGTCAGAATATTGCCAGGGCTGGCAAAGATATCTAGTCCTGTCAGTCAAGTAGAAGACGATATCTCCTATGCTTTGGGGACCTCCTGCAGGTGTCAAACTAGGCTTGATGAGACAAATCTGTTCTTACAAATTAATTTGCTTCTCTCTAGTCTATGGTCTTGTTAATTATAGGTTCCTCTTAGTGGTCGGAGAAAATAAAGTCAGCATAGCAATACTAGATATAAATAAAAGCACATTAATGAAGTCGATTTTCTTATAGAGCTATATGTTTATTATGTTTTTGAAAATTATTCTATGGCATTTAAGGTTTGAGGAAAGACACACTGTCATGCAGTTAAGAGGTTTTATACGTTTTGTAAAGAATACTGTATAATGTTCTTCTAAAGCCACAGTAAAGCATGCTGATTTGCATGTTAATTATTTAGTTAGGGATGATTTTGCGAGCATTATGCTACAAATGAAAATGTCCAAGCCAACTAATTCTTTAGGATTTACTTTGATCCTTCAGTAGCCAGAGGGAGGAAAAACAATTTCGAGAAAAAAATGGTGTATCAGCAACAAATCCTATAGCTGTAGCCACATATTCTCTACAAAGTGGCTATATCACTAGGGACAAAAAAAACAATGGATAAAGTTCTAATACATGGAAATTGTTTTTTTCTTCTCTTGTTAGTCATTGCAGTGTTAATGGAAGAAATTAAAAAGCAGAATACAAAATAACTGATTATAGGGGGGAAGGCTGACAAAAGGTAGACAAAAGAGACAATTTATTTTTCTACAAGGTCAGTGGTAGAAAACATTGGCAGTTGTGCTAATCTTTTTTTTACTTTCTTAAGGTTTTATTACTTTTCCTTTTGCTTTTTGCCTTATTAATTTTTTTTGATGAGATGGGAGTATGGTTATGATTAGAATTACTACTATAAGCATGTAAGAAACTGATGCATAGACATCATGTTAATGGTTTCTTATTGTCAACAAACAGATGTGTCCTACCTTACATTTTCTTGAATTTCATTAAAGATTGTAATTTCTCATTATACAAATTCAAAATGATATCATGACATGCTCATGCTAGCAAAACTAGGTGGCCACATATAGACATATGTAATATAAACCAAACAGAATATAAGAAAATAATATATATTTTTTTCAAAGCTGCACCACATATCTTGGTATATCTTGAGCCAAGAGGAAAGGTATGGAAGCACACATGTGAAGCAAAACATAAATATTAATTGCCATATTTTTTGCTTTGTAATACACACCAGATTATAAGACTCACCTAGGTTTTAGAGAAGGAAAATCAGAGGAAAAATTATTTTCATCAGATTCCCAAATTAGTCCCCTGTCTTTATCAGAGCTCAAATCAGACCCCCATATCAGACCACAGATCAGACACCATATCAGACTTCAGATCAGATGCCCATTTCAGTTACCCATATCAGAGCTCAATTCAGACCCCCGATATCAGACCCCAATATTGGGTGCCCATATCAGGCCTCAGATCAGACCCCATATCAGATTCCCATATTAGACCTCAGATCAGACCACCATTTCAGTTACCCATATTAGGGTACTTTTACACTTGCGGCAGGACGGATCTGGCAGGCTATTCAGTGATTTTTTTTTAAACTGTTTTATTTATTCTGTTTTCCTTAAATGACTATGGCTGCCTAAGCTGCTAAGCACCCAGAGGGGTTTCAAGACCACCAGCTTTGGGGATTGCTGCCATTGGCTGGTCGGCCAATAACAGAATTGTTAGTAAAAAATCCAATGTAGGGAATGTGGAGGATGAAGATTGAGGTGACTGGTGCTGTATTTGTTTACTGAGGTTTGAATGTAATATATGAAGTCATCTGTGAGTCACTAAATTTATTGAACAGCTGTTACCTTTTCTCCTTGTCTGTTACATGTCTGTAGGCATGTCTGTTACAGGAAATATCTCTATTCCACAAAAAGCCTGTGTAGCTCAGGGCTAGGGACTAAGTGACAACTAAAATTATTTGAAACTATATGTAAGGAGTAGAGATGAGCGAATCGAAGCTGACGAAGTGGAATTCGATCCGAATTTCAGGAAAAAATCGACAACCAAATGCGAATTTCCTCACGCTTTGTGGTAACAAATAGCATTTTTCCTAAAATGGCTGCTGCCCGTGTGAGGACATGGAGAAAGGAAGTATGGGAAGGCAGGATCACCCAGACTGACATGCATGATGCAGCCAATCAGCAGCCTGCCAGCCCTGTAAATACGGTGGCCATTTTAGAATCAGACATTTTCCAGCATTCTGAGTGCAGGGACAGACGTGAGAAGACGCTAGGGACAGCAATTGGAAAAACCTCATTGTGAAAAAAAAAAACTGAAAAAACTATTTATAAGTGCAGGGAAAGGATAGGGAGGAATAATTTCACAGCATCTTAGCGCAGGGAGAGATGTCACAAGGCGCTAGGGACAGTGCTAGAAAAACGATTTACAAGTGCAGGGAAAGGGTAGGGAGGAATCATTTCACAGCATCTTAGTGCAGGGAGAGATGTCAGAAGGCGCTAGGGACAGTGATAGAAAAGCGATTTACAAGTGCAGGGAAAGATAATTTGGGGATCCAAATAGTCATTATACAGCTCTGTCATTCCAGTAATTTGTTGTTGGGGTGCACATGGTATGTTGAAAAGCCTTTAGTGGCTTATATCTGTGGAAAAAATATATACGGTATACGCAGTTCACTTCTGCAGTTATATGTGGTGAAAGCGTTTAGTGGCATATTTCAGTACAAAAAGAAAAATATATACGCAGTTCACTTCTGCAGCTATATGTGTTGAAAGTGTTTAGTGGCGTATTTCATTACAAATTAAAAAATATATACATACTTCACTGGTGCATTTATTTCTGCTAAAAGCGATCAATATATACGCATTTCAATTCCGCAGTTATTATTATTTCAGTGGAAAAACAAAATATATTCAGCGTTCACTTTTGCAGTTATATGTGGTAAAACTTTTAGTGACGCACTTTGGTATAAAAACAAAATATATTCAGCATTAACTGTTGCAGGTATATGTGGCAAAACCTTTAGTGACGTATTTCGGGCGAAAAACAAATTTTATTCAGCGTTCAGTGCTATAGTTATATGCGGTAAAATCATTTGTGACGTACAGATGTAGTACAGTTAACACACATGCTTTATGAGACTTGTTATCTAAACTAAATGCATTAAGCAAACAGCCTCAATTGCAGTTATATGTGGTAAAATATTTATTTACATATTTCGGTGAAAAAAAAAAAAATTCAGCGTTTAGCACAGCAGTTATATGTGGTAAAACCTTTACTGACGTATTTCGGTAGAAAAACGAAATATATTCAGGGTTCACTGTTGCAGGTATATGTGGCAAATCCTTTAGTGACGTACTTCAGTCAAAAAGCAAATTTTATTCAGCGTTCAGAGCTGTAGTTATTTGCGGTAAGATAATTTGTGACGTATTTTGGTCGAAAAACAATTTTTATTCAGTATTCAGCGCTGCAGTTATACAGATGTAGTAGAGTTAACACACATGCTTTATGAGACATGTTATCTAGACTAAATGCGTTAAGCAAACAACTACAATTGCTTTCCAATGACTTTTGTTTCAAGATAACGCGATGAGTTAAGAAATTTGAGTTAATAGTTTGTGTGTTAACCTTGCTACATCTGTATGTGGCAAAATCTTTATTGACGTATTTCGTTGGAAAAACAAATTTTATTCAGCGTTCAGCATTGCAGTTATATGTGCTAAAACCTTTAGTGACCTATTTCGGTCGAAAAACAAATTTTATTCAGCGTTCAGCGCTATAGTAATATGTGGTAAAATGCGCTTTGTCTTCTCATTGTCTGTAGCTACTAGAGGCGTTTTCATGCCAGGAAGGTTCCGCCACAAGTATGTTGGTTAATCGTCACTCTGTCATTGTGCCTTTCTGTGGCTTCCTCATGCTGCTGCCACCTCCACACTCTGTGATTGTGCCATTCTGTTGCTTCCTCATGCTGCTGCAACCTCCAGACTCTGTCACTGTGCCATTCTGTGGCCTCCTCCTGATGCTGCTGCTGCCGACACCTCCAGACTCTGTCATTGTTCCACTCTGTGGCCTACTCATGCTGCTGCCAGCTCCACGCTCTGTAATTGTGCCATTCTGTGGCTTCCACATTCTGCTGCCACCTCCATACTCTGTCATTGGGCCACTCTGTAGTCTCCTCCTGATGCTGCTGCTGCCGACACCTCTAGACTCTGTCACTGTGCCACCCTGTGGCCTACTTATGCTGCTGCCAGCTCCAGACTATGTCACCTTGCCACTCTGTGGTCTCCTCATGTTGCGGCCACCTCCACACTCTGTCATTGTGCCATTCTGTGGCTTCCTCATGCTACAGCCACATCTAGACTCTGTCATAGTGCCATTTTGTGGCTTCCTCCTGATGATGCTGCTGCCGACACCTCCAAACTCTGTCATTATGCCACTCTGTGGCCTACTCATGCTGCTGCCAGGTACACACTCTGTTATTTTGCCATTCTCTGGCTTCCTCATGTGCTGCCACCTCCAGACTCTGTCATTGTGCCACTCGGTGGCCTCCTCATACTGCTTCCACCTCCAGACTCTGTCATTGTGCCACTCTGTGGCCTACTCATGCTGCTGCCAGGTCCACACTCTGTCAGTGTGCCATTCTGTGGCTTCCTTATGTGCTACCACCTACAGACTCTGTCATTGTGCCACTCGGTGGCCTCCTCATACTGCTCCCACCTCCAGACTCTGTCATTGTGCCATTCTGTAGCTTCCTCCTGATGCTGCTGCTATCGACACCTCCAGGCTCTGTCATTGTACCACTCTGTGGCCTCTTCCTGATGCTGCTGCTACTGCCACCTCCAGACTCTGTCATTGTGCCACTCTGTGGTCTACTCATGCTGCTTTCACCTCGATATTCTGTCATTGTTCCACTCTGTGGGTTCCACATTCTGCTGCCACCTCCACACTCTGTCATTGTGCCACTCTGTAGTCTCCTCCTGATGCTGCTGCTGCCGACACCTCTACACTCTGTCATTATGCCACTCTGTAGCCTACTCATGCTGCTGCCACCTCTACACTATATCATTGTGCCACTCTGTGGCTTCCACATTCTGCTGCCACCTCCACACTGCCAGACTCTGTCATTGTGCAACTCTGTGGCCTACTTATGCTGATGCCACCTCCACACTCTGTTGCTGTGCAACTCTGTGGCCTAATCATGCTGCTGCCACCTCCACACTCTGTCATTGTGCCATACTGTGGCTTCCACATGCTGCTGCCACCTCCAGACTCTGTCATTGTGCAACTTTGTGGCCTACTCATGCGGCTGCCAGCTCCACACTCTGTCATTGTGCCACTCTATGGCCTATTCATACTGCTGCCACCTCCAGACTCTGTCATTATGCCACTCTGTGGCCTACTCATGCTGCTACCACCTACAGACTCTGTCATTGTGCCACTCGGTGGCCTCCTCATGCTGCTGCCAACTCCAGACTCTGTCATAGTGCCATTTTGTGGCTTCCCCCTGATGATGCTGCTGCCGAGACCTCCAGACTCTGTCATTCTGCAAGTCTGTTGCCTACTCATGCTGCTGCTAGCTCCACACTCTGTTGCTGTTCCACTCTGTGGCCTACTCTGTCATTGTGCCATTCTGTGGGTTCCACATGCTTCTGCCACCTCCAGAATCTGTCATTGTGCCACTCTGTGGTCTACTCATGCTGCTGTCATCTCCACACCCTGTCATTGTGCCACTCTGTGGCTTCCACATGCTTTTGCCACCTCCAGAATCTGTCATTGTGCAACTCTGTGGCCTACTCATGCTGCTGCCACCTCCACACTCTGTCGCTGTGCCACTCTGTGACCTACTCATGCTGCTGCCACCTCCACACTCTGTCATTGTGCCTTTCTGTGGCTTCCACATGCTGATGCCACCTCCAGACTCTGTTGTTGTGCCACTCTGTGGCCTACTCATGCTGCTGCAAGCTCAACACTCTGTCATTGTGCCACTCTATGGCCTATTTATGCTGCTGCCACCTCCAGACTCTGTCATTGTGCCACTCTGTGGCCTACTCATGCTGCTTCTACCTTCAGACCCTGTCATTGTGCCATTCTATGGCTTCCTCATGCTGCTGCCAACTCCAGACTCTGTCATAGTGGCATTTTGTGGCTTCCTCCTGATGATGCTGCTGCCGAGACCTCCAGACTCTGTCATTGTGCAAGTCTGTTGCCTACTCGTGCTGCTGCTAGCTCCACACTCTGTTGCTGTTCCAGTCTGTGGCCTACTCTGTCATTGTGCCATTCTGTGGGTTCCACATGCTTCTGCCACCTCCAGAATATGACACCGTGCCACTCTGTGGTCTACTCATGCTGCTGTCACCTCCACACTCTGTCATTGTGCCACTCTGTGGCTTCCACATTCTGCTGCCACCTCCACACCGCCAGACTCTGTAATTGTGCAACTCTGTGGCCTACTCATGCTGCTGCCACCTCCACACTCTGTCATTGTTCCATTCTGTGGCTTCCACATGCTGCTGCCACCTCCAGACTCTGTCATTGTGCCACTGTGTGGCCTACTCATGCTGCTGTCACCTCCACACTCTGTCATAGTGCACTCTGTGGCTTCCACATTCTGCTGCCACCTCCACACTGCCAGACTCTGTCATTGTGCAACTCTGTGGCCTACTCATGCTGCTGCCACGTCCACACTCTGTCATTGTTCCATTCTGTGGCTTCCACATGCTGCTGCCACCTCCAGACTCTGTCATTGTGCCACTGTGTGGCCTACTCATGCTGCTGCCAGCTCCACACTCTGTCATTGTGCCACTCTATGGCCTATTTATGCTGCTGCCACCTCCAGACTCTGTCATTGTGCCACTCTGTGGCCTACTCATGCTGCTGCCACCTACAGACTCTGTCATTGTGCCACTCGGTGGCCTCCTCATACTGCTTCCATCTCCTGACCCTGTCATTGGGCGACTCTGTGGTGTCCTCATGCTGCTTCCACCTCACCACCATGTCATAGGTCCACTCTGTAGACTTTTTATGCTGGTCCCACTCTCCCCACTTCATGACTGGTCCACTATTTTGGCTTTCAGCCTGACTGATATCATCATTTATTTGACACTTCTTCTGATCTGTCAGAAGGAAGGAAAAATGAGACGCACAACGGATCCTGTCTGTGTAGCAGCTTTAAGGCCTTTATGGTCCCGTCAGAATTGGCTTATGATTTGGTAGCCAAAGGTAGGAGTGGGTAGAAGACACAGAAGACATGCAAGTATTCCATTCATGTGTCATCTCTGTTTTAGATCCACTCCTGTTTTTTTGGCATTAGCAATACTAATGGATTATTGAGCAAATGCTGAGTGAAGGTGTATGCGTCACAGACAGAATCAGTTTTTTATGGGTTATTGTTCTGACGGATCAGAGAATGGGGAAAATAAATCAGTGAAGTCAACACAAACTTACTGCTATTTAAAGGTACTGGTACCGCGCTCTAACTCTAACTTTATTACAAAGGTAATTCAGCGTGATTCTATTCCACAGTAAAGTCCATACGGAGGGAGCTGGGGGAGGAACACTTTCAGTGTCAGCATCTCTATTGCTAGCACAGTAACTAAACAGTTTGAGCGCGGTACCAGTACCATTAAATATAATTTATTGTATTAGCGCAATAGGCGTACTGCGGTCCTATTGCGGTACTGCTGCTATACAGCGAGGAAACAAGTAAAGCGCTCCTGGAACTAAACAAACTTACTGCTGAAACCCTGTTCACTCTGTCAGGGGGGGCTCTACTCGTATAAGCGTTAAATGGAACAGGTTCTGTAGGTATCTATCTGGAATCAGCTGATGAGGTTGTAAAAGGAGTGCACTTCTTCTTGATGCTATCATCTACCTGTAAGGCTGAGCTGATTCTTCAGTTATTTGGTCAGTTTTGGCCCCATGACTGCCTAAATAAGTGAACTATGCAGTGATTCTAAGAGCGACCCCTGTCATCTGTATGTCATACTGACTCACAGTATTATTTCACTACCACAGCAGAGTCCCTATGTGTGTTACTGCAAGGCACAATGTTCTACACCCCTATAAAGGCTCTCAGCAGCCCAGAAATTCCTTTTTTTTAAATGCGATTCAATGCAAATAAATTTAGATCAAAGCAAATTTTTCAGAAAAACCGGCCGAACTGGCTGAATCGAATTTTTTAGAAATCCGCTCATCTCTAGTAGGGAGCAGTGCACTTCCTAATCTGCAACCACCACTATCCCCACCTACATGGATTAACTGCCCTAAAGGGCAGCCTCCAAGGGGCGACGTTCCCTACACTGCTAAATGTGCAGAGCTTGCAGAAAAACAAATAAGCCAAAACTAAAAGAAGCTCAGAAAATGGCCCAATCCTAGATTACGCAATATAAAACCCAAAAACAAAACCAGACTGGATCAGAACCAGATTAGTATAACAAAGGACCAAATAGAAAACAGATGCAATAAACTTTACCAAGTCAGGGTCATACATATGAGGTCAGGTCAAAATCCAAATCATAAAGCAGAGGCAGGGTCAAAAGTCCAAGACAGTTTCAGAGAAAAGGATCATTCAAAAGTAAAGTGATTGTGTGGCAAGAAGACTAAATTACAGATGACTGCAGCAGTCACCTGTTTTAATAAACCACACTGAACCATCATGGGATGCCAGGGATCACACGTTGTCATATCTTATTGGCTTGGTGCTCCTGACCATGGATACCAGGCCTGGTTGCTGTGGTGCTAGGACAGCAAAAATGATGCTCGGCGGAGAATGCTCCTGCTGGTCCCTAGTCAGGCAGACAGGCAGATACATGACATTAACATTCCTGCTGTCAAGAGAAAGTATCCCTACACAGTATAATACTGTCCGCAATGATTCAACAATGTTAGTGTCAGTAGAAAACAGATATTTGACAAGTGGTATGGTGAAACCTAGTTGTCAAGCTAGCAGAGAAAAGTGGTGTTAACTACCATATAGAAACAGCAAGGCAGGGCAGGAGTGGCAAAGGAAGAAGAAAGCTTAGGTAACAGCTCATGTGGTCTAATAAATCCACTTTTGGTGACTGCCAATTGTTCCATACACTATCTACCATATTTTTTGCCCTATAAGACACACTTTTTTCCCCCAAAGGCGGGGGGAAAATAGCAGTGCGTCTTATAGGGCGAAAGTTGAGTTTTTGCTGTAGTTATAATAATACACCCGCCGCGATGCCGCGCGGTGGGTGCATCAGCTAAGAGGGAGGAGGGGCTGTGGCGCGCCGGCATGACAGCGGGGCCCGTGCAGTGACTGTATCCCACTACACAGGCCCTGCTCACTGTATATAAGCTTGCAATATTTGAAGACATTGTTATTATAAAGTAAAAAGCCTTAGTAAACCTTAGTTGTATTATTCTACCTACAATTGGTGGCAGAGGGGTAGGAGGAGGGAGGAGGCAGGCCGGAAAGACGGACGCAGGCAGCGTGAGTCACTACGTCATGCACCTGCACCGCCCAGTTTATGAATGAAGAAGGCAGCGCAGGCACGTGACGTAGTGACTCATGCTGCCTGCGCCCGTCCTCCCGGCCTGCCTCCTCCCTCCTCTCTGCCTCCAATTGTAGGTAGAATAATACAACAAAGGATTACTAAGGCTTTTTACTTATAATAACAATGTCTTCAATTATGGCAAGCCTATATACAGTGAGCGGGGCCCGTGTAGTAGGATACAGTCACTGCACGGGCCCCGCTGTCATTATAAAAGCAGATGAGACCTCTACCCTCTATAATGTGGGTCATCACAGGGACACTGTAATGGGGGGATCTGTGGATGACACATAGCATAAGATGCTATGTGTCATCCACAGATCCCCCCCATATTAGTGTAATCCACAGACTTCCATAACAGTGCACCATCTACAGATCCCCCCAAAACAGTGTCCTCCACAGACCCCCCATAACAGTGCGTCATCCACAGACCCCCCCATAACAGTGTCCTTCACAGAACCCCTATAACAGTGTGCCATCTACAGATCCCCCATAACAGTGTCACCCACTGATTCCCCCATAACAGTGTCGCCCACAGATCCCCATAACAGTGTGTCATCCACAGATCCCCCATAGCAGTGCCATCCACAGATCACCCATAACAGTGTCATCCACACCATTAGTTCAAAACCCACCAAAAGCACACATTTTGGTTCAAAATATTTTTTTTCTTATTTTTCTCAAAAACCTGGGTGCGTCTTATGGGCAGGTGAAAACTATGGTACTTATATGTTTTGTACTGTTACCGTTCATTGAACTGTCTATGTACTGCACCTTTAAATGTGTTATAGAATAAGTATTATAATTAGAGATGAGTGAATTGAAGTTGACAAAGTGAAATTCGATTCTAATTTTAAGAAAAATTTAATTTGCACCGAAGTTGAATTTCCTTCCTTTGCATTTTCTCCTAAAATGGCTGCTGCACATGTCCTATAAATAGCCTCAGTCTTCTTGGATTCTGACATTTTCCAGTACACTTGCACGGAGTGATGTGACAAGCGCTAGGGACAGTGCTAGGAAAGACTTTATTGTGCTGAAAAAAACGATTTAGAAGTTCAGGGAAAGATCATTAGAAGTGTAGTGAGGCATTATCTACACTATAAAAGGAGAACAGGGTCAAATAGGGGATTGTACAGTCTGGGTAATAGGAGCGATTCTATTACACCTTGTTGCACTAATTGGGGATACAAATTGCTGTTATACTGCTGCTTTTAGGTTTTCACTATATGTTAATTCAGTAATTCCAGCAAACCTTGCTTGTTATGGGGGTTCAAGTGCTGTGTGATACAATCAATTACATGGTGTATTAATAGGAAATATACGTATGTCTTATTAGCCGTTCTGGTGAACCGACATTGTTATACAACCATTGTTGCGGTGTATGAATAGGACAAAAAGGGACATGTTTGCCGTTCTGCGGTGAACTTACATTGTCATACAGCCATTGCTGCTCTGTATTAATAGGAAAAATAAATACATCTTATTTGCTGGTCAGTGGTGAACCGAAATTGTCATACAGCCATTGTTGGGGTGTATTAATAGGAAAAATAAGTATGTGTTATTAGTCATTCTGCTGTAAATTTACATTGTCATACACCCATTGTTGTGGTGTATTAATAGCAAAAATAAGTATGTGTTATCAGCTGTTCTGCTTTGAATTTACATTGTCATACAACCATTGTTGAGGTTTATTTATAGGAAAAATAAGTATGTCTTATTACTCTTTCTGCGGTTAACTTACAGTTTCATTATGTAGTGAATTTTTTGGAGGATTCAGCTTGTTTTGCGCAAATTGCCCGGTGAATGCAGACTTTTTTTCCATAGGGACTGAATAATCTTCTATTAGCCGTTCAGAGGTGAAATTTTTTGGGGAACACAGCCTGCTTTGGGGTGTACAAATAGGAAATCTAATTGTGTCTATTAGCAGTTCAGCGGTAAAAAAAATTTGGGATACAGCCTGTTTTGCGCAAATTGCTGGGTGAATGCTAAGTTTCTTCCACAGAGACTGACAATTCGTCTATTAGCCACTGAGTGGTCAAATTTTTTTGGGATACGGCCTGTTTATGGGGTGTATAAATTTATTTTTAATGTAATTTACTTCATTTATTTTACAGTATGTCAGACAGACAAGTGACAGGCCCTTCAAAGGCAACAGGCAATGGGCAAAATGTTTCTGGCGCAAGCAGAAGTAGCAGCAGAAGAAGGGAGGGGGTGGCAACAGGAGTCATAGTGAGAAACCTGAGCTCCCAGTGTCATCTTGGTTGACTCAGTCTTCAACTTTGTCGCAAGTGATATCAGACACCCCCAGCCAAGAGTCAGTGGGTTCCTCTGACACGACGCTTAGTTTGCATGGTTTGGGAGCAGGCCCTGTGCCCCCAACTGTTCTCAACCTGCCTCTGTCATTTTCTGTTCCCTTAGCATGAGAAGTATTATATGTCATAGGCTCGGCTCCACTTTTCGGCGAAGACGAGCTACTAGAGGACAGTCAGCAGCTATTGTATAACCAAGATCTGGAGGAGACATCTGCCGCTTCCTCCAGTAGGCTGTCAGCTAGTGATGAATGATGAGAGTTGCGTGGAAGCAGGTGTTATGAGCGGTCAGGCTCCTGGCCCTGAAACCATCGACGAGGACATCAGTGATGTTCAGACAGTAGCGGATGATGTAGGCAATCGCACTTGGGAGACGGGTGAGGAAGGGGCTTCATCATTATCAGGAGAAGAGGGTGTCAGCTTGCATGTAAGGCAGCGGTTGAGTTAGCAAGGTGGTAGCTTGGCCTTGAGTCAGCAGGGTGGCAGCAGTGGGAAGACGGGAGAAAAACGTTTCGGGGGTAGACCACCTGCTTTGCAGGAGACTACTTACCCAGAAAGTAGTGGTGCAGCAGTTCACAAAGGCAACAGTAGCAGACAGTGAATTTGGAGTGTTGGGGGGAAAATAGCATATTTGGCGGTGTGGCAGTTTTTTGTTAAGTTGCCGGAGAAGGGGGAACATGGCCATTTGCCAATATTTGTGGGCAGAAGGTGAAGCGTGGCAAGGGTGCCACTCTTGATACCATGGGCCTGCGTCAACTCATGCAGTGTCACCATAAAGTGGCCTGGGAGAAACTGTGGTTCCAATTTGGTGGTCCAGCCTGCCAATTTTTGGCACGCACCCAATTTCATGCAGTCAAGGCTCCTCCACCTCAGCTGAAGGGAGCTGTTTGTCCTTCCCATCATCTACTGGTCCTGATGCTCCTGCTCCTTGTCTTCCTACTCCTCATCAGTCATTTCATCAGCATTCAGTCACTAAAGCGATTGCCAAGAAACAACAGTATGCGTGAACTCATCCAACGGTGCAGAAGCTGAACTTGCTCCCGGCCAAGTTGCTGGTGCGGCAGTCCCTTCTTTTCCAAGTGGTGGACTCTGCACTTTTCAGAGATGGTGCCAGATCACCACTATGTCACTGGACCACTTCATGGTCTCTTCCTGCTGCTGCCAGCTCACCCCTCTGTCACTGGGCCACTCTGTGGTCTTCTCATGCTGCTGCCAGCTCACCACTATGAAACTGGGCCACTCTGTGGTCTCCTTATGCTGCTGCCACCTCCCCACTTTGTCACTGGGCCACCCTGTGGTCTCCTCCTGCTGCTGATTTTAAGTAGCGTAAGCAAGTTTGCCAAATAACCATAACATTAGCACCAGAATGTTTTCTATAATTATGCCATTATTGTACTTTATTTGTGTTTGCAGAGTGCTGCTGCATTGTCTCTTTTTTCATGTATGTTTCTAGCCATGGCAGCGTGCACCTACACATTGGGATGTGCTGATTAACCCCCTTTTTTGCAGTTGTGCTTGAGCTGGATGTGTGGCTAACTCTGGTTGGTCTTGCACCACTGACTGGCCTGTCTGCCCCATAGGCTGATTTTTATTAAAGTGAGTATAGAGCTGTAGCCTGCTCTCATTGTATTTTTCGGAAGCCATTTGGCACCAGGAGAAGTATACAATGGGCTCAGCATGCATATTGGTACCTGCATCCCTGGATTTAATTGGGGCCGTTATGGCACCAAAAATGGTAAAAAGAAGAGTGGGCCCAGCATGCATGTGGAACCTGCACTCCCTCAATTTTATGGTGGCCAATATGGCACATAACAGGTAGTATTTAGTGTTAGGTTCTCGTCTTATGGAGATCGCCTTGACGTTTGGCAGATGGGCCAAATAATTTTGTACAAAATGTATTTGCCAAGAATCTCAAATTTGCTAAATACGCGTAGCATTAGCACCAGAATGTTTTCTATAATTATGGCATTATTGTACTTTATGTTTGTTTGCAGAGTGCTGCTGCATCGTCTCTTTTTTTCCTCCTCCTCTGCTGCCACCTCACCACTCTGTGGTCTCCCCATGCTGCTGCCAGCTCACCACTATGTCACTGGGCCACTTTGTGGTTTCATCATGCTGCTACCAGCTTACCAATATGTCATTGGACCACTCTGTAGTCTCCTCATACTGCTGCCACCTCACTACTCTGTGGTCTCCTCATGCTACTGCCAACTCACCACTTTATGGTCTCCTCATGCTGTGCCACCTCCACACTCATATGATTACTCTGTGGACTTCTCTTGTTGTTCCCACCCTCCCCACTTCATGACTGGGCCATTATTTTGCCTTTCAGCCTGGCTAACATCATAATTTATTTGACCCTTCATTTATCTGTCAGAAGGAAGGAAAAACGGGACGCACAATGGATCCTGTCTATGTAACAGCTGTAAGGCCTGCATGAAATGGTCCCTATTGTGAATCAGAATTGGCTTAAGATTTGGTAGCCAAAAGCAAAAGTGGGTACAAAACACAGAAGACATGCAAATATTCCATTCACGTGTCATCTCTGTTTTGGATCCACTTCTTTTTTTTTTTTTTTTTTTTTTTTGGGGTGGGGTGGGGTGGGGGGGCTTTAGCAATACTGATGGATTAGGGACCAAATGCTGACCGAGTGAAGGTGGATGCTCAACAGCCCGGATCCGTTTTCTGGGGGTTATTGTTCTGATGGATCAGAGGAAGGGCAAAATAATCAGTGACGTCAACATAAACTTACTGCTGACACCCTCTCCATTTTGTCAGGGTAGCTCTACTTGTATAGGCATTTAATAGAACAGGTTCTGTAGAAATCTATGTGGACTGACGACGGTGTAAAAAGACACACTATAATAGGATCTTAGGCTTCTGCATGGTTCTTTATACCTGACACTAACATTGACCTGTAAGGATGAGTTTACACTTGAGTTATTTGATCAGTTTTGGCCCCATGAAGTGTGCAGTGATTCTAAGAGCGACACCTGTCATATTGACTCACAATATTATTTCACTACCACAGCACACTCCGTATGCGTGTTTCTGCAAGGAACAGTGTTCTACACCACTATACAGGCTCTCTGCAGCCAGGAAACAGCTGTTTTCAATAAGATTCGCCACAGAGAAATTCGAAATTTGTCGAACCAACCGCATAGAATTTTTGAGAAATTAGCTAATCTCTAATTATAATTTCAGAAGACTTTGCTATAGAAGGAGCTATACTAAGCCCTACCAAGACAGCGAGGTCTGCAGTCACTGTGGCTCATGTTCTTGATATGGCCAAAATGGTAAAAGGTCACTGGGTTCTTTCAAAGTGTGCCATGTAAGGTGTTTTACACTTCTCAATCTGCTCCCATGGTATTAATACTCTGTACACTGTAAATATTTGCACATGCATATTTTTGTTTTATTGCAGGGCCCTATGTCCTAAAAATTAAATATGATCACTTTTATTATGCCTGTTTATCTGCAGTGCTAATAGCAATGGTATATAGCATGAGGCACTGTGTGAGATTGTGACCACATGATGGTTCTATAGTAAAGGGATATAAGTAACTGGTAGGAGGAAGTGAAATCAGTTGGTGGTGGTAAGCTACATTGTGTGGGGAATCTACTATACATAGACCTTGAGTTCAAGAATCAGCAGTCAGAGCTTGCAGAAACTGCCATGACACAGTTGGAGTCAGCTCCATTCTAAAAAGCTGTAGGTTCTAACAAAATAAGTTTAACAAGCAGCCAGTGACAGTACCACGAGTAAGAACTGCTATTAGAGACTTGTTTTGATTGTTGTGCTGCGAATGAGCTTGAGATACTGTTCTGAAACAAGCCTTCCTTGGGTGTAAGAGAATAAATTCTGACAAGTGCTAACAGGGAGTCCCACACCTAGAGATGAGTGAAGTTTTCAAAAATTCAATTTGGTCGCCCTGACGAATTTTTCCCACAAATTTGCTTTGTCTCGAAATACAAAGTGCGTTAAATTGGGTCTATCCTGGCCTGCAGTTAAACATTGGGGAGAATGTATCCTGGTGTACATCACTGTGCAGTGCAGCAACATGCATAGCTACCTTACCCCTAAACAAAAAGAAAAGCATACAACATCCTTCAGTAAAACAAAAAAAATCTATATATTAATATTTACACAGTTCACTTGCGCTGCCACACTTTGTTGTTTGGTCACCTATACCTTGCCACTTAAATGGATAGGCCAGTTCTGGGTTGCTAGTAAACTGAGCATTCTGCCAGCTCAATGACAGGTTTGCACAATCCAAGAAAACAAGAGCATCCTGTGCTGAGCAGATGAAACAACCTTAACTTAGCCAAAAATATGCGATAATCATCAGAGCAAGTTTATATATCCATACCTATATGCTGTATGTAGAAAGCGTGTATGTGTTTCTTCGGTATTGTATTCACTTCTCCTCTGGAGATAGCAGTTCTCCTTGGTATCTTCTGCTTCAACCCTCTGTGATTGTGTAGCTTCGGCCGGCAGCTAGCTCATGCAGCGGAAGCTTATGGCTGGTAACTAGGAGCGTTCCTATGTGACGATTTTTATTTTCAGGAAGGCCCAAAATTTGGCTAATCTAATACCCCCTTCTATTGTACCATATCAAAATATTAGAAGAATGAGGTCTAAGGACAGTAAAAAAGGTTATTTTACCTTCAAAATGTGCGACAATTGCCGCACCATTAAATGTAAAACCCTCATCATGGAAATTAATAATGGCATTGATATTTACATCATGTGTAAAACATAGGGGGTAATTTATTTTATACAATGTCCATGTAATAAAAAATATGTGGGAAGAACTAAAAGAATACTAAAAGTTTGGATTAAAGAACATATAAATAATATACATAAAAAATGTGAGAAACATCCATTATCACGGCACTATGCCAAATTTCATGGAGATAAATTCATAGGTTCCGGTTTGGAGGCATAAAGAAAGGGAAAATGGACACTAGAGGCGGTGATTTCATTAAACAAATGTCCCGCCGTGAAATAGATGGATCAATAATTTGAACACTCTGGCGCCTATGGGATTGAATCAAGAGATTGAACTGTTTGCATTTCAATAACACAAATAAAAATAAAAATTAAATTAGAAGAATATACTACAACAGTGAATTAGCTCTATGTACTATGTGTGACTGAAAGTTTCCTTTCCGCAAATTTTAAATGATATATATGCTCATGCTGTATATATAAGTATTGTATATAATAATACAGCCTATGCTGTATACATAACTCTGAAGATAGAGACTAAATAAAAGAGAAGACAATAAGGACGTGAACCGCTTAGAACAGAATATGAAGGAATGTGGCTGTTACTATGGAGACAGGACGCCTATTTAATCATGGAGGATTCTTCATTCTTGACGTAGGAATACGCATATTCCGAAACGCGTCGTATCAATCTTGACCCTTACAGGTTCCCGTACCTGAATGTGACGTCACATATGAACGCTCTTAGTTACCAGCCGTAAGCTTCCCCCGCACGCACTAGCTGACGGCCGGAGCTGAGCAATTGCAGAGGGTTGAAGCAGAAGACGCTGAGGAGAACTGCTATCTCCAGAGGAGAAGTGAATACAATGCCGAAGAAATGTATACACGCTTTCTACATATAGCATATAGGTATGGATATATAAACTTGCTCTGATGATTGTAAAAATAAAAATAGGAACACTGGGCACTCTCCTGATAATTGGAATATATAAGTTTATTAGTACCAATAAAATAAATACTACTGTAGATCGATGAATAAAAGAGAACTAGTACATGTATGACCAAGTAATATAATAAAAATGATAAAAATACTGACAATCCTACCTATATCTAAATAAAAATAATAGTATATAAGGTCTCAAAAAGTCAATGCTGGATAAAATAGGTGAACCTCCTAATTGACGTCACTGCACTGTAAAAGAATCCGTGAAGTCATATGACAATGATCTTTCGTATCCAATAATCTAAAACAGCAACCAATTCTGATGGTAAAGTACCAGAAACACTGACTGTATTGGCAGTGTCCGAATATAATGGTAATACAGTATATTCCAAAAAGTTCGTAACAGTTTAGCGGCGTCCCGCTGTACTCACAAGTCAGCGGCATCCCACTGAGTTGTTCCATTTGTTGCGTTTTATGCATACGATCTTTACTGGATATATTGTTCGCGATGTTCTTCTATGCCTTCTTCGTACCCCTCTGTGACTCTGGATACCGATCCTATTGTAACTTGGAGCCGGCGTCTCACGAGCCCAATTCGTCCCTCTTCCGCGCCGATTTCTGTTTGCACGTGTTTTGGCCAGTAATGTGATGTATGGCAGTGCAGTATTTTTCCATTCGTTGCGCGTCGGGTTCGGTCATCAGGGTTTGTTCGGCATCCTATTTTAAATCAAATGCTGTTCCAATACATAAGGTACATAAGAGGGATCTTCTACCAAACACATAGTAACATAGTAACATAGTCTATTAGGCCGAAAAAAGACATTTGTCCATCCAGTTCGACCTGTTTCCTGAAAGTTGATCCAGAGGAAGGCAAAAAAACCCTGTGAGGTAGAGCCAATTTTCCACACTTAAGGGGAAAAAATTCCTTCCCGACTCCAATCAGGCAGTCAGAATAACTCCCTGGATCAACGACCAATCTCTAGTAGCTATAGCCTGAAATATTATTACGCTCCAGAAATAAATCCAGGCCCCTCTTGAATTCCTTTTTTGTACTCACCATCACCACCTCCTCAGGCAGAGAGTTCCATAGTCTCACTGCTCTTACCGTGAAGAATCCTTTTCTATCTTTGTGTACAAACCTTCTTTCCTCTAGACGCAGAGGATGTCCCCTTGTCACAGTCACAGTCCTGGGAATAAATAGATGATGGGAGAGATCTCTGTACTGACCCCTGATATATTTATACATAGTTATTAGATCTCCCCTCAGTCGTCTTTTTTCTAAAGTGAATAACCCTAATTTTGATACCCTTTCAGGGTACTGTAGTTGCCCCATTCCAGTTATTACTTTAGTTGCCCTCCTCTGAACCCTCTCTAGCTCTGCTATGTCTGCCTTGTTCACAGGAGCCCAGAACTGTACACAGTACTCCATGTGTGGTCTGACTAGTGATTTATAAAGTGGTAAGACTATATTTTCATCACGGGCATCTATGCCCCTTTTGATGCAACCCATTATCTTATTGGCCTTAGCAGAAGCTGCCTGACACTGGTTTTTACAGCTTAGTTTGTTATTTATTAAAATTCCTAGATCCTTTTCCATGTCAGTGTTACAGAGTGTTTTATAATTTAGTATGTACGGGTGACTTGCATTATTCCTTCCCATGTGCATAACTTTACATTTGTCAGTGTTAAACCTCATCTGCCATTTCTCTGCCCAAGCCCCCAATCTATCCAGATCCCTCTGTAGCAGAAAACTGTCATCTTCAGTGTTAATTACTTTACACAGTTTAGTGTCATCTGCAAAAATTTATATTTTACTGTGCAAGCCTTCTACAAGATCATTAATAAATATATTGAAGAGAATTGGGCACAATACTGACCCCTGAGGTACCCCACTAGTGACAGTGACCCAATCTGAGTGTGTACCGTTAATAACCACTCTCTGTTTTCTATTACTGAGCCAGTTATTTACCCACATACAGATATTTTCTCCTAGTCCAAGTGTTCTCATTTTATATACTAACCTTTTGTGTGGTACAGTGTCAAATGCTTTGGAGAAGTCCAGATATATGACATCCACTGATTCACCCCGGTCAAGTCTAGAACTTACCTCCTCATAGAAACTGATTAAATTAGTTTGACATGACCGATCCCTCATGAAGCCATGCTGATATGGTGTAATTTGCTTATTTTCATTGAGATACTCCAAGATAGCATCTCTTACAAAACATTCAAACAGTTTGCCCACAACAGATGTTAAACTTACCGGCCTATAATTTCCAGGCTCTGTTTTTGGACCCTTTTTGAATATTGGCACCACATTTGCTATACGCCAGTCTGGTGGAACATTCTCTGTCAGTATGGAGTCCGTGAATATCAAAAATAAGGGTCTGGCTAGGACATCACTTAATTCCCTTAGGATACGGGGGTGTATGCCATCCAGTCCTGGCGATTTGTCTATTTTAATCTTTTTAAGTCGCTGCTGTACTTCTTCCTGGGTCAGACAGGGCACTTTTAAAGGGGAATTTACTTTTACATTTTGCATTTCATCTGACAGTTTATTTTCCTCAGTGAAAACAGTGGAAAATAAAATATTTAATAGCTTTATCCTCGTCGCTTTCTGCAACTCCCCCTTCATTGCTATGTAGAGGGCCGACTCCTTCAGATTTATATTTTTTACCATTTATATAATTGAAAAACATTTTAGGGTTAGTTTTGCTCTCTTTGGCAATTAATCTCTCGGTCTCTAGTTTGACAGTTTTTATTAGTTTTTTACATATTCTATTTTTTTTCCTTATAGTTTATCAGAGCTTCCTGGCTCCCCTCCTGTTTTAGTGATTTATATGCTTTCTTTTTGTCATTTATTGTTTTTTTACGGTTCTATTTATCCACATTGGTTTCTTCTTATTTCTTAGCCTTTTATTTCTATAAGGTATGCATCGATCACAATTAGATGTTATGATGCTTTTAAAAATTTCCCATTTTGTGGTTGTATTTTTATTTTTGAGGACTTTGTCCCAGTTAATTGGGCCTATGGCCTCTCTTAGTTGGCTAAATTTTGCTTTTTTGAAGTCCGGTATTCTTGTTCCTCCCTGTAGAAACTCTCGTTTGAAGGATAATTGGAGGGTTATTACTTTATGGTCACTATTTCCCAGGTGTCCCCCGACATGCACGTCTGTTGTTCTATCAGGTCTTTTGGTTAATACTAAGTCCAGTATGGCCGTCCCTCTAGTTGGGTCCTGAACCATTTGGGAAAGGTAATTGTCTTTGGCTATTGCCAAGAACCTGTTTCCTTTATGGGATGTACAGGTTTTAGTTTCCCAGTCTATATCTGGGTAGTTGAAGTCCCCCATAATAACCACCTCATTATGGTTTGCCGCCTTGTTTATCTCGTTTAGTAATAGATTTTCTGTGGACTCTGGTATATTAGGTGGTTTATAGTAAACTCCTATTAGTAATTTATTATTGTTTTTGGCTCCATTTATCTCCACCCACAATGACTCCACATTTTCGTGTCCCTCACAGATGTCTTCCCGGAGTGTGGGCTTTAGACAGGACTTTATGTAAAGGCAGACCCCTCCCCCTCTCCGGTTTTGACGATCCTTTCTGAACAGATTGTACCCTTGTACATTAACAGCCCAGTCATAGCTATCGTCCAGCCATGTCTCAGTTATTCCCACTATGTCATAATCCTCCTCGCACATCATTAATTCCAGTTCCCCAGTTTTATTAGTCAGGCTTCTGGCACGTTTCGGGGTTCTTATTTACCCCTTCCTCAGTGGTAGAAGATCCCCCTTATGTACCTTATGTATTGGAACAGCATTTGATTTAAAATAGGATGCCGAACAAACCCTGATGACCGACCCCGACGCGCAACGAATGGAAAAATACTGCACTGCACATTACTGGCCAAAACACGTGCAAACAGAAATCGGCGCAGAAGAGGGACGAATTGGGCTCGTGAGACGCCGGCTCCAAGTTACAATAGGAGCGGTATCCAGAGTCGCAGAGGGGTACGGAGAAGGCATAGAAGAACATTGCGAACAATATATCCAGTAAAGATCGTATGCAGCAAGCGCAACAAGTGGAACAACTCAGTGGGACGCCGCTGACTTGTGAGTACAGTGGGACGCCGCAAAACTGTTACGAACTTTTTGGAATACACTGTATCACAATTATATTCGGACACAGCGAATACAGTCAGCGTTTCTGGCACTTTACCATCAGAATTGGTTGCTGTTTTAGATTATTGGATACAAAGATCATTACCATATGACTTCACGGATTCTTTTACAGTGCAGTGACGTCAATTAGGAGGTTCACCTATTTTATCCAGCATTGACTTTTTGAGGCCTTATATACTATTATTTTTATTTAGATATAGGTAGGATTGTCAGTATTTTTCTCATTTTTATTATATTACTTGGTCATACATGTACTAGTTCTCTTTTATTTATTGATCTACAGTAGTGTTTATTTTATTGGTACTAATAAACTTATATATTCCAATTATCAGGAGAGTGCCCAGTGTTCCTATTTTTATTTTTACTACACACTTTTTTTGGAGGAAGGGTGATTCCTCTTCACTGTGACCACCTCTGGTGTGATCCGTGTGCCAATCCTGTGCGTCACAATTTTTGGATTTTGCTCTGATGATTATCACATATTTTAGACTAAGTTAAGGTTGTTTCATCTGCTCAGCGCTGGATGCTCTTGTGCTCTTGTATTGAAAAAAATATATATGTTGTGTGCCCTTGCAGGTGTCACAATGACTCATCAGTAGAACAAACTAAAGATATAGAGGCACAGCCAATAAAGTAGTGGGGAAAAAAAAGGTTCTTTTAATCCATGTTATGGCAGTGCAAACACATGCGTTTGAATCCCTTCTGTTAGCTGTAGAATGACTATGCATCACTATTAGGTTTAGTTCACACTTCACTTATTTGGTCAGATATTCTCATCAGCTATTGTCAGCCCTATATATTAGACCGCTTGTTGAGCCTAAGTCTGATACTCAGTAAGTCTACATATAACAGAACAGATTAAGTATGATTGGTGAAGTAGGTGAACTAGGTAAATGCACCTGTAGATTAGACTGTCTGTTGACAATGAGTCTGATGCACTGTAAGTCTATGTATACCTGAACAAATTAGGTATGAAAGGCAAAGCAGGAAAACAAGATAAATGTGGCAATATATTGGACCGCCTGTTGATGTTGAGTTTGATGCATATTAAGTCTATGTATAACTGAACTGATTAATTACTTAAGGCGCAGTAGGTGAACTAGGTAACTGTGTCTATACTGTAGATTAGACCGCCTGTTGAGACTAAGTCTGATGCACTGTAAGTCTATGTATAACAAAACACATTAAGTATAAATGGTGCAGCAAAGGAACTAGATAAAAGTGCCTATGCATTAGACCGCCTGTTGACAATGAGTCTGATGCACAATAAGTCTATGTATAACAGAATAGTTTAAGAATAAAAGGCACAACGCTGTTGAACAAGATGCACAGGGCGATTACTCAGAGCCTGCACTGTTCCTGCACTGTTCCTGCACTGTCTCTGCACTGTCTCTGTAGTTTCCCTATGCTCTCCCTATGGTGTCTGAAAGCTCTTCCTACGATCTCCCGACACTGTCTCTCCACTATCCCTGCACTGTCCCTATCCAATATTCTAAAATTAAAACCTTTGTTAAACACTGTCCTTAACACTTGGCACATCTGTTCCTATGCTCAGTTTACAGTAAAATGGTCGGGCGGGATGAGGCTTTTATAGGACTGTGACATCATAGGGAATGGCTATCTGCTGATTGACTGGCTGCATGGCATTATTGGTCATATCGCATTTCTGAGCTTCTAACTTTAATCTTGTAACATGTGTAGCCGCCATTTTAGGAAAAAATGAATTGGATATCACGAAGCATGAGGATATTTGGATTCGTGGCAAATCAAATTTTTCCTCAAATTCTAATTGGATTTAACTTTGATTCGCTGAACACCTTAAATATTATAAATAAGTTGATGCTTAAACCAGTAAGAACATTGACTGTAACCATTGAATATGAGTCTCTCTTTGAAAAAAGCTGCATGTCTGCCATTATCTTGCTGCACTATTCCACTGTGGGGTAATTACTGTCATACCACTTAACTCCAAATACCCTGACTTGGACATCCTGCACTGCTGTGAGAGGATAGATGCAGAGCGAGAGAGAGAGAATTCTCCTTGAGAAGCAGATGAAAATATTTGGACCGAATGTTAGTCAAGATCTCTTTCATAAATACTATGGATCTCTTTCATAATTAGAATCAGTCAGCCATGTAAATGAGTTGCACAGACTCTACAGCGAAAAAATGTTAGAGACTTTTTCATAGGACTTTTTAGGAAAAGGTTCTGTTTTGCATGAAGCATTATGAAGCATTAAATCAAGAAAAAATAAGTACATAAGGGTATATCCATTAACTTTCACGACTTTGTGTTAAGGTCGCGGCTTCATCTTGTTGCCAAGAGCAATGTTTCATGGTTGCTGCATGTGTGGCTTATGTATGTTGGCCTCACATGCGTTGCCAACAGGTGTCTCGGCTGGTTGTTTTGGCTGAGGCACTGTTGCCGCGCATGTAGTTGCCTGAGGCAACATGTTGTTTTCATGTGCGTGTCTTTCCCTTTTAATGGTGTTTTCCCTGCTTTGGTTTGCACGGGATTAAAGATGTTGGAGTGTGTTGGGTGTGTCCTCAGGTCTCTTTATATACTGGTGTGTTGGAGCCTGAGGTCAGTTTGCTTGTAGTCAGCTTGGTGTGGAACTCTGCTCCTGGGCTGTCTGTGTACCTTCTGTGTGAGCTACCCTTTGTTGTCATTGTTGTTATCTATGTCCTTTGCTTACCCCTTTGTGTCTGTTCCCTGAACCCTTCCTCTCCGGTATTGTTGTCTGGTGTGGGTTATGTTGGGGTTTTGTTGTATGTCAAGTGTGGTGTGCCATGCCTGGTATTTGTGGTGTTATGACCAGCATGGCTGCTTGATGTTTTCCTTTTGGTGTGTGTATGTTGCTCCGGAAGGGGCTTGCTTTCCCGAAGGGGATAAAGCAAAAGCAAGACTGTGTGCTTCCAAGCCTGGAGCCTCCGTGCATCTTGCAGCCGCAGGGAGGTCCGGGTGTTCATTTGTGCTGTCCTTCCATCTCGGCTGTGGCAGGAAAGCGTTGATTGCATTTGTTATGTTGATGTGTTACTTACCTGCCATACTGTTTCTCCTATAGTCTTGCACCCTGCCAGCTAATGGGCCTCTGGAGACGCCAGTCATCTGTGTCGTAGATGAACAGGTGTTCTCTGCCCTGTCACCATCTTACCTTTGAAGGGGGCTCATACAGCTAGGGGACTAGGGCCTGTTGAGGGAAGCTTTAGGAGGTGACCAGCTACCTTTTCCCTGGATTGAGGCCCGGTAGCCAAGGACATTGCGCGATGGGGGGTTTCCCCCACTCCCCATCGTGACATTTAGGCCTCATTCACATGTCCGCAAGTGTTTTGCGGATCCACGGAGCCGCAGATCCGCAAAACACGGACACACCGGCAATGTGCATTCCGCATTTTTGCGGACCGCACATTGCCCGAACTACATAGAAAATGCCTCTTCTTGTCCGCAATTGCGGACAAGAATAGGGCGTGCTCTATCTTTTTTGCGGAGCCGCAGACCGGAAGATCGGCGGCGCGCTCCGCAAAATCGGATGCGGAGAGCACAGTGTGTGCTCTTCGCATCGTTCCCGGCCCCATTCACAGTCAATGGATCCGCATGTATTCCGCAAAATTGCGGAATACATGCGGACTACATTGCGGACGTGTGAATAGGGCCTAACATAGCAACAATACTGACTAGTTGTCTTACTTTTAGTGGGACATGAAAGGTATTTCCCAGGACTTAGTTATTGATGACCTGTCGTCAGGGAAGATCATCAATATCCTTTCTGTGGACATCCAAAACTTGTCATTCTTACGCTTAGCTTTGGATGGAATGCTCTGTCCACTGTATAGTTTCAGATGCTGAAGTACATCAGCATGGCCACTACACAGTAGACAGAGCTGTCTGTTTTTGCCACTGCATAGTTTCCAGCCTAGCAGCTGCTTGAAACAGCTGATTACTAAGGGGTGTGGGACCTTTACATATCTGATATTTATGACTTATCCTAAATACAAGCTATTTAAGTCAATGTCTAAGTACTGGAAAACCCCTTTAACAAGAAGTCTCAGCTAGTGATTTTCCCATAAAATGTAAACATGATACAGTTGTGTTCAAAATTATTTAACCCCCTCTGAAATTGAGTGTTTTGGCCAGTTTGACATTGATTTTGATCATTCCAGTCATCGTGTTTACAATTAAATCAAAGAGGCACTTGTAAGTCATACAAATATAACATAACATTTATAATGAAATAACCACAAATGTATTTTCTGTGCTCACATCATTATCAGTTTTATTCAACTCCCAAGTGACATTCAATCTTAGTACTTAGTACAACATCCTTTTCCAGTTATAACAGCTTTTAAACGTGAGGCATAGCTTGACACAAGTGTCTTGCAGCGATCTACGGGTATCTTCGCCCATTCTTCATGGGCAAAAGCCTCCAGTTCAGTCACATTCTTAGGCTTGCGTGCTGCAACTGCTTTCTTTAAGTCCCACCAGAGGTTCTCAATCGGATTTAAGTCTGGTAACTGCGATGGCCACTTCAAAATGTTCCAGCCTTTAATCTGCAACCATGCTCTAGTGGACTTGGAGGTATGCTTAGGATCATTGTCCTGTTGAAAGGTCCAACATATCCCAAGCCTCAGGTTTGTGACAGACTGCATCACATTTTCATCCAATATCTCCTGGTACTGAAGAGAATTCATGGTACCTTGCACACGCTGAAGCTTCCCTGTACCTGTAGAAGCAAAACAGCCCCAAAGCATGATTGACGCCCCGCCATGCTTCACAATAGGCAAGTTGTTCTTTTCTTCCTAGGCCTTGTTCTTCCTCCTCCAAACATAGCGTTGATCCATGGGCCCAAACAGTTCTAATTTTGTTTCATCAGTCCACAGAACACTATCCCAAAACTTTTGTGGTTTGTCCACATGACTTTTGGCATACTGCAGTCGACTCTTCTTATTCTTTGGAGACAGCAAGGGGGTGTGCCTGGGAGTTCTGGCATGGAGGCCTTCATTACGCAGTGTGCGCCTTATTGTATGAGCTGAAACTTCAGTACCCGCATCTGACAAATCTTTTTTCAGTTCCTCAGCAGTCACACGGGGACTTTTTTCTACTTTGCGCTTCAGGTAGCGCACAGCAGTCAAAGTCAGCATCTTCTTTCTGCCACGACCAGGTAGCGTTTCAACAGTGCCCTTTGCCTTGAATTTGCGAATGATGCTTCCTATGGTGTCTCTTGGTGCGTTTAACATCTTTGCAATCTTCTTATAGCCATTGCCCTTCCTGTGAAGAGAAATCACCTCTTCTCTTGTCTTCCTGGACCATTCACTTGACTTCACCATGTTTGTAAACACACCAGTAAATGTCTAGAAGAAGCTGAGTATCACAGTCATTTTAAATCTGCCAAATTGGTGCTTATTATGCTTGATTGCTGCTCCTTGACATCCACATGTGTTTTCAATACCTGATTGAAAACACTTGAATGAACCTCTGTTCTTAAGAGTGGTAGTCTTCAAGGGGTTGAATAATTGTGTCAATAAAGAAATAACAAAAAAAAAACATTTAATACTGTATTACAAAAACAATTGATGTCATTTTAGTTGCATTTGGTTCTTTAAAAAGTCCTTGTAAGATTTCCTTCTGAACACAATTACAAATGTACACTAAATTCCCTAAAACCCTTTACAGCATTGGGGGTTGAATAATTTTGAACACAACTGTATATCATTAGTAATATAGTAATACTGGTATTTGTATGTTGATTGTGTTGATTTGATTTTGTACATTATAACTTACTACAAATAGTCTCAGTATTTCTTAAAGGGGTTATCCAAGTTATATTTATTGATGACCTATCCTCAGGATAGGTCATCAATATCAGATCGGCTGGGGTCCGACACCCGGCACCCCCGCCGATCAGCTGTTTGAAGAGAAGGCGAACGCCGTGCCAGCGCTGCCTCCTCGTCATTGTTTACATGCTGGCCGTTGCATCTGCAGCGGTGAGCATGTGTAATTACACCCAAGCCGCTCCATTCATTTCAATGGGACGGCTCTGTGTATACTACAGAGCCGTCCCATTGAAATGAATGGAGCGGCTTGGGTGTAATTACACATGCTCACCGCTGCAGATGCAACGGCCAGCATATAAACAATGACGAGGAGGCAGCGCTGGCACGGCGCTCGCCTTCTCTTCAAACAGCTGATCGGCGGGGGTGCCGGGTGTCGGACCCCCGCTGATCTGATATTGATGACCTATCCTGAGGATAGGTCATCAATAAATATAACTTGGATAACCCCTTTAAGTATGTAATATCAAATGTAATATCAACTTAAAGGAACACAGATTTTATTTTCAACCAAAGGTAAACGTTTTGACATCAATGTCATCCAGGCTTAAGTCAGCATGCATTTTTTGACATGGCAATTTACTTGGCTTCACATTGTCAATTAGAATTCCACATTCCTGCTAAGTCAATACAATTAGATTACTACAGAGACTTCATTACAGCCACAAGCAGGACCGCAGCTGAGGTGTATACAATTTTCTCCCTGTGATGCCAACACAGCTAAACAGCTATTAGAACAACTGCCATTAACACTACAATATGCTATCAGATAGAAAACACAGTCAACTTGTGAAACCGGATAATGATTAAAAAAAAATAATAAATCACGATATGAAGTTTACTAGAAGTAAATTCAGTGATTTTGTTTGAATAATTTTTGTTACACAGTGATATTTAAAGGCTTCAAATTTGGTCAGAAAAATATTCATATTGCACCCATTACTTTAAAATTTTGTTGTGGTCAAGTTGGGTCAACAAGGAGATTGTTTGGTTTTTATGATCCTTTTTGTTAAAAAGCCCCCTTCTCCATAATTTAGTTTTCTTACTGCTGAAACCCCAAACTTTACTTGTCTGTAGTTCCAATATAGGGGAACTTACATGGCACAGTATTCAAACAAAGCATTGAGCTGACTATGAAATGCACAAACTTACCGGTCATCTACAAAAACCCTCTTCGTTGCCCTATCTGATTTGGAAAATTGTGAAACTCATGAACTAAGGACTGTCATGTATTAAAGAGGACCTGACATCACAAGTAGCTATCGTATGGCCTATCTACCCCGAGTTGTGGCTTGCTCATGAAGAAGTGCTTATTCCCTGCTCATTATTACTGGGTGCATGTTTTTTGTAGGTAAACCATGCAGCCATTTATAAAGACCAAGGAGTAAACACTTCTTTCTTAGCAAAGCCACGTGGACCCTCGTGGCTATGGTTCTGTTGTGCGAACAGCAACTTTAGACACATGTAACTATTAACGCCCAGTTATGAATTTAATCAGAAATTTGTTATGAGTTATGATCACACACAAAATAATAATTCTAACACATTCACCTCTGCTACATCTTTCAGCCCAGTTACATCACTTTTTTTTACTGTGGATTTAGTTGAATTTATCTTACATTTATTTTTTTCCGATTACTTTTGGATGTGACACTTCACACTGACATGCTTACAGTAGATGAATATGAGTCTTAATTTCTTTTGTCAGCCTTTTTAAATCTTTCTTGTGCCTTTGACCAAACCATTGCTGCCCTGGTAGCAAATTCCTTTGATGAAGATGAAAGTTCTGTGAGCAAAGAATATTGACAGTGACCTAACTCATCCCATCTCATTACAGTCATGTTTGATGTTACGTTTAATGCAGAAATACTGTACACAGCCCCAATATAATACATATAAATGTATCAGGTTTTAATACTGCATATACTGTATGTTACCAATAAAGAAAAATAATATGCATAACAGATAGGTGGTGGTAATTTGCATTTTGTATTTTCCAAAAATTTTCCAGTGGCTTTTTCACTTTCTCTGTTACTTATTCTTTATTTTTTTTTTCCTTTCAAACACAGCATGCTCTGTGTATTGTGATTGGTATGATGTTTTTCTCTGTAGACTTAGCTATGAATTTCTCTAATTTCTTAAAAAATACAATATACCGTATAAGACATCTACAGCACAAAATACATTGAAAAAGCAACTTCATATAAAACTTTTAAGCTGCATTTAGACGCTGCAAGGAGCAGCCAATTATCGGGAAGCATATTCTTACTAACCATCGGCTGCTCGTTATATGGAGGTAAAGCTCTACATTTATGTACAGCGATCACTTCCATAGTATGGATTAGCGATGAGTGCTTCATTTGTTTCATCCCCATGCCAAATCAATGTTCCTGGGCAGCAGCGTGATCTTTAGACAGCACGATCTGCTGCCCAGGAACGATGATTGAGGTGTCCGCACTTCAGATCATTTAATCCGATGAACAAGAGTTGATTACCATTAAGTAATTATAGTCACTGCACAGTAAGCATAACTTTCTGCTTTTGACACCATCCATTATGTTTTTTTTTCAGCATCTGGTCATGGGGTTGTCGGATATCTAGAACCTGACCTTTTCATTATCTTTGCCACCTTCATCTAAGATAATATTGTTCATTATGGTAGCCTAGATCCATGAATCATGCCATGCATAGGTTTACATGACAAATTTTGTAGAACTCAAACATTTTGTAGAACTGGTATGCAGAACCCACTACAGCATAGAAGCAGAAAATGAACTTTATAAGGCAAGAATATAAAGGTTTACTGTAAAGAAAGATGCTATTTTCCATAGGTATTAAATGGGATATTTCATGAAGACAATTCTTTTTAGACTGGAGCCAGCATGGTGTTCAGCAACCCAGCTAATACATGAATGGGCTTGATCTGACTGAGGGCTGCTCTTTTTTAACGACTTGCTGCTCTAGATAAAAGTGGTGAGTTACCAGACAGAAACCCCCTCCCAAATAGGGCACATGTAAAATGGTATATCTTTATGGATTTTTTTTTTTTTTTTTTTACAATGAATAATCATGGAATTGCTATTTAAAGAACAAAATAAAATTATGAGATGATAAAAGCTAAAGCCTGAAACCTATACAATTGCGATTCCATCTTTTTTCTGAAGTTTTCTTTTTAAAGTAGCTAAGTAAAGCATGTCATTAGTATAACCCCTAGGGAACACGCACATTGGTTACAATTGTTTTGCGGATAAACTCTTTCACTCTTGATGATGAATTCTAAGTAGCATGTAATTGATGTCTGGTTTCTCATTATATACTGTATCTGCTCTTGAGAAGACAGCAGAACATTTACCATGGCATTCTACTTTCCTTGAATTAACTTTGTTTCCACAAACCAATTGAATTTTCTGCTAAATCAGGAACACATCACCATCTGAAATGGTATTCTGGTTGCTGAGAAGAAGTATTCATGCACTGCCTTCTATATAATGCAGTAATGGATGGAGTTAGATTTGAATTACAAGCTGCAGTTCTCTATCTCTCATAAGAATGTAAGTCAGACACTCACATAATATATCAATTGGACAATAGACATTGCAGTTGTTTGAAGATAATAGAGCCCTGATAGACTCTACATATCATTCAGTAATGCTCAAAATATACAATAGGGATGTCTCCTTAAGTCTGCTGGTTGTAAGACCTATATGTTCATTGCCAATACAGGATAGTAATTGTTAGTGACATTAGTTTTATACTGGACATAATACAGTAAAGGTGCCCATACATCTTCAACAGCTAGCATTGAATATGTTCTTGTAGGTAAGGCTCCTTTCACATCTGCATTGTAAGCTCTGTTTGTTAAAAATAGTGTTTAGATAAGTCTTGCATGCAGGACTTTTTCTCCCTTAAAACACGTTCTCCCAAATGGAAACCTAACAAGTCCCATTATAGTCAATGGTTTCTGTTAGGTTCCATTTCTGGCACTTCCATTATTTTTATTCTTCTGCTCTTATAACTGAGCAGAAGAACGGAAATAATAGTGCTGATTCGAAAGTAGCCTAAGTCACTGCCAAACACTTTCAGGGGTGGCTTATCCACTTTGAAAACAGAAGTATCAGAAGTTGAAATTTAACGTGACCAAAGTGACAAATTCTTTTTGGTGTCATCATGTATTGAGGGTAGAGACGGTGTGACTAAATGCACATAATTGGCTCGAATGTGAATTTTAAGCCTCTGAGGCCAAAGCCCTCTTTCCTTCTGTACGAGTTTGTAACTTGTCGTGTTCAGGCTTATTGCAATTGTTTTATATTCTGCATATATACAACACCATGGAATAAATGAAGCGCTAATCTAATATATAAAGCTGAGAGTATATATGTAAGTGTGTATGTCCGCTAAAGCAACCTGCAACGTTGCATCTACAATTACGAAATTTTGCACAGCCGCCTCCTGTGACTCAGGTAATGTTATAGACTATGTTTTGAGTGGAAATTTTCACCCCGCGCTTTCCAATTATTTGCTAACAAAATTTGCTTAGTAACCTATCCGCCATACTACAGGAGCCATTGTCTGTTGACTCTTGCGGCAGTTAGCCTGGATATTCATCAGGTTGCACATATCAACCAATCACAGCTCAGCTTCTATTTTGCTGCAGGTCATTAATATGTAATAGATCATAATATGAGCTCTGATTGGTTGCTATAGGCAATGAAGGATATTCTTAGTATAAGACAGCTTATGTGTTATTATGTGTGAGTAATTAATTTCAATATGATTAATTTCGATTATGATGCTTAGCCAACGTTGTTGTAGAGGCCAATGTAACTCACATGACCTTAAGTGTATACTAATTCTGTGAGGTTTAATATACTGTCAATTAAAGACAATAATGCCCTGCTGTGGAGGTCTTTGTTAGGGGTGGGTGGGGTGTTGTGGAGGTCAGAGGTAATGGAACGGGCTGCTGTGAAGGTTAAAGTTATGGGACTGGGCTGCTGTAGAGGTCACATCTTAAGGAGGTGGGGCACTGTAGGGCGTTAGTTTTCAGGGGTGGGGGGGCTGTGGAGGTCACTTTTATGGTGGATACTATCGATATCTTTTGATAACACACACAAACATTAAATGAAATAGATAAAGTATGCCCATGCAAAGCCAGGTCCTTCTGCTAGTAATAAATAATAATAATGATTTGGCCAAAAGCAGGGACTTCAGATAGTTGAACAAACTTGGTGGGTTCAGCATACTTTACACTTATATGTACAAGTACATTAGGTAAGTAAAAGTAGTTGTATACCAGCCATTGAGACAAACAATGACATTACTGTATATACAGAAATTAAAGTCTAGGGTGAGTGATCACAACCATTCGTACACAACATGGCAGTTCTTTTGCAAAATCTTGAGATATCATGAGTTTGACTACCATTACACTGTTGCATCTAACCAGTAAGATTTCTTATTTTGATTTTTCTGTAGAGCCATTTCATGACTAAATAAAAATGCCTAAGATGAAACCCAAAGGAGATAATATAATGTTCACAGTCAGCATTTAAAAGAAACATTGTATGATATGGTAGACGTTTAGTGATACAATATGTAAAATGTAAAAGTTTGAAAGCCAGAAAGCCAGAACCTCCAGCAATTAGAAGAAACTTTTGATATGTCATAGCAACCTAGAAATGGTTTTGATTGTGGAAGTCTGTACCAAGACCTCCACCAATCGCTAGAATAAGGAGAGAAAAAACTGCACATTTTCCTACTTTAGGAGATATACTGTAATCAAGACAGGCACAGAGACTTTCTATTGAGCCAGTGTCTTGCAGCAGGATGAGAGAGAGAATGCTATGTTATCTCTTTGTTCTAGCGATCAGTGTGGGTCTCACTGGTCCACCAATGATCTCCACCAATCAAAACCTTTGATGTGTTGCTATGATATCAAACATTTTTTGAAAGTTCAACACATGTGAACACATTAATGTATGGTGCTTGGATAAACACTGAAGAACTGCCAGAGCATAGAGAGACATGAATGTCTATGGGGTTTTATGGCCTACTGTATCCTAAGAATAAGTCATCAATGTGTTGTCCTGGAAAGCTCCTCAATAGAAACTGTTCTCTCATTAGAAGACATTTGTTTCTTTTGAATGTTTTCACGGTAGTTGAGCATCTTATATGGTGGGCAACAGAGTTCCAGAGTATGAGGGATGTATGGGAGAAATCTTACATGGAGATCAGGTCACAGATGTATGAAGGGGTCAGGTTGTGGTTGTCCTTGTATGTCATAGTGTTTTTGTACTGGATTCTCTGGGCAATTGGCAGCCAGCAAAGGGATTGGCAAGGAGAAGAGACAGAAGAGTAATGGAGAGATGTGGATTAGTTGGGAAGCAGATATGAGGATCAATTGAAGGGGTGTGAGAGTTGTAAATGGAAGGCCTCAGGGGAGGATGCTATAGTAGTCTGTGTAGGGGCACAGGATGTGGTCATTTACATGCATTTTTGTGGACTCCTGATTGAAGAATGATATATATTTTTGTTTTGGAAGTGGCAGGAGGTAGAAAGGGCTTGAATGTGCGGTTTGAATGATCGAGCAGAATCAAAGGTTACCCCAAGGCAATCAAATTATTATTATTATTATTATTATTATTTATTATTAGAGCGCCATTCATTCCATAGCGCTGTACATATAATAAGCGGTGCATATACATAATACAGGCAATTGCATTAAGCATGAATGAGACTAGTTACAGACTGGTAGAGAAGGATAGAGGGCCCTGCCCGTGAGGGCTTACAATCTCCATGGTATGGGAGAAGTAGACAATAGGCGAGGGTGAAGCTGGTCATGGCGGTATAGAGGCAGCAGTGTCACTGGTTGTAGGCTTGTCTGAAGAGGTTCCTTTTGAAGGATTCCACTGTAGGTGAGAGTCTGATATGTTGGGGTAGTGAGTTTCAGAGTATAGAGGATGCCCGGGAGAAATCTTTGAGGCGAGTGAGGGAAGAGATGATAAGAGGGGAGGAGAGAAGGAGGTCCTGTGAGGATCGAAGATTGCGTGTGGGGATGTATCGGGAGAGTAGCTCAGAGATGTAGGGAGGGGACCGGTTGTGGATGGCCTTGTATGTGTTGGTTAGTATTTTAAACTGAATTCGCTGGGCAATGGGGAGCCAATGCAGGGACAGGCAGAGGGGAGAGGCAGAGGAGTAACAGGGTGAGCGGTAGATTAGTCGGGCAGCAGAGTTGAGGATACATTGGAGGGGTGCGAGAGTGCTAGATGGGAGGCCACAGAGGAGAATGTTGCAGTAGTCTAGGCAGGAGATGATGAGGGCATGTACAAGCATTTTTGCCGATTCAAAGTTGAGGAAAGGGTGGATGCGGGAGATGTTTTTGAGTTGCAAGCAGCAGGTGGTGGAAAGGGCTTGGATGTGTAGTCGGAAGGAGAGGGCAGAATCCAAGGTCACTCCAAGGCAGCGCACTCGGTTGACCGGGGAGAGTGTGCAGCCATTGATCGTGATAGATAGGTCTGTTGGGGGGGGGGGGTGAGCAAGATGGGGGAAAGATGATGAATTCTGTTTTATCCATGTTAAGTTTTAGAAAGTGAGAGGAGAAGAAGGAGGATATGCGAGATAGGCATTGTGGGATTCTGGATAGTAAGGTGGTGATGTCTGGACCAGAGAGTTAGATTTGTGTGTCATCAGCATAAAAGTGATACCAAAAGCCATGGGACTCTATAAGCTGTCTCAGGCCAAAAGTCTAGATAGAGAAGAGCAGGGGTCCTAGGACGTAGCCTTGTGGCCTTGTGACCTGGGAGAGCCATTGACTGTTATAGGTCTATTGGGGAGACTGAGTAAGATGGGGAAAGATAATAAATTCTGTTTTCAGCATGTTAAGCTTTAGAAAACGAGAAGAGAAGATGGGTAATAAAGCAGATAGGCATTGCAGGATTCTGAATATTAAGAGGGTGATAGCCGGACAAGCGAGCTACATTTACGTGTCATCAGCATAGAAGTGATACTGAAAGCCATTGGACTGTATGAGCTTTCCATGGCCAATGGTGTAGCTAGAGAAGAGCATGGGTCCTAGGACAGAGCCTTAAAGGACAATAGCAAAGAGGGAACAATAAATAGCAGAAAATGAACAAGACAAGAAGGTGGTGTGAGTGGGAGACACTAAATGTCTGAGGTGATTCAGGCGAGGCTCAAGTCCGTGGCACCAAGAGGTGAGAGAGTTTGTAACAGAAGGAAGTGGTCTACTGTGTCAGAGACAACAATAGCTGATCTCAGGGAGACCAGCTACAAAAAACACAGCGGAGCCTCACTTAAGAGTCTCAACACAGCAATCCGAAGTGCAAAGCTCCCTGGGAAACAGGAATATGCAAAATAAATGTGGAGCCCCAGTTATGGGTCTACAACACAATGAAAGCCATATATCTCTCAAAGGAAGGAAAACCGAGCAAAGGGGTGTCTCCATTACAGAGATCACCAAATCCACCATAGTAAGTGGCCCCTATATCAAGATCCCGCTTTTTTACAAGCTTTAAGGATGTGACGGGGAAAACCTAAGCCAGTTATCCATCCACAGACAGCTGTTTCGGGGTGTTGCTCCTTATCAGTGCAGGATAGGATTCGGGCTAACCGGGAGCAATGCCTCGGAGACTACTCAAACACAACAATAGCTGATCTCAGGGAGACCAGCTACAAAAAAAACGGAGCCTCACTTAAGAGTCTCAACACAGCAATCCGAAGTGCAAAGCTCCCTGGGAAACAGAAATATGCAAAATAAATATGGAGCCCCAGTTATGGGTCTACAACACAATGAAAGCCAGATATCCCTCAAAGGAAGGAAAACCGAGCAAAGGGGTTGTTGTGTTTGTGTAGTCTCCGAGGCATTGCTCCCGGTTAGCCAGAATCCTACTCCGCACTGATGAGGGGCAACACCCCGAAACAGCTGTCTGTGGATGGTTAAATGGCTTAGGTTTTCCCCGTCACATCCTTAAAGCTTGTAAAAAAGCGGGCTCTTGACATAGGGCCACTTACTATGGTGGATTTGGTGATCTCTGTAATGGAGACACCCCTTTGCTCGGTTTTCCTTCCTTTGAGGGATATCTGGCTTTCATTGTGTTGTAGACCCATAACTGGGGCTCCACATTTATTTTGCATATTACTGTGTCAAAGGACAGGTCAAGGAGGACAAAGTAATGTCATTTGGCTTTGGCAGTTAGAAAGTCATTGGAGACCTTGCTTAGGGAGATTTCAGTTGAGTGATGGGATCGGAAGATAGATTGTCACCAAAGAGGGAGCAGATGGGGTGATGGGAGGGGAAATAATTAAGAAAGAAATACAATTAGTTAAGAAATAATGATCATTCCAATTAAATATTTGAGGTCAAGTTGAAAATATATCTACTAAGATGTAAGAATATTAAGTAGGGACACTTGTTTATTTAGTCAAATGTTCTTCTATTAATGTCCTCTGATGATTTCAATGAGTAACATACCAGTTATGCAACTATGATTACGTCATACCTAGTAACAGTCATATCACTCATACTTAAAAGGAAAAATATTAGATTGCTCACACACTATAAAGTCCCCTTTACACTGGCTGATGCCTAGGAAACATAGGAAATCAGGAACATACTGTTAATTTCCGATAATTGCTTCATCACTGAGTCAAGGTTATACTGGTATTTACACACAGCAATTATTCCATCTGTATGGAGGTGAGCAGTTACTACTGTGATTGTTCGTCCCTATATAGATTCATTGTTTGCTCGCTGTGTTGCCTGCAGATCACTATTTTATATGCAGCGTAGGATGTAATCATTCGTAGAAAGTGTGTTCATTCGTCAGGTGATCAGCCCGACTTTCACTTTTGGCAATTATTAGGATTTGTAGGAATATTAATTCCTGATAATTGCTTTAACTCTAAGCCCTTGTAGAGGGGCCTTAAGAATTGAGGGTGGAGTACATTTAGTTTATATGCAGCTCACAATATCTCTTATAATGTGTTCCCTTTAATCTGAGTAAACTTCAATTTTGTTGGTTCCCATTGTTATATATGGATGTAAACAGCGACTTTGCATTTTACAATGTTGGAGTTTGTGTTTTCACATCTGTCTGATAACTTAATTGTCTGCAGTTCTACTTGTCAACTTGTCTGCTTAATAAGCCTTGAAAGATTCCTCAATTTGCATCAACAGTCGCTCTCAAATGCAACATTCCCAATTCTTCTACTGCACAGAAAGAAATGATACTACTAGCTGTACATGAGTCCAATAATTTGTACAGAACATCTTATACCACAAATTTGTAATGCTATGAAGGTATCCTATTCATATAATTTGTAATACAGTGCAGGTGAGTGGTTTATTACAAAATTAGTAAGTTATATACAGTAGTTTCATGCTGAAAGAATAGCTATAGAATAGCTATCAGAACCAAATATTGTCACAGAACATAATCCTCAGTCTGTTTTTTTTATTATTTTGACTTAGTGTAGAAATTCGCATGTAGACATTATTATTTTGCTGAATAGGATTGGATTCTGTTATGACATATTGTAATCTTATTTGATACTAAGGGCATATTACAATAACAACAGCATTTAATTCATATGAATATGTTGCTTTCACAAACCAGTAGATTTAAAAAGGCAGTCAAAATAAGTATTCACTATAAGTCTCATTTAAAGGCACATTCCAACTAAAGCATTTATCATGTATCCACTGGAAAGGTGATACATTGTAGATCAGATGGGGGGGTCTGATCACTATGATTCCAATTAATTCACAGAAAGGAAGCTTCTTCAAACTGCGGTCATGCAGAACTGTTTTTCTACCTACTAGCAATATGAGGCTGCCTCAGTGTTCAGACCTCTACCAATCTAGCAGTTAATACCTTTCCCATGCTTAGATGATGAATGCTTTAGGCCCTATAACAGAGAATTAGAGGATACATTTTGCAATTAGAGATGAGCGAAAATTTTATTTTAATGCTTAAACGAATTTTCCACAAAAATAACGTGATCCGATCCAAATTAATTTGTGACAAAGCACCTTAAAAATCAGCTATGTGACGGCTTCATGGCTGTATGTCAATGTACATCACTGTGTATTGCAGAAACATGCAGAGCTAGTTCTCTGTGGTAGTGAAACAGTTACTACACGTCAGTATGACAGGCAGTTGACAGGTGTGACTCTTAGAATCACTTCACACTTCACTTATTTGGTCCGTTACAGGGCCAAAACTGACCAAGAAGTATGAACTCAGCCTTACAAGTTAATGTTAGCAACAGGTATAAAGGACTTAACTGTGCAGTAGCCCAACATTCTGCTATAGAGTGAAAGAGTGCACTCCTTGTACACCGTTTGCTGATTCCACATAGATTGTTATAGAAAATGTTCACCCCAAAATCAGTAATATCAGACCGCTATTTCACCCCAATTACAGAATCAAGGATTAATGGAATTACTTATGTAAAATTACATTCTGAACCTCCCAAAATCAGTAGTAGCAGAATGCTATTTCACCCCAATTACAGAAATAAGGATTAATGGAATTACTTATGTATAAAAGCATGTGAACAACCTAAAATCTGTAGTATTACAACTCTTTTTAACCCCAATTAGTGCAGCAAAGTATAATAGAATAGCTCCTATTAGCCAAGATTTACACTATTCTATTGGTCCCTGCTCTCTCATATAGTGTAGATGTATGAACTGTTGAAAACTAATATTTTTTAAATAAAGTCTTTCCTAATCACTTTCCCTAGCACTTATCATATCTGTCCCTATGCTCAGTTCACTGGAACATGACGGAGATCGGGCAGGATATGGCTTTTTATAGGGCTGTGAAATCTCAGGGGCTGGTCATCTGCTGATTGGCTGACTGTACAGCATTATGGGTGATTCCTCATTTCCGGGCTATTTATTTCACCTTGTAACATGTGCAGCAGCCATTTTTGGAAAAAATCTGATTCATTACCATGAATTGACAGGAAATCCGAAATCACGAAAAATCTAAATTTTCCTGAAATTTGTATCAAATTCCACTCAGTCAACTTAGTTTCGCTCAACACTAGTTGCAATTATTGATGCACATTGTCACCTATTTAAAGAGTCTCTATAGGCAAAAACAAAAACAAAAAATCCCCTATTATCTAGAGTTATTGAGCTCTACATTTACCCAAGATGACTGGTACTTCCAGTTCTCTGCTGTAAAGAGTGATAGAGAATTTTATAGTTGAAGAAAATCATGCCTACTATGTGTTGGTCATACTGATGGCTGGGTGGGTCTGTAGAGTGACTAACAATTTTAGCCTCAAATACGTGTAAGTCAGATTATTAAATACCGATCAGTATTCTCAAATGATTTCCCCAGCCATCAACACCAGATGCATAAACCCAGTAGAACCCATTTTAGTGAACTAAAGGACATATGGAAGGAAGCAAAACAGTCTGACTTATCTGTCCATAGGCATGGATGAATTCCTTAATTGAAAAACATGGTAGTAGCAGAGTAATATAAAATGTCTGTTTACCCAGCATTGACTACAGATGGTAAGAAACAGAATAGGGCTATATTATTTCTAGAGATGAGCAAATTTTTCAAAACTTCGATTTTCTGGTTCACCGAACATTTTGGAAAAAATTCGGTCGATCGGAATTTATTCGCAGTGAATTTAATTAAAAAACGTCTATTTTCTGGCTGCAAAGAGCCTTTATAGTAGTGTAGAACACTGTGCCTTGCAGTAACATGCATAGGGAGTCTGGCAGACGTCGCTCTTAAAATCACTGTACATTTCACTTATTTGGGCAGTCACGGTGTCCAAACTAACCAAATAACTCAAGTATGAACTTAGCCTTACAGGCCAATGTCAGCGCCAAGAAGAAGTGCACCCCTTTTACAGCGTCGTCAGCAAATTGCACATAGGTGTCTACAGAATCTGTTATATTAGACGCTTAAGCAAGCAGAGCCCCCCGAGTGGAGAGGGTGTCAGCAGTAAGTTTGTATTGACGTCACTGATTATTTTGCCCTTCCTCTGATCCATTAGAACAATAACCCTCAAAAACGGATCCTGTCTGTTGAGAATCTGCCTTCACTTGGTCAGCATTTGGTCACTAATAGTGTTGATCGAGCACCAAAGTGCTCGGGTGCTCGAGTAAAACACCTCGGGATGCTCAGATGCTCGGCACAATGGAAGTCAATGGGAGAACCCGAGCATTAAACCAGGCACACCCTGTTCTGATGAGGGGAGGGTGTCTGGTTCAAATGAAAAGGTCAGAAATTGATTGAAACACCACTTAAATAGTTCCGGAACAGAATCAGGAGGATGTCTCGATGCATTGTTTTCAAGTGTAAGCGCAAATAAATTACAGTCAATGTCACAGATATTTGGGATGCGGAAACGTTATACAGGACAGGTACCACAGGTAATGGCGCTGCTGACAACAGCGGCTAAGAAAAAATTACAGTCAATGTCAAAGATATTTTGGATGTAGAAAAGTTATACAGGAGAGGTAGTGCAGGTAATGTTACTGTCCGCAGCGGACACCGTCTACGGAAAAAGTACACTGGATGTCACAGATATTTTTAGTATGCGCACACGTTAAACAAGAGATGTAGCACAGATAATGCCGCTGTCCGCAGTGTCTATGGAAAAAGTACACTGGATGTCACAGATATTTTTAGGATGCTCAAAAGTTATACAGGAGATGTAGCGCGCATAATGTCGCTGTCTGCAGCGGCCAAACAATTGCACGCTATTCAGCGCAGGTTGCACTAAAAATATATATTGCTGCCAGATGCAACAATAGTCCTTAAAAGGACTTTTGGGTCTCTAACAACTGCACGCAATTTAGCGCAGGTAGTGCTAATAATATATATTGCTGCCAGAGACAACAATAGTCCTTAAAAGCACTTTCGGGTCTCTACAATTGCACGCAATTCAGCGTAGGTTGCGCTAAAAATATAGATTGCTGCCAGACACAACAAAAGTCCTTAAAAGTGCTTTTGGGTCTCTAACACCAACCCTGCCTAAAAAAAATATATATAATTCAATTCCCTACACTATCTGTTTCTTCTACAGCACAGCTCTTCCTGACTAAGACTGAGCCGAACCAAGTGTTTATAGCACCCGATGACGCATTCTGGCCAGCCAATCACTGTAATGCAGTAACCAACATGGCTATGTCATTACAGTGAGTGGCCCTATTTACCTGCGCATTTATTGGCTGCATAGCAGCCAACAAACCTGCGGTGAGGAGACTCGAGCATCGCACTCGAGCACACGCGGTATTCGGTGAGCATGGTTGCTTCACACTAGTCACTAATCAGTCAGTATTAGAGATGAGCGAACACCTGGATGTTCGGGTTCGAGAGGTTCGGCCGAACTTCCGGAAAATGTCCGGGTTCGTGATCCAAACTCAACCCGAACTTCATCCCGAACCCGAACCCCTTAGAAGTCAATGGGGACCCGAACTTTTGGGCACTAAAAAGCCTGTAAAAGACTCCCGGAAAGGGCTAGAGGGCTGCAAAAGGCAGCAAATTGTAGGTAAATCACCTGCAAACAAATGTAGATAGGGAAATGAATTAAAATAAAATAAATAAAAACTAACCAATATCAATTGGAGAGAGGTCCCACAGCAAGGAATCATGCGTCATATCATCCACCACTGGAGAAGGCCACTCTCATTTATTTGGGACCAGCACCCAGACAAAGGATACAGGTCCCACAGCAAGGAATCATGCTTCATATCAACCACCACCGGAGAAGGCCACTCTCATGTATTTTGGACCAGCACCCAGACAGAAGATACAGGTCCCACAGCAAGGAATAAGGCGTCATATCAACCACCACCGGAGAAGGCCACTCTCATGAATTTTGGACCAGCACCCAGACAGAGGATACAGGTCCCACAGCAAGGAATAAGGCGTCATATCAACCACCACCGGAGAAGGCCACTCTCATTTATTTTGGACCAGCACCCAGACAGAGGAGAGAGGTCCCACATCAAGGAATCATGCGTCATATCAACCCCCACCGGAGAAGGCCACTCTCATTTATTTTGGACCAGCACCCAGACAGAGGATACAGGTCCCACAGCAAGGAATCATGCCTCATATCAATCACCAACGGAGAAGGCCACTCTTATTTATTCTGGCCCAGCACCCAGACAGAGGATACAGGTCCCACAGCAAGGAATCATGCGTCATATCAACCACCACCGGAGAAGGCCACTCTCATGTATTTTGGACCAGCACCCAGACAGAGGATACAGGTCCCACAGCAAGGAATCATGCGTCATATCAACCACCACCGGAGAAGGCCACTCTCATGTATTTTGGACCAGCACCCAGACAGAGGAGAGAGGTCCCACAGCAAGGAATCATGCCTCATATCAACCACCAACGGAGAAGGCCACTCTCATTTATTTCGGCCCAGCACCCAGACAGAGGATACAGGTCCCACAGCAAGGAATCATGGGTCATATCAACCACCACAGGAGAAGGGCACTTTTAGAGACTTTGACCCCTGCACCCAGAAAGAGGAGAGAGGTCCCACAGCAGAGATTCAGGCATTTATATCAGCCAGAACAGGAGAAGGCCGCTTTCAGTGACTTAGGCCTTAGCACCGACACAGAGGAGACAGGTAAGATAGCACAAGCATCAGTTTCACATCAACCACCAGAGGAGAAGGGCACTTTTAGAGACTTTGACCCCTGCACCCAGAAAGAGGAGAGAGGTCCCACAGCAGAGATTCAGGCATTTATATCAGCCAGAACAGGAGAAGGCCGCTTTCAGTGACTTAGGCCTTAGCACCGACACAGAGGAGACAGGTCAGATAGCACAAGCATCAGTTTCACATCAACCACCACAGGAGAAGGGCACTTTTAGAGACTTTGACCCCTGCACCCAGAAAGAGGAGAGAGGTCCCACAGCAGAGATTCAGGCATTTATATCAGCCAGAACAGGAGAAGGCCGCTTTCAGTGACTTAGGCCTTAGCACCGACACAGAGGAGACAGGTCAGATAGCACAAGCATCAGTTTCACATCCAGCACCACAGGAGAAGGGCACTTTTAGAGACTTTGACCCCTGCACCCAGAAAGAGGAGAGAGGTCCCACAGCAGAGATTCAGGCATTTATATCAGCCAGAACAGGAGAAGGCCGCTTTCAGTGACTTAGGCCTTAGCACCGACACAGAGGAGACAGGTCAGATAGCACAAGCATCAGTTTCACATCAACCACCACAGGAGAAGGGCACTTTTAGAGACTTTGACCCTGCACCCAGAAAGAGGAGAGAGGTCCCACAGCAGAGATTCAGGCATTTATATCAGCCAGAACAGGAGAAGGCCGCTTTCAGTGACTTAGGCCTTAGCACCGATACAGAGGAGACAGGTCAGATAGCACAAGCATCAGTTTTACATCAACCACCACAAGAGAAGGGCACTTTTAGAGACTTTGACCCCTGCACCCAGAAAGAGGAGAGAGGTCCCACAGCAGAGATTCAGGCATTTATATCAGCCAGAACAGGAGAAGGCCGCTTTCAGTGACTTAGGCCTTAGCACCGACACAGAGGAGACAGGTCAGATAGCACAAGCATCAGTTTCACATCAACCACCACAGGAGAAGGGCACTTTTAGAGACTTTGACCCCTGCACCCAGAAAGAGGAGAGAGGTCCCACAGGAGAGATTCAGGCATTTATATCAGCCAGCACAGGAGAAGGCCGCTTTCATTGACTTAGGCCTTAGCACCGACACAGAGGAGACAGGTCAGATAGCACAAGCATCAGTTTCACATCAACCACCACAGGAGAAGGGCACTTTTAGAGACTTTGACCCCTGCACCCAGAAAGAGGAGAGAGGTCCCACAGCAGAGATTCAGGCATTTATATCAGCCACCACAGGAGAAGGCCGCTTTCAGTGACTTTGGCCCCCTGCACCCACACAAGGAGACATGTCAGACAGCACAAGTATAACATTCATATCACCCAGCACAGGAGAAGGACACTTTCATGTACTTTGGCCCCGGCTCCCAGACAGACGGAAGGTTCATTGAACTCTGGGTTGCACCCCAAGATCCTACTTAATTTCAAAAATTGATTTTTCAATGAAGAAGTGGCCAGGAGTACAAGACAACATGGTTTAAGGCAGTTATTAAGGACTACTCTGCACAAGGGAGGGTCAGGTCTTGTGGGATCCATGCCTGGTTCATTTTTATAAACGTCAGCTTGTCCACGTTGGCTGCGGACAGGCGGCTGCGTTTGTCAGTAATGACGCCCCCTGCCGTGCTGAATACACTTTCAGATAAAACGCTGGCCGCCGGGCAGGCCAGCACCTCCAAGGCATAACATGCTAATTCTGGCCACGTGGACAATTTTGAAACCCAGAAGTTGAATGGGGCGAACCATCCGTCAGTACGTGGAGTTGTGTGCAGATGTACTGTTCAACCATGTTAGTGAAATGTTGCCTCCTGCTAACACGTTCCGTATCAGGTGGTGGGGCAGTTAGCTGTGGCGTGGAGACAAAACTTTTCCACATTTCTGCCATGCTAACCCTGCCCTCAGAGGAGCTGGCCGTGACACTGCTGCGTGGGCGACCTCTAGCTCCTCCTCTGCCTTGGCCTTGGCCTTCCACCTGTTCCCCTGTGACAGTTGGGAATGCTCTCAGGAGCGCGTCTACCAGTGTGCGCTTGTACTCGCGCATCTTCCTATCACGCTCCAGTGCAGGAAGTAAAGTGGGCACATTGTCTTTGTACCGTGGATCCAGCAGGGTGGCCACCCAGTAGTCAGCACACGTTAAAATGTGGGCAACTCTGCTGTCGTTGCGCAGGCACTGCAGCATGTAATCGCTCATGTGTGCCAGGCTCCCCAGAGGTAAGGACAAGCTGTCCTCTGTGGGAGGCGTATCGTCATCATCCTCTGTATCCCCCCAGCCACGCACCAGGGATGTGCCTGCGCTGTGCTGGGTGCCACTCCGCTGTGAACCTGCTTCATCCTCATCCTCCTCCACCTCCTCCTCATCCTCCTCGTCCTCCAGTAGTGGTCCCTGGCTGGCCACATTTGTCTCTGCTGTTGCAAAAAACCTCCCTCTGAGCCACTTCTAACAGAGTGGCCTGAAAATGCTAAAAAAAAAAACCGTCATCTTCCTCCTCCTCCTCCTGGCCCTGGCCCACCTCCTCTTCCATCATCGCCCTAAGCGTTTTCTCTAGGAGACATAGAATTGGTATTGTCACGCTGATAACAGTGGCATCACCACTGGCCATGTTGGTGGCGTACTCTAAACAGCGCAACAGGGCACACAGGTCTCGCATGGAGGCCCAATCATTGGTGGTGAAGTGGTGCTGTTCCGCAGTGCGACTGACCCGTGTGTGCTGCAGCTGAAACTCCACTATGGCCTGCTGCTGCTTGCACAGTCTCTCAAGCATGTGCAAGGTGGAGTTCCACCGGGTGGGCACGTCGCATATTAGGCGGTGAGCGGGAAGGCCGAAGTTCCGCTGTAGCGCTGACAGGCGAGCATCGGCAGGATGTGAACGCCGGAAGCGTGCACAGACGGCCCGCACTTTATGCAGCAGCTCTGACATGTCTGGGTAGTTGTGAATGAACTTTTGCACCACCAAATTCAGCACATGCACCAGGCAAGGGATGTGCGTCAAACCGGCTAGTCCCAGAGCTGCCACGAGATTTCGCCCATTATCGCACACAACCAGGCCGGGCTTGAGGCCCACCGGCAGCAACCACTGGTCGGTCTGTTGTTCAATACCCCGCCACAACTCCTGCGCGGTGTGGGGCCTGTCCCCCAAACATATGAGTTTCAGAATGGCCTGCTGACGTTTACCCCGGGCTGTGCTGAAGTTGGTGGTGAAGGTGTGTGGCTGAATGGATGAGCTGGTGGAAGCAGAGGAGGAGGAGGAGGAAGCCGAGTAGGAGGAGGAGGCTACAGGAGGCAAAGAATGATGCCCTGTGATCCTTGGCGGCGGAAGGACGTGCGCCAAGGAACTCTCCGCCTGGGGCCCAGCCGCCACTACATTTACCCAGTGTGCAGTTAGGGAGATATGGCGTCCCTGGCCATGCTTACTGGTCCACGTATCTGTGGTTAGGTGGACCTTGCCACAAATGGCGTTGCGCACTGCACACTTGATTTTATCAGACACTTGCATGTGCAGGGAAGGCACGGCTGTCTTGGAGAAGTAGTGGCGGCTGGGAACCACATACTGGGGGACAGCCATGGCCATCAGCTGTTTGAAGCTGTCTGTGTCCACCAGCCGGAATGACAGCATTTCAAAGGCCAGTAGTTTAGAAATGCTGGCATTCAGGCCAAGGGCTCGAGGGTGACTAGGTGGGAATTTGCGCTTCCTCTCAAAGGTTTGAGAGATGGAGAGCTGAACGCTGCTGTGTGAAATAGTGGAGACGCTAGGTGACGGTGGCGGTGGTGGTGTCTGTGGCACATTCTCTTTTTGCTGCTCGGCAGGTGGCAACATTCCTCTCGAGGCGGAAGCCGAGGCAGCAGCGCTAGAGGGAGCAGGGGAAGCCTGAGCGGGTTCCTTGTTTTTAAGGTGTGTACTCCACTGCAGTTCATACTTTGCATGTAGATGCCTGATCATGCAGGTGGTGCTCAGGTTAAGAACGTTAATGCCTCGCCTCAGGGTCTGATGGCACAGCGTGCAAACCACTCTGGTCTTGTCCTCAGCACATTGTTTGAAGAAGTGCCATGCCAGGGAACTCCTTGAAGATGCCTTTGGGGTGCTGGGTCCCTGTTGGCGCTGGCCAATAGCAGGCGAACTCTCTGGACGGCGGCTGTTCTGCTTTTGCCCCCTGCTCCCTCTTTGGCTTCGCTGTTGTCTCGGTCTCACCACTGCCTCTTCCTCTGAACTATTTAAGTCAGCGGCACGACCTTCAGTCCATGTGGGGTCTAAGACCTCATCGTCCTCTGCATCGTCTTCCACCCAGTCTTCCTCCCTGACCTCCTCCTGTTCAGTCTGCACACTGCAATAAGACGCGGCAGTGGGCACCTGTGTTTCGTCATCATCAGAGACTCGGTCACTCTGCTGTGGTGGTATTCCCATTTCCTCATCATCTGGATACATAAGTGGTTGTGCGTCAGTGCATGGAATGTCTTCCACCGCTGGGGAAGGGATAGGTGGACGCCCCTGGAAAACCGTGGGAGCAGAGTCTTCAAACAGAAGAAGAGACTGCTGCATAACTTGAGGCTCAGCCAGTTTCCCTGATATGCATGGGGGTGATGTGACAGACTGATGGGCTTGGTTTTCAGGTGCCACCTGTGCGCTTTCCGCAGAAGACTGGGCGGAAGACAATGTGGTGAACGTGCTGGAAGCACTGTCGGCCACCCAATCGACTAATGCCTGTACCTGCTCAGGCCTTACCATCCTCATAACGGCATTGGGCCCCACCAAATATCGCTGTAAATTCTGCCGGCTACTTGAGGGAGTTGTTTCACTACTTTGTGCGCCTGAGGCCGAACGGCCACGTCCTCTGCCAGCAACAGAGGCTCCACAGACACCACCACGACCACGTCCTCGTCCCTTAATAAAATGTTTACTCATTGTTGCGATTCAACTCGCACCACAATAAAATATATTATTTTTCAGCCCCAAAATTCCCACACTGGAAGATATAATTCCTTTTTCCGGTATTAATTACAAGAACACTGCTGCTAATTGGACACCAGATTTTTTATAATGCTAGTTTTGGTACATAGATTCCCACACGGGGAAATATAATTCCTTTTTAGAGGAGTGAAAACGTGAGGCCTAGTTTTTCTGGTCTAACAAACACTAGATTGATTAAATTGGCCTTTTTTCACCAAAATTACAACACTGGACAATAATGCCTTTTGGCGGTATTAATTACAAGAACACTGCTGCTAATTGGACACCAGATTTTTTATAATGCTAGTTTTGGTACATAGATCCCCACACGGGGAAATATAATTCCTTTTAGAGGAGTGAAAACGTGAGGCCGAGTTTTTCTGGTCTAACAAACACCAGATTGATTAAATTGGCCTTTTTTCACCAAAATTACAACACTGGACAATAATGCCTTTTGGCGGTATTAATTACAAGAACACTGCTGCTAATTGGACACCAGATTTTTATAATGCTAGTTTTGGTACATAGATTCCCACACGGGAAATATAATTCCTTTTAGAGGAGTGAAAACGTGAGGACTAGTTTTTCTGGTCCAACAAACACCAGATTGATTAAATTGGCCTTTTTTTCACCAAAATTATAACACTGGACAATAATGCCTTTTGGCGGTATTAATTACAAGAACACTGCTGCTAATTGGACACCAGATTTTTTATAATGCTAGTTTTGGTACATAGATTCCCACACGGGGAAATATAATTCCTTTTAGAGGAGTGAAAACGTGAGGCCTGGTTTTTCTGGTCTAACAAACACCAGATTGATTAAATTGGCCTTTTTTCACCAAAATTACAACACTGGACAATAATGCCTTTTGGCGGTATTAATTACAAGAACACTGCTGCTAATTGGACACCAGATTTTTTATAATGCTAGTTTTGGTACATAGATTCCCACACGGGAAATATAATTCCTTTTAGAGGAGTGAAAACGTGAGGCCGAGTTTTTCTGGTCTAACAAACACCAGATTGATTAAATTGGCCTTTTTTCACCAAAATTACAACACTGGACAATAATGCCTTTTGGCGGTATTAATTACAAGAACACTGCTGCTAATTGGACACCAGATTTTTATAATGCTAGTTTTGGTACATAGCTTCCCACACGGGAAATATAATTCCTTTTAGAGGAGTGAAAACGTGAGGCCTAGTTTTTCTGGTCTAACAAACACCAGATTGATTAAATTGGCCTTTTTTCACCAAAATTACAACACTGGACAATAATGCCTTTTGGCGGTATTAATTACAAGAACACTGCTGCTAATTGGACACCAGATTTTTATAATGCTAGTTTTGGTACATAGCTTCCCACACGGGAAATATAATTCCTTTTAGAGGAGTGAAAACGTGAGGCCTAGTTTTTCTGGTCTAACAAACACCAGATTGATTAAATTGGCCTTTTTTTCACCAAAATTACAACACTGGACAATAATGCCTTTTGGCGGTATTAATTACAAGAACACTGCTGCTAATTGGACACCAGATTTTTATAATGCTAGTTTTGGTACATAGATTCCCACACGGGAAATATAATTCCTTTTTAGAGGAGTGAAAACGTGAGGCCTAGTTTTTCTGGTCTAACAAACACCAGATTGATTAAATTGGCCTTTTTTTCACCAAAATTACAACACTGGACAATAATGCCTTTTGGCGGTATTAATTACAAGAACACTGCTGCTAATTGGACACCAGATTTTTTATAATGCTAGTTTTGGTACATAGATTCCCACACGGGGAAATATAATTCCTTTTTAGAGGAGTGAAAACGTGAGGACTAGTTTTTCTGGTCCAACAAACACCAGATTGATTAAATTGGCCATTTTTTTCACCAAAATTATAACACTGGACAATAATGCCTTTTGGCGGTATTAATTACAAGAACACTGCTGCTAATTGGACACCAGATTTTTTATAATGCTAGTTTTGGTACATAGATTCCCACACAGGGAAATATAATTCCTTTTTAGAGGAGTGAAAGCGTGAGGCCTAGTTTTTCTGGTCTAACAAACACCAGATTGATTAAATTGGCCTTTTTTCCCCAAAATTACAACACTCGACAATAATGCCTTTTGGCAGTATTAATTACAAGAACACTGCTGCAAATTGCACACCAGATTTTTTTATAATGCTAGTTTTGGTACATAGATTCCCACACGGGGAAATATAATTCCTTTTTAGAGGAGTGAAAACGTGAGGCCTAGTTTTTCTGGTCTAACAAACACCAGATTGATTAAATTGGCCTTTTTTTCACCAAAATTACAACACTGGGCGATATAATGCCTTTTGGCGGTATTAGTTACAAGAGGACTGCTGGTTTTTCAGAACACCGGAATTGTTAAAATGCTAGTTTTGCTAGATACATTTCCCACACTGGGAGAAATATTGCCTAAGCCTTTTTACAGTATTAATTACAACAGGAGTGCTTCTTCTGGTCTAACCCCAGAATAATTTTATTATTACGGTGAAAGCTTTTTCTAATTTATATTTCTGGCTGACAGTATTGGACAAAGTAGTGGCACTGGCTAGCCTAGCTGGAACAGCACATTCATGGGATTTGATATCCAAGTGGGTTACTTTCAGTTTCACCACTGATATATTAAATATCTTTGCAGTTAGTATGGGTGACACAAGCACAGCCAAACCCCTGATGTAGTATATCTATGAAAAAATTTACTATTACATTAGATTAATGGACGTTGTGGCAGCTTTTGCTGTAGCACCACAAGTCCCAAAATGGCCGCCGCCTATCAGCCCAGTAACATGTGCCAGAAAACAGTCTGCCCAGCCAGAAAAAAAATTGACTTTGACTGAGCAGCTGAATCGCTGTTGTTCTGATTCACAGGTGTAGATTTTTAACTTCTTTGGAGCTTTGGTTTAGACTCTGTGGCAGCAAGTGCTGGCGCACCACAAGTCCCAAAATGGCCACCGCCGGTCAGCCCAGTTACATGTGCCAGTAAAAATCGCTCTGGCCAGTCTCAACAAAATAGTGACTTTCAGTGAACAGCTCAGCTGAGTTGTTCTGATGCACAGGTGTAGAAAGGTAGATCATTCAATCACTTCTTTATCCCTGCCTATCTCGCCCTCACAGATGCTGCATCCTCTCCCTACACTAGTCAGAGCAGTGTGACGTGCGGCGCTACGTGACTCCAGCTTAAATAGAGGCTGGGTCACATGCTGCACTTGGCCAATCACAGCCATGCCGTTAGTAGGCATGGCTGTGATGGGCTCTTAGGGCAAGAAGTAAAACGCTAGCTGATTGGCTGCTGTGCAGCCCTTCAGAAAGCGGGAAGTAATCGACGAATACCGGACCCGAACTTTTTTGAAAATGTCCGGGTTCGGGTCCGTGTCACGGACACCCCAAAATTCGGTACGGACCCGAACGATTTTCGAACTGTTCGCTCAACACTAGTCAGTATTGCTAATGCCAAAAAAAAAACAGGAGTGGATCTAAAACAGAGATGACAAGTGAATGGAATATTTTCATGTCCTCTGTGTTTTGTACCCACTTCTGCTTTTAACTACCAAATCACAAGCCAATTCTGATGGGATCATACAGGCGTTACACCTGCTACACAGACAGGGTGTCTGCTTCCGACATATCAGAAGAAGGGTCAAATAAAGGATGATGTCAGCCACGCCGAAAGGAAAAATAGTGGCCCAGTCATGAAGTGGGGAGGGTGGGAACAGCATGAGATGTCTACAGAGTGACCATATGACATAGTGGTGAGATGGAAGCAGCATGAGGAGGCTATAGAGTGGCACAATGACAGTGTGGAGGTGACAGCAGCAGCATCAGGAGGCCACAGATCGGCACAATGATAGAGCGTGGAGGTGGCGGCAGCAGTAGCATCAGGAGGAGGCCACAGAGAGGCATATTGACAGTGTGGAGTTTGAGGCAGCATCAGGAGGCCACAGAGTGGCAAGGTGACATAGTGCGGAGGTGGCAGCAGCATGATGAGACCACAGAGTGGCAAGGTGACATAGCGTGAAGGTGGAAGCAGCATGAGAAGACCACAGAGTGACCCAATGACAGAATGTGGAGGTGGCATCAGGATCAGGAGGCCACAGAGTGGCAAGGTGACATAGTGTGGAGGTGGCAGCTGCATCAGTAGGTGACAAAGTGGCAAGGTGACATAGTGTGGAGGTGGCAGCTGCATCAGTAGGTGACAAAGTAGCAAGGTGACATAGTGTGGAGGTTGCTACAGCATCAGGAGGCCACAAAGTGGCAAGGTGACATAGTGTGGAGGTGGCAGCAGCATGAGGAGACCACAGAGTAACCCGGTGACAGAGTGTGGAGGTGGCAGCAGCATAAGGAGACCACAGAGTGGCAAGGTGACATAGTGTGGAGGTGACAGCAGCATGAGGAGACCACAGAGAAGCAAGGTGACATAGTGTGGAGGTGGCAACAGCATGAGGAGACCACAGAGTGACCGAGTGACAGAGTGTGGAGGTGGCAGCAGCATCAGGAGGCCACAGAGTGGCAAAGTGACATAGTTGTGAGGTGGCAGCAGCATCATGAGACCACAGAGTGACCTGATGACAGACTAGGGAGTTGGGTGGCAATAACAGTAGCCACTGACGATGATGGGTATAGAAAGGAGCACTTGGCATCAGATGAGTGGCATCAGGCGGGTGACAGCATCAGAATAGTAGCTGAGGCAGGTAGCCTTTTGTCAAGGTATGGGTGAGGCAGCATGGATGATCTAATCTGATGCATCAGGCATTGGGGGCTTGAAATCCTGGCTAATTTGCGCCTGATTCATCTTGACAAAGGTCAGTCTCTCCACATTTTGGGTGGACAGGCGAGTTCTTCTTGGGGTAACTATGGCCCCACCACACTAAGCACCCACTCTGATGCCTCACTACTGGACGGGCAGGATAGCTTTTCCAGGGCTAACTCTGCCAGTTGCGGCCACAAATCCTCGCAACTCCAGCTCCCACGCCACTCTCCTCATCACTACTTGCCCTCCTAGTGGAGGCAGCGGCGGATGTCTCCTCCACATCTTGTTTTGCCAGTAGTTGCTGACTGTCTTCTAGTAGCTCGCCCTCACTGTATGGTGGAGTTGAGCCCACTGCATACAATACTTCTCTGGCTGAGGGAACAGAAAAGGACAGAGGCAGATTGAGGACAGGTGAGGGCACAGGGCCTGCTCCCGAGCCATGTCAACTAAGGGTTATGTCTGTCAAACCCACTGACTCTTGGCTGGGGGTGTCTGATGTCACTTGCGAAGTTGAAGATCGAGTCAACCACTCAAGAAACGCTGGGTTGTTGGTCACGACACGACTGCTAGCTGACACTGGGAGCTCAGGCCTCTCGAAGTGATCCCTGTTGCCACGGCCCCTTACTCTGCCGTGACCTCTGTCTGCGCCAGAAACTTTTAAACCTCTGCCACTCCCCTGTGTAAGGCCTGGCATTTCTCTGTCTGACATACTGTTAGATCAAATAAATAAATAAAATGGCTTACCCCCCCCCCTGTAATACACACAAAAAAGGGCTTTAGAAAATACAACTGCACTTCTCATCGGCAAATATATTTTTTCTTTTTCCACTAATACACGCCATAAACGGCTTTATAACATATAACTGCACCACTGATCGGCCAAAATATTTTTTCTTTTTCCACTAATACACACCACAAAAGGCTTTAGAACATATAACCGCACCGCTGATCGGCAAATATATTTTTTCTTTTTCCACTAATACGCGTCACAATCGGCTTTAGAACATATAACTGCACCGTTGATCAGGAAATATATTTTTTCTCTTTCCACTAATACACGCCACAAACAGCTTTAGAACCTATAACTGCACCACTGATCGGCAAATATATTTTTTCTTTTTCCACTAATACACGTCTCAAACGGCTTTAGAACATATAACTGTACAGCTGATCAGCAAATATATTTTAACTTTTGCCACTAATACATAATAAAAAGGGCTGTAATTTTCGCACTTCACCAAAAAACGGCTAATAAGCCCTTTTTTTCCCACTAATACAAACCAAAAAATGCTTTAGAGCATATAACTGCACCGCACAAGAGCAAATAAGACATATAAATATTTTTCTTGTAATAAACCTTGTTAATGCCTGTTTCGAACAGCACTTGCACCCTAATAAGAACGGTTTGCTGGAATTACAGAGCTGTATAATGGCAATTTGGATCCCCAAGAGAATATAGGAGTGGGCCTGAAATCAAGAACAAAGCCAGGGGTGGTCACCAATACTAAATACAATTTTATCTGGGGTACCACTAAAATATAACCTTTAATGATTCTATTAATATATGCTCAAATAATATCACAATTATCAACAATGAACCAGTGCCGGCTCAGTGTCATAGGCACAAAGTATTGTGCCACAACAATTCTGTGCAAACAAAATACAAACCAGTGAATGAATGGATAGGATAGGATGCCTCGAGACAGGTCACTGGGTCTCTGACGCTATCACTCCCTATCGATCCACTAAAGCGCCTAGATATGCCCTGTTAAATCCCTTCTTGACAGGACAGTGATTGCCCAGTTTAATCAAGAAAAATAGAAAGTGGGAAATAAACAGACTAAGGTGCTCAAATAAACATGTTAAAATGGGGTACGTGACTTTGTATTCCCCATCAAAATCTGTCCCAACGCGTTTCCTCGGCTGTCGCCGGTTCATCAGGGGACCATACTATATGAATCCTTCAAAAAAAGGTTGCTAGGTGCATCAATATTGAGCTAAATGCATAAATATTAAGTACATCAATGATAAACTGAATACATAGATGCAAAATGTGCCAATGCTGAATACACAAGGGCAAACAATGTTGCCAATATAAGATGGAGTATATAAACACACTGAGTACATATAGACCTCTTAAACAATGGTGTTAGTGCAACCAGAGATGCCCGGTATATCTTAAAGGCAGCAGCCATACGCGGTGAGCCATGCCTCTCACACGCCCGACCGGACGCCTTACATGCTGCTGACCTCCCGTCTAACTACCTGGAGAAGATAAGTAGCAGGGCAATATTATATCTAACTCTGTGACTTTAAGATATACCGGGCATCTCTAAATGTTGCGGATTGATTCCTCCCTTTCCTTTCCCTACATCTTAAATAATCTTTCCTTGCACTTGTAAATGTTTTTTTTTAGCACAATGACTTTTTTTCTAACACTGTCCCTAGCGCCTGCTGATGTCTCTCCCTGCACTAAGTACACTGGTAAATGGCAGAATCCAAGATGACTGAGACTATTTTTAAAGCTGTGACATCATAGGGTTGGCTGCTGATTGGGTCCATGCATGGCGTTATGGGTAATTACACCTTCCCAGAGTTCCTTGGTCCAAATCCTCACACGTTCAGCAGCCATTTTAGGAAAATATGTGATTCTTTACCAATCATTTGCAGAATCCAGGTAGGAAGTAGTCCTTTACAGCAGAAGTCTCATATTTTATTTTTTTAATAACTGACCATGCAGCACTATAGTGTAGTTGTTAAGGTTCTTGGCTGTAATGTAGAAGGTTGTGCGTTCAAATTCAGTCAGAAAATTTTCAGAAATAGAGGCTAAATTAAGTTTAAACATATATATTTACGTTTTTAGCCATAATATGCTTACATTTATTATTATATATTTAGAATATATAATATGATATATTTAAATATATTATGGCTAAAACATCAGAAGTAGTTTCCCACATAATATGCATTCATATATATTGGACATATAATTATATATATATATATATATATATATATATATATATATTAGTAAATACACATTAATTTTGTGCCGTACATTTTTTACAATTATTAAAAAATATATAAGTTTAATTTAGCCTCTATATCTGAAAAGTTTCTGGCAGGATTTGAACTCAAAACCTTCTACATTACAGCCAAGAACCTTAACCACTACACTATAGAACTGCATGGCTAGTTGCCAAAAAAAATAAAATATATGAGACTTCTGCTGTTTAGGAATACTTCTCGTAAATCACAGCAGTGAGCTTTGAATGGAAGCACTGGCCTCTGCACTATAGAGCTTCAGAAATTAGGCAGTTCAGTCTGTCTGAAGATAGTAAGAATCATCCTGCTACATTATAATAATATATTGCAACACATATATACGTACAAGATTTGCAATAGTATGAACTATATAATTTCTGGACTGACAACTAGAGACATTCATACCAGTTTTCAATGCATTATACTGCAATTTTGTATTCATTTTTATTCTTGATTTTTTAAAATGTATTCCTTTTTTATCTAGCAAGGACTTAGCTAAATCGATGACTATTAGTATATTGTTATATATGGGAAAATATTGTTTCTCCAATAATTTCAGATGAGGGGTGTGCCTGCCACTAGTTAGACAAAAACGGAAAGTGCAAATGTATTTTGGCCCCTGCATATCAAATATCAAAATGATGTTAAAGGGGTATTGCAAACAGAAAAACTATTAACTGGTTAATACACCTAGTAATGTACAGTAGAGTCTTTTTATTAATTGAGCTCTTCTGTTAGATCTTATATCCTTCTTCCACTGAAAAGTAAGTACTGCATCTTCTGGTTTCACACTAAAGACCACTTTACACTGCTTAACTAAGCAAACGATTGTCAGGAAGGAAGCATTAATTCCGACAATCACTGCTAATCAGTAAATAAGACCACTGCATTTACATGCAACAATAGCTTTCCCAGTATGAGGAGGAGCGATTGCTAATGCCATTGCTACTCATTATACAGAATTATTGTTTAGACAGCATGATCTGCTGCTGTCAAACAATGATTTAGATGACTGCGTGAAAGATCCAATTACTCGATAAAGGAGTAATGTTTTGCTCATCCATCTGGTAATTGGTAGCCCCTTTAAACTAGCACATTATTGCTAACTAGTGTTCCTACGAACGCTTATTAGCAATGATCTGCCTATCAAAAAGTGTAAATGGACCTTAACTGTACTCTCAGCTAGATATAAGCGAATCTTCCAAAATTCAGTTCATTTTGGAGTATGTGGTGTATTAAGAAAAAAAAAGTATGTGCTATTAGCCATTCAGCGGTGAAAATACATTGTTTTATAGACATTTTTGTGGTGTATTAAAGGGGTTCTCTGGGAATTAAGAAAATGAAAATACTTAAATATTACTTCATTATAAATATATTCCCAAATACCTTTCATTAGATATAATGGCTTGTTTGGTCTAGGGAGCAATCATTAGTAGTTTTGGGCACGAATATTCTAATTGCAATTTTATAATATAGTGATACATATTCGTATTGGTGAATATTCTAGATATTTTTTTCCTCTGAACCCTTGATCCCACCCTGCTTCTTGCTTGTGGGTCAATGAGAAGGCTGCAAAGTCTTTGTCTAAAATTAGCAACATCCCTAGCAGCCAATAGGAAAGTTGCCTACCTCTTACTACATAAGAACCTACCCAGCAGTCATTTTCAGCATTTTTTTTTTTCAGTTCTGAGAGAGACAGCAGTGTGCTTTTCTGTGTCACATTACATTAGATAGTTAGTGAGTTAATATATATATATATATATATATATATATATATATATTACAGATGGTTAGTGGGAGATAGTCAGTGTAGGTTAGATAGTGATATAGTATAGATCATAGGTTCCAGTGCAAGGTGTTAGGTAGTGCTTGCTACAGGCAAGTTCACAACAATACTTAGTGCACCAATCACTAATATGTAGTCAGACCTGCTAAACTGTGAAGTTGAACATATTGCGCAAAAATATGCGCATCATTTATTGCCGATTTGTGCAATCACGAATATATTGGAGCATATAAAGCTATTGTAATGTTCTGCCATGCCAACCATTTTCTGCAGTCTCAGGAAACTTCTAGCAACTTGAGAAATGTAGCAATAGTGACCCCCGCCTGTATTGCGTGCAATACGCACATATTACATTGGCGATTTTCGCAAATCAAGAAAATAATCGCGAATTCTTGAATTTGCAAATTTATGATGAATATTCGCCGAAACATTTGCGAAATATCGCTAATTCGAATATTGCCCCTGCCACTCATGACTAATCATTAGGAGAAACAAAATTGCTGCAGTCCTATTAGTACTCACAAAATCTCTCCTAATCACACAGGAGGACTAGTTACTTCAGAACACTGGGGTAAAGAGCTGCCTCATCCTCCTCTCTGCTCTGCTTGTCAGGGATTATGATCCTGACTACAGTTTAATATGATCTTCAGTTTAATCTCTGTAGTAATAAAGTTCTTGAGGAAACATAGAGTGGACAGACAAGAAAGACTGCGGTAATATGGGGCTGTGGTAATGGAGACTGCATACAATTGCTGCTGCATTAGCTGCATCTGCTCATGAACTCCATTCCTACAGAGATTCAGCTAAAGTTCTTATCAGCTGTATTCAGGATCATAATCCCTGACAAGGAGGACAGGAAGATGAGGCAGCTCTTTACCTCAGTGTTGTGAAGTAAATTGTCCTGCTGTGTGATTAGGACAGGTTTTGTGTATACTAATAGGACAACAGCCTTTTTGTTTCTCCTGATGACTGCTCCCCAGACAAAACGATCCATTATACCTACCTATAATGAAATGTATTTGGGAATATATTTCTAATGAAGTAATATTTAAGTATTTCAATTGTTTTCATTCCTGGAGAACCCTTTTAATAGTAAAAAAAAAAGTATGTGTTATTTGCCATTTTGCCGTGAAAGTATATTGTTTCATAGACATTTTTGTGGTGTAATAATAAGGAATAAAAATGCTTGTTATTAGCCATTGAACTGTGAACGTACATTGTTGTATAGACATTTTTGGGATGTATTAATTTACTTTTAATTTAATTATTTTATTTTACAGTATGTCAGACAGACAAGTTACAGACTCTTCAAAGGGAATGGGCAGTGGCCAAAATGTTTCTTGAGCAGGCAGAAATAGCAGCAGAAGAAGGGAGGGTGGCAGCAGGAGTTGCAACGAGAGGCCTCAGCTCCCAGTGTCATCTATCGGTCGTGTCTTGACCAACAACCCAGCGGTGCTTGAATGGTTGACTTGTCGCAAGTGACCTCAGACAACCACAGCCAAGAGTTGGTGGGTTCTTCAGACATGACGCTTAGTTGGCATGGCCCGGGAGCAGGCTTTGTGCCCCCAACTGTCCTTGACCTCCCGTTGTCATTTTTTGTCCCCTCAGCTCGAGAAGCATTATATGCCGTAGGTAGTCAGCAGCTACTGATCAGCCAAGATCCGGAGGAGATATCCGCCACTTCCTCAGGTAGGCAAGCAATGATGATGAGAGTTGCTTGGGTGCTGGTGTTGCAAGTGGCCAGTCCCCTGGCCCTGAGACCATTGAGGGGGACATCGGTGATGTGCAGACTGTAGCGGATGATGATGATGTAGCCGATCGCTCTTGGGAGCTGGGTGAAGAAGGGGCTTCATCCTCATCAGAAGAGGGTGCCAGCTTGTGTGTGAGGCAGCAGCTTAGCCAGCAAGGTGGCAGCATAGCAGTGAGTCAGAAATGTGCCAGCAGTGGGAAGTCTGGAGCCAAACAATCCACGGGTAGTCCGCCCGCTTCGCAGGAGCCTACCTGCCCGGAAAGTAGCAGTGCAGGAATTCATAGAGGCAGCGGTAACAGGCAGTTAACGTGGAGTGTTGGGGAGAAAATGCCATACTTGGCGGTGTGGCAGTTTTTTGTCAAGCCACCGGAAAAGGTAAACATGGCCATTTGCCAAATCTGTGGGCAGAAGGTGTAGCATGGCCAGAGTGCCAATGTTGGCACCACGACTCTGAGTCAACACATGCAGTATCACCATAAAGTAGCCTGGGAGAACTGTGGTGCCAATGTAGTGGTCCAGCCTGCCGCAGCAACTGATGCATCGCCCAGTGGCCAGGCTCCACCACCTCAGCCGAAGTCAAGGCTCCACCACCTCAGCCGAAGGGAGCTGTCTGTACTTACCATCATCTTCTGGTCCTGATGCTCCTGCTCCTTGTCCTCCTACTCCTCATCAGTCATTTAGTCAGCAATCGATCACCGAAGCGATTGCCAAGAGACAACAGTATGCGGGCACTCATCCAATGGCGCAGAAGCTAAATGTGCTCCTGTCCAAGTTGCTGGTGCTGCAGTCCATCCCTTTCCAAGTGGTGAACTCTGCACCTCTCAGAGAACTGATGGCTTGTGCCAAGCCGAGGTGGAGAGTCCCAATGCGTAATTTCTTTGTGAAAAAGGCAGTACAAGCCTTGCGTACCTATGTTGAACAGAAAGTGGGCCAGTCATTGAGCCTGTCGGTGTTCATCAAAGTGCACGGCAACATTGACATGTGGAGCTTTAACTACAGTCAAGGACAATATATGTTCTTTATGGCTCACTGGGTAAATGTGGTTGCTGCCCAGCCACACAAGCAACGTCGTCAGGTGACGACGCTGCTGCATCCACGTTTTTATGCCATTTGTCCTGCAACAATTTCCACCTCTGCCTCCTCATCCTCCACAGTGTCCTCAGCCTCCACTGCAAGGACAATTCACAGTGCTCCTCCAGCACACCACATGGGCAGGACACAGCATTGCCACGCTGTTCTGCACCTAGTTTGCCTGGGCGAGTGAAGTCACATAGGGGAGGAACTGCTCTGCATCCTTTATCAATAAATCAAATCCTGGCTTTCTCCTAGACAGCTCAAAATCAGAACCATGGTCACCAACGGGAAGAACATGGTATAGGTGCTGCATCAAAGAGATTTTAGCAATGCGCCCTGCATGTCGAACATGTTCAATCTGATCGTAAAGAGGTTCCTGAAGTCATCCACCCATCTGCAAGACATCCTGAAAATCGCCAGGAAACTGTGTATACACTTCAGCCATTTTTGCACTGCAAAGCACATCTTCCTTGAGCTGCAAAGGCAGAATGGAGTTCTGCAACGACGGCTGATATGCAACATTTCCACCCACTTTAATTCCACCTTCCATATGATGGACCAACTATATGACCAGAGAAAGGCCATAAACGATGTGCAACCCCTGTGTAACTTCGATGTTAGCTAGTGTAAGCTCATGCGTGATACCTGACGTTTGCTCGGGCCATTTGAGGATTCCAGTTTGTTTGTCAGTCGCCAGGACTATGGGATGAACAACGTCATTCCACTGATTCATGTCCTGGAACAGATGCTGCTAAATCTGGCTGTCCAGGGGACAGGAGACGTGGCGACTACATCTCATGGACACATTAGCCCAGTGGGGGCTGAACTAGAGGAGGAGAGGAGGAGGACATTCGAACACAAGCAATATGTAGAGAAACCTGTAGTAAATGGCCCGATGCATGCTCAGTTGCTTACATAGTGACAGACGAATTGTCACCATTTGACAGAGGGATGAGTATTGGCTCTCCACCATGTTGGACCCTTGCTACAGGTCGAAAATTGGGGCATTTTTTACACCCGCTGAGAGGGAGGACAAACTGAACTACTATCAAAACATCCTCTATAGTCAGTTGGCCACTGCCTATGTGCGCCATCGTTCATCCTCACGTAAGTCTGACCGGGGGGCCCTCTGCACTCACGTTCCACTGCCATGGCTGCTAGAGGAGATGGGAAGGCAGGAGCAATACCAGCTCCATCAGCAGCAACATAAGTCTAGAGTCGCTGATGAGCAGTTTTCTTCACCTGCCTAGTGAGGAAACTACTCACCAGTAGCAGGTTGACATGGAGCAGAACCGGAACCAGCAGGTGGTGGCATATTTGTACTGTACCCTGCCTCCCCACATTGAAGATCTCCTGGACTACTGGGCAGCCAAACTTGATTTGTGGCCGCAACTGGCCGAGTTTGCACTGGACATGCTTTCCTGTCCGGCCAGCAGAGCTGGTGTTTAGTACGGCGTGGGCCATAGTTACCCCAAGTAGAACTCGCCTGTCCACCCAAAATGTGGAGAGACGGACCTTTGTGAAGATGAATCAGGCATGGATCAGCCAGGATTTCCACACACCAGTGCTTGATACATCAGACTAGATTTTCCATGGTACCACACCTAAACTTTATCAGATGAGACCTGTTTCTTCTGGCTACCTGCTTCAGCTACTATTCTGATGCTGCCACCCACCACCTGATGCCACACACCTGCTGCCAGCTGCTCCTACTGCCACCCACCATATTCAGCTGGTACTGGTATTGCCCTCCCACCTGTGGTCTCCTCATGCTGCTACCACCTCACCACTCTGTGGTATCCGCATGCTACTGCAACCTCACCACTCTGTGGTCTCCTCATGCTGCGGCCAGCTGAACACTCTGTCACTGGGCCACTCTGTGGTCTCCTCATGTTGCTGCCACCTTACCACTCTGTGGTCTCCTCATGCTGCTGCCACCTCACCACTCTATGGTCTCCTCATGCTTCTACCACCTCACCACTCTGTGGTCTCCTTGTGCTGCTGCCACCTCACCACTCTGTGGTCTCCTCATGCTGCTGCCACCTCACCACTCTGTGGTCTCTTTATGCTGCTGCCACCTCACCACTCTGTGGTCTCCTCATGCTGCTGCCACCTAACTACTCTGTGGTCTCCTCATGCTGCTGCCAACTCAACACTCTGTCACTGGGACACTCTGTGTACTTCTTAGGCTGTTCCCACCCTCCCCACTCCATGGCTGTGCCATGCCTTGCCTTTTTTGGCCTGGATGACATCACCATTTATTTTACCCTTCTTCTGCTGTGTCAGAAGGAAGAAAAAATGAGACACACCTCTGATCTGTCTATGTAGCAGCTGTAAGGCCTGTATGACATGGTCCCTATTTTGCATCAGAATTGTCTTATGATTTGGTAGCCAAAAGCAGGAGTGGGTACAAAACTCAGAAGACAGGAAAAGATTCCATTAACGTGTCATCTCTGTTTTGGACCCACTACTTTTTTTTTTTTTTTTGGGCCTTAGCAATACTGATGGATTGCTGACTGAGTGAAGGCAGATGCTAAACAGACAGGATTCGTTTTTTGGGATCAGTGACGTGCACACAAACTTACTGCTGACACCCTATCCACTCTGTCAGGGGGGCTCTACTTGTATAAGCGTTTAATAATACAGGTTCTGTAGAAATCTATGTGGAATCAGCTGAGGCAGTGTAAGAAGAGTGCCCTCTTTCACTTTACAGTATAATCTTGGGCCACTGCACAGTTCTTTATACCTGGCACTAGCTTTGAACTTTAAGACCTCTTTCACACAGGTAAAAATTCAGTGCGGGTGCAATGCGTGAGGTGAACGCATTGCACTCGCACTGAATCTGGACCGATTCACTTCAATGGGGCCGTGCAGATGAGCGTTGATTTTCACGCATCACTTGTGCGTTGCGTGAAAATTGCAGCATGTTCTATATTCGGCGTTTTACACGCAGTTCAGGCCCCATAGAAATTAATGGGGCTGCGTGAAAATTGTGAGCATCCGCAAGCAAGTGTGGATGCGGTGCAATTTTCACGCATTGTTGCTAAGAGATGATAGGGATAAGCAACCCCTATTCACTGTATTATTTTTCCTTATAACATGGTTATAAGGGAAATTAATAGCATTTTTAATACAGAATGCTTTCTAAAATGTTGATTGACATTCTGTTTTTATCACGCGCGTGCAAAATGCATTGCACGCGCGTGGAAAAAACTGAAGAGTGCAACGCAAGCACAGTCAAAACTGACTGACTTGTGTGTTTCCCACATTGCACCTGGGACGCATCCGGAGCAAATCCGGAACGCCTGTGTGAAAAAGGCCTAAGGCTTAGTGCTTACTTTAGTTATTTTGTCAGTTTTAGCCCTGTGACTGCCCAAATAAGTGAAGTGTGAAGTGATTATAAGAACGACGCTTGTTATCTGCGTGTCATACTGACTCACAGTATTGTTTAACTTCTACAGCAGACTCCCTATGCAGGTTTCTGCAAGGCACAATGTTCTAAACCACTATGCTGGCTCTCTGCAACAAGGAAATAGCTGTTTTTGTAATGCGATTCATCACAAATAAATTTGGATCGAATCAAATCTTTTTGGAAAATTCAGTGAAACGACCAAATCGAATTTTTGAGAAATTCGCTCAACTCTATTGACTATGATGTGCTGACACATACTGTCCAAAATGAGGCAAAAAGCACACACTTTGGCATACATTGGGTCAATAGAAGTCTATAGACAAGTATGGAATATATTTCACATTTCTCTTATAAATGTACATGCACTAAAGACCTAGACAAGAATGAAACATATACAAAATATGCAATTCTGCTGATGCTTACAGATGTGAGTATGTATTATATAGCATGATTTATGAATTCTGTGCAGTCACAATACTATTTGCAAAATATTGACAGCAATGACAGCTCTGCTCAATCATAGCCATTAAGTTGTTAAGGAGTTAAACCTCCGTCGCAGTCTCTTTGCTTCACCAATATATACTAATTTATTCTGTTGCATTGAAACATATAAAACCTTCCTCTTCAGCACAGGTATCTTTAATTTGTATCTCGCAGAATAGATTTTAGAAAACCAAATATGAGCATCTTTCAACATGGAAATCTTTTCAATGGAGTAAAACTGATATGCACTTGTAATTTAATGGGGCATGCTATCTGTATATCTTAACACAGTAATATCCATTCAGAATGGAAAGGTAGTAAAGAGAATTCAAAGTAAAATAAAACTGCAGATTGAAACAAAAGTCTGTGGAGAAAGATTTTATGAAGATTAAGTGTAGTTAAGCAACTGTTCACTGATCGGAAACAACGGAAAACGTCAAGCATTTTTAACCGCTAAATGCATCAAGATAGGCAAATAATAGAAGCATTGAACAAACTGAATTGTGGGAAATCACTGTAGAAAGTTACAAATGATCTAAAATGAATTACCATTCTAAACACAAACATTAAGTGACACTATTACTGCTGAATTAAGCGTAAAGTGTCCTTGTGTCAATTGTTACTCCAAAACAATATACAGATAGGCAAATTGGCTTCCTACAAAATTGATTGACCCTAGTGTGCATTGTATGTTGGGGTTGAGCGCCTAGATGGCAGGCACTGACTTCCCAGAGTCACTCCAGCCACACAACTATCTCTCCATTAAATTTATTAAGTCTCAACTTAAATTAATGATAACTGTATATAAGTGACATGCAATGAGCTCCTCCTAGTGGCAACTGATTATAGTCAGAATTTTATAATTTAGATATAAAAAGGGATTTTTGTAAAAGTAAGAAGACTTCCGCACTCAGAGTGAGATGCAAGTGCACTTACTCCATCTTTTATTGTGAGAACTCCGAGTACAATAAATGTTTTCAGCCTAAAAGGCCTTCATTGGACAATGATTTCATGTTGGAAATTCCAACATGACAATGATCCAAAACACAAGGCCAAGTCAATCTGTCATTTGCTACAGCAAAATAAAGTGGAGGTTCTGGAGTGGCCATCTCAGTCTCCAGACCTCAATATTATTGAGCCACTCTGGGGAGACCTCAAACGTGCAGTTCATTCAAGACAGCCCAAGAATTTAGGGGAACTGGAGGCTTTTTGCCAGGAAGAATGCCCAGCTTTACCATCTGAAAAGACTACCACAAAAGACTTCAAGCAGTCATTGATGTTAAAGCGGGCAATACATGGTATTAAGAACTGGGGTATGTAATCTTTTGAACAGGTTCATTTGGGTAGTTTGTGTTTGGATTATGATTCAAAAAGAGTAAACACAGTTGTTTGACAATAAATGGCTTCAGCCAACCACTAACCACGAGTGAAAGAAAAGTTTTTGTGTTAGCATTCATATTCTCTGAACAATGGTTAAGAAATCATAAATTCTGTAAGGGTATGTACACATATGAGCAAAATTGTAGATGATATCTCTGTAATTCAGGCAAACCATTATCTTTATTGGGGTGCAAGTGCTGTGTGATACAGCCATTAACAGGGTCTATTGCTAGGAAATATTTCTATGTCTTATTAGCCCTTGTGCAGTACGGTTATATGTTCTAAAGCCTTTTTTTGCGTGTATAAGTGGGGGGAAAAAAGGGCTCTTTAAGCGTTCAGAAGAGTAGTTATATGTTTTAAGACTTTTTTGGTGTGTATAAGTGGGGGAAAAAGGGCTTATTAGCCATTGTGTGGTGAAGTAAGAAAATTACAGCCCTTTTTGGCGTGTATTAGTGGCAAAAAAAAGTATTCTTTGCCGTTCAGCGGAGCAGTTATATGTTCTAAAGCCTTTTATGCGTGTATTAGTGAAAAAATAAAGTGCTTATTAGCCGTTGTGTGGTAAAGTGAGAAAATTGCAGCCTTTTTTGGCATGTATTAGTGGCAAAAAAAGTATTATTTGCCATTACGCGGTGCAGTTATATGTTCTAAAGCCTTTTTTCGCGTATATTTGTGGCAAATAAAGTATTATCTGTCCTTTTGCTCTGCAGTTATATGTTCTAAAGCCTTTTTTGGCATGTATTAGTGGCAAAAAAATTGTCTTATTAGCCGTTGTGTGGTGAAGTGACGAAATTACAGCCCTTTTCAGAGAGTAATAGTGGCAAAAAAAGCATTTGCCGTTCAGCTGTGCAGTTATATGTTCTAAGGCCTTTTTTGGCGTGTATTAGTTGAAAAAAAAATGGGGTTTATTAGCCGTTGTGTGGTGAAGTGAAAATATTTCAGCTTTTTTAGTGGCAAAAAATATATATATTATTTGCCGTTCAGTGGTGCAGGTACAGTGGCTTGCAAAGTATTCACCCCCTTGACTTTTTTGTATTTTGGTGCCTCACAACCTGGAATTAACATTGATTGTTTGAGGATTCGCATCATTTAATTTACAGAACATGCCCACAACTTTGAAGATGTTTTTTTTCTTTTTTATTCTGAAGCAAACAATAAATAGGACAAATTAACAGAAAAAGTTAATGTGCATAACTATTCACCCCCCTACAGTCAATACTTTGTAGAGCCACCTTTTGCAGCAATCACAGCTCCTAGTCGCTTTGGATAAGTCTCTACGAGCTTGCCTTATCTTATGACTGGGATTTTTGCCCATTCCTCCTTGCAAAACTGCTCCAGCTCCTTTAAGTTGGATGGTTTGCGCTTGTGAACAGCAATCTTTAACCACTTCAGCCCCCCTAGCTTAAACACCCTTAATAACCAGGCCTCTTTTTACAATTCCGCACTACACTACTTTCACCGTTTATTGCTCCGTCATGCAACTTACCACCCAAATGAATTTTGCCTCCCTTTCTTCTCACTAATACAGCTTTCATTTGGTGGTATTTCATTGTTGCTGACATTTTTACTTTTTTTGCTATTAATAAAAATTTAATGACATTTTTGCAAAAAAATGACATTTTTCACTTTCTGTTGTAAATTTTTTTTAAAAAAACTACATTTCTATATACATTTTTCTCTAAATTTATTGTTCTACATGTCTTTGATAAAAAAAAATCCAATAAGTGTATATTTATTGGTTTGGTTAAAAGTTATAGCGTTTACAAACTATGGTGCAAAAAAGTGAATTTCGGCATTTTGAAGCAGCTCTGACTTTTTGAGCACCTGTCATGTTTCTTCAGGTGCTGGAATGTCAGGATAGTATAAATACCCCCCAAATTACACCATTTTAGAAAGAAGACACCCCAAAGTATTCGTGGAGGGGCATGGTGAGTTCATGTATCATTTCATTTTTTTTCACAAGTTAGCGGAAAATGACACTTTCTGAGGAAAAAAATAAAAATAATAAAGTTTCCATTTCTGCTAACTTCTGGCAAAAAAAAAAAAAAAATCTCCCACGGACTCACTATGCCCCTCAGTGAATACCTTGGGGTGTCTACTTTCCGAAATGGGGTCACTTGTGGGGTGTGTTTACTGTTCTGGCATTTTGGGCGGGGCTAAATTGTGAGCAGCCCTGTAAAAGCTAAAGGTACTCGTTGGAATTTAGGTCCCCTTTGCGCACCCAGGCTGCAAAAAAGTGTCACTCATGTGGTATCGCCGTGCTCGGGAGAAGTAGGGCAATGTGTTTTGGGGTGTATTTTGACATATGCCCATGTTGGGTGAGAGAAATATCTCTGTAAACTGACAACTTTGTATAAAATTTTTTTAAAAGTTGTCGTTTACAGCGATATTTCTCACACAAAGTATGGGTATATATAAAAATACACCCCAAAACTTATTGCCCTACTTCTCCAGAGTACGGCAATACCACATGTGTGACACTTTTTTGCAGCCATGATGCGCAATATCAATTTCCGCTAACTTGTGCCAAAAAATAAAACTTCTGTGAACTCGCCATGCACCTCACGGAATACCTTGGGGTGTGTTCTTTCCTAAATGGGGTCACATGTGGGGTATTTATACTGACCTGGCATTTTAGGGGCCCTAAAGCGTGAGAATCCAAATGCGTAAAAATGCCCTGTGAAATCCTAAAGGTACTCATTGGTTTTAGGGCCCCTTTGCGCATCTTGGCTGCAAAAAAGTGTCACTCATGTGGTATCGCCGTACTCAGGAGAAGTAGGGCAATGTGTTTTGGGGTGTATTTTTAGATATACACCTGCTGGGTGTGAGAAATATCTCTATAAATGACAACTTTTAAAAAAAATGTATACAAAGTTGTCAATTTACAGAGATATTTCTCTCACCCAGCATGGGTATATGTAAAAATGCACCCCAAACCACATTGCCCTACTTCTCCTGAGTGCGGCGATACCATGTGTGCCACTTTTTGCAGCCAAGATGCGCAAAGGCCCTAAATCCAATGAGTACCTTTTAGGATGGCATTTTTACGCATTTGTCTTCTCACGCTTTAGGGCCCTAAATTTCCAGGGCAGTATAAATACCCCACATGTGACACCATTTTGGAAAGAAGACACCCAAGGTATTCTGTGAGGGGCATGGCGAGTTCACAGAAGATTTTTTTGGCACAAGTTAGCGGAAATTGATTTTTATTGTTTTTCTCATAAAGTCTCCCTTTCTGCTAACTTTTGACAAAAATTTAAATTTTTCACGGACTCACTATGCCCCTCAGCGAATACCTTGGGGTGTCTTCTTTCCAAAATGGGGTCATTTGTGGGGTGTTTGTACTGTTCTGGCATTTTAGGGTGGGGCTAAACTGTGAGCATGCCATGTAAAAGCTAAAGGTACTCGTTGGAATTTAGGGCCCCTTTGCGCATCTAGGCTGCAAAAAGTGTCACTCATGTGGTATCGCCGTACTCAGGAGAAGTAGGGCAATGTGTTTTGGGGTGTATTTTTACATATACCCATACTGTGTGTGAGAAATATCGCTGTAAATTGACAACTTTGTATGAAAAAATGTATACAAAGTTGTCAATTTACAGAGATATTTCTCTCACCCAGTATGGGTATATGTAAAATACACCCTAAACACATTGCCCTACTTCTCCTGAGTACGGCGATACCACATGTGTGCACTTTTGCAGCCAAGATGCGCAAAGGGCCCTAAACCAATGAGTACCTTTAGAGTCATAGGGCATTTTTACGCATTTGTCTTCTCACGCTTTAGGACCCCTAAAATGCCAGGGCAGTATAAATACCCCACATGTGACACCATTTTGGAAAGAAGACACTCCAAGGTATTCTGTGAGGGCATGGCGAGTTCACAGAAAGAATAAATTTGGCACAAGTTAGCGAAAATGATATTTTATTGTTTTTCTCATAAAGTCTCCCTATTCTGCTAACTTTTGACAAAAATTTAAATTTTTCACGGACTCACTATGCCCCTCAGCGGAATACCTTGGGGTGTCTTCTTTCCAAAATGGGGTCATTTGTGGGGTGTTTGTACTGTTCTGGCATTTTGGGTGGGGCTAAACTGTGAGCAGCCATGTAAAGCTAAAGGTACTCGTTGGAATTTGGGCCCCTTTGCGCACCCAGGCTGCAAAAAGTGTCACTCATGTGGTATCGCCGTACTCAGGAGAAGTAGGGCAATGTGTTTTGGGGTGTATTTTTACATATACCCATACTTTGTGTGAGAAATATCGCTGTAAATTGACAACTTTGTATGAAAAAAATTAAAAAGTTGTCATTTACAGAGATATTTCTCTCACCAGTATGGGTATATGTAAATACACCTAAAACACATTGCCCTACTTCTCTGAGTACGGCGATACCACATGTGTGACACTTTTGCAGCCAGATGCAAAGGGGCCTAAACCAATGAGTACCTTTAGGATTTCACAGGGCATTTTTACGCATTTGGATTCTCACGCTTTAGGACCCCTAAAATGCCAGGGCAGTATAAATACCCCACATGTGACCCCATTTTGGAAAGAAGACACCCCAAGGTATTCCGTGAGGGGCATGACGAGTTCACAGAAAAAAAATAAAATTTGGCACAAGTTAGCGAAAAATGATATATTTTTTATTTTTTTTTACAAGTCTCATATTCCACTAACTTGTGACAAAAAATAAAATTTTGCATGAACTCACCATACCCCTCACGGAATACCTTGGGGTGTCTTCTTTCTAAAATGGGGTCACATGTGAGGTTTTTGTACTGCCCTGGCATTTGAGGGTCTCCGCAATCATTACACGTATGGCCAGCATTAGGAGTTTCTGTGATTCTCCGTATATTGAGCATACTGGTAATGAGATTTTTTTTTTCCGTTCAGCCTCTAGGCTGAAAAAAGAAAAAAAATGAATGGCACAGATTTCCTCATTCGCATCTATCAATGTGGATGAAAAAATCTCTGCCAAAATCAGTGACTGCGGTGCGGTGGGCTGGGCGCTAGCTATCTAACAAGTAGCTAACTAACTGGCCGTGATAAGGGACCCTTATGCCCCATTCACACGTCCGAAATTCTGTTTGCGGAACGGAATTGCGGACCCATTCATTTCTATGGGGACAGACTTTGTCCCGCTCGGATCCGGAATTGCGGATCCGCACTTACGGGTCTGCACTTCCGGTCAGCAAAAATATAGAACATGTCCTTTTCTTGTCCGCAATTGCGGACAAGAAAAAGCATTTTCTATATAGTTCTGGCAATGTGCGGATCTGAAAAAAGCGGAAAGCACATTGACGGTGTCTCTGTTTTGCGGATCCGTGGATCCGCGGATCTGCAAAACACATATGGACATGTGAATAGAGCCTTACAGGGGGGTGATCAGTGACAGGGGAGTGATCAGGGAGTCTATATGGGGTGATCAGGGGTTAACAAAGGGTTAATAGTGGTTATAAAGTGAGGGGGGGGGGTTAGTGTAGTGTTTGGTGCAACTTTACATTGTTACCTGGTCCTCTGGTGGTCGATCCCAGTAAATGGGACCACCAGAGTACCAGGTAGCAGGTATATCAGACGCTGTTAACAAAACAGCGTCTGATGTACCTGTTTGATCTAATTTATTTTACATTTACAGCCTGCCAGCGATGGATCATCGCTGGCAGGCTGTAGTATAACTGCAGAGCCGCGCTCTGCTGTGAACGCGCGCGCGTTCACAGCAGATCTCGCCTCTCGCGAGATGACGCACGGATGCGTCCAGGAGGAACAAACTTGCCACTTTATTCCTTATGCAAATTAGCTAGTAAGGTGCCCAGAGGGGCGTTGTTTTTCTTCAAATGTGCCCAGGAACGCCCCAGTTGAGTGCCCGCTCTCCAGCAAAGCCTAAGCACGCATCTCCTCGGCTCATAGTCTACACTCCCAGCAGTGCCGTTGTCTCCCCCCTCACCACCACTATATCACCAACCGCAGATAACCCCGCCCACCCTTGGTTTCAGCGTCTCTGACAAATCTCGCTGCTCTTCTTCTCTTCCAGCAGAGGATGAAATTATCACTGGGCTTGGCGCATGCCCAGAAGGCATCAGTCTCAAATGTTTTACTGGGCATGCGCCGTGCCTGGGCACATTTGAGGAAAAACAACGCCCCTCTGGGCACCTTACTAGCTAATTTGCATAAGGAATAAAGTGGATTTTTTCAAGATAGAAACCAAGCAGCAAAGAAAAAAGAGCACATCTGGAAAGGAGGTAGTAAGTGCTGCAAGGCAATAGTTTTAGATTAATGGTGATGATTCTGGTGACAGATTCCCTTTAATTCTGACCACAGATTTTCTATTGGATTGAGATCTGGGCTTTGACTGGGCCATTCCAACGCATTTACATGTTTCCCAATCAAGTTTTGCTTTAGCAGAGTGTTTTGGGTCATTATCCTGCTGGAAGGGGAACCTCTGTCCAAGCCTCAAATCACGCACAGAGTGGTACAGGTTTTGCTCAAGAATATCCCTATATTTAGCACCATCCATCTTTCCCTCAACTCTGACCAGTTTCCTAGTCCCGGCTTATGTAAAACATCCCCATAGCATAATGTTGCCACCACCATGTTTCACTGTGGGGATCGTGTTCTTTGGGTGATGTGATGTGTTGGGTTTGCGCCAGACATAGCGTTTTCTTTGATGGCCGAAAAGTTCAATTTTAGTCTCATCAAACCAGAGCACCTTCCTCTATACATTTTGGGAGTCTCCCACATGCCTTTTCGCAAACTCACAATGTACCTTTTTGTTTTCAGCTAAAAATAATAGCATTCTTCTGGCCGTAAAACTCAACTCTATGGAGCTTATGGCTTATTGTCATCCTAAGTACAGGTACTCCAGTCTCTGGTGTGAAACTATGCAGCTCCTCCAGGATTATCCTAGGTCTCTGTGCTGCCTCTCTGATAAATGCCCTCTTGGCCCAGTCCGTGAGTTTTGGTGGGCGGCCGTCTCTTGGCAGGCTTTCTGTTGTGCCATTTTCTTTCCATTTGGTTATGATAGATTTGATGGTGCTCCCGGGGATCATCAAAGATTTGGATATTTTTTTTATAACCTAACCCTCATTTATACTTTTCACTATTGTCCCTTGCTTGTTTGGAGAGTTCCTTGGTCTTCGTGTTTGGTTAGTGATGCCTCTTGCTTAGGTGTTAAAGCGTCTAGGGACCTTCAAAAAAGGAGTGTATATTAGTGTTGAGCGAGCATGCTCGGCCAAACACCAGTTTGAGCCACGCCCCCTGCACTGATCACATGACGGTGACATCACCCCAGGTCCTTCGGCTGTTCAACAGTTCGGGTTGGTGGAAGCCGCCCCTTATGGATTCCATATGCCGCGATAGTGGAATCCATAACGGGATGCGCGAGTTACCACAACCCGAACGCCGAACTTTTTTTTAAAGTTCGCTCATCTCTACTCAGCACTTTGCAGAGTTCGGCCGAACACCCCGCGTGCTCGAGCATGATGCTTGAGTCAGTATATTTAACTCTTATATAGCCTCTATTTCTATGTAGAAGATCGCTGTACAGTGAAGAAATTCCTCAGTGTGAGTCGGCGGCATAGGAGTCCCTGCTCTGACTCCATATATAGCTATGTCCATATATGGAGTCAGTGCTTGGAGAAATCCAGTGTATTTAAATCTAATTTAGCCTGTATTTCAGAAAAGTTTCTGCTGGGATTCAAACTCATGACTTTCTGCATTACAGGCAAGGCACTTTACCACTCAGCTATAATAGCTGCATAGCTAGTTACTTACAAAAAAATAAAAGAGAATTACTACTGGTAAGTATTCCTATATAGTAGAAGTCTCATATTTTAAAAATTTTTAGTGACTGGCTATGTAGCTATATGGTGTGGTGGTTAAAGTTCTGGGCTGTGATGTAGAAGCTGTGAATTAAAATCCATCACAAACGTTTTCAGAAATAGAGGCTAAACTTAATTTAAATATATATATATATATATATATATATATATAAAAGTTTTTAGCCATAATATATTTACACATATTATTCTATATTTATAATATATAATATATAATTTATGTAAATATATTATGGCTAAAACATCAGTAGTAGTTTCCCACATTATGCATTCATATATATCAGAAGTGTGTATATATACTCACCTAAAGACTTATTAGGAACACTTGTTCTATTTCTCATTAATGCAATTATCTAGTCAACCAATCACATGGCAGTTGCTTCAATGCATTTAGGGGTGTGGTCCTGGTCAAGACAATCTCCTGAACTCCAAACTGATAGGAAAGAAAGGTGATTTAAGCAATTTTGAGCGTGGCATGGTTGTTGGTGCCAGACGGGCTGGTCTGAGTATTTCACAATCTGCTCAGTTACTGGGATTTTCACGCACAACCATTTCTAGGGTTTACAAAGAATGGTGTGAAAAGGGAAAAACATCCAGTATGCAGCAGTCCTGTGGGCGAAAATGTCTTGTTGATGCTAGAGGTCAGAGGAGAATAGGCCGACTGATTCAAGCTGATAGAAGAGCAACGTTCACTGAAATAACCACTCGTTACAACCGAGGTATGCAGCAAAGCATTTGTGAAGCCACAACACGCACAACCTTGAGGTGGATGGGCTACAACAGCAGAAGACCCCACCGGGTACCACTCATCTCCACTACAAATAGGAAAAAGAGGCTACAATGTGCACGAGCTCACCAAAATTGGACTGTTGAAGACTGGAAAAATGTTGCCTGGTCTGATGAGTCTCGATTTCTCTTGAGGCATTCAAATGGTAGAGTCCAAATTTGGCGCAAACAGAATGAGAACATGTATCCATCATGCCTTGTTACCACTGTGCAGGCTGGTAGTGGTGGTGTAATGGTGTGGGGGATGTTTTCTGGGCACACTTTAGGCCCCTTAGTGCCAATTGACCATTGTTTAAATGCCACGGGCTACCTGGGCATTGTTTCTGACCATGTCTATCCCGTCATGACCACCATGTACCCATCCTCTGATGGCTACTTCCAGCAAGATAATGCACCATGTCACAAAGCTCGCATCATTTTAAATTGGTTTCTTGAACATGACAATGAGTTCACTGTACTAAAATGGCCCCCACAGTCACCAGATCTCAACCCAATAGAGCATCTTTGGGATGTGGTGGATCCGGAGCTTCGTGCCCTGGATGTGCATCCCTCAAATCTACATCAACTGCAAGATGCTATCCTATCAATATGGGCCAAAATTTCTAAAGAATGCTATGAGCACCTTGTTGAATCAATGCCACGTAGAATTAAGGCAGTTCTGAAGGCAAAAGGGGGTCCAACACCATATTAGTATGTTGTTCCTAATAATTCTTTAGGTGAGTGTATATATATTTATATATATATATGTATATATAAATATTAGTAATGACTAATTATATGAAATAAATATATATATATATATATATATATATATATATATATAATGCTTTTCAATTGAAATACAAACTGAAATTGTTTAGGTGGAGGGAAGAAAACAAAAGAAAAAAAATAATATGGTTGTATAAATGAGCACACCCTCTTACAACTGGGGATGTAGCAGTGTTCAGAATTAAGCAATCACATTCAAAATCATGTTAAATAGGAGTCAGCATACACCTGCCATCATTTGAAGTGCCTCTGATTAACTCCAAATAAAGTTCAGCATGAGCTGCTCTAGTTTGTCTTTCCTGAAATTTTATTAGTCACATCCCTCAGCAAAAGCCATGGTCCACTGAGAGCTTCCAAAGCATCAGAGGGTTCTTATTGTTAAAAGGTATCAGCCAGAAGAAGGATACAAAAGAATTTCCAAGGCATTATATATACCATGGAACACAATGAAGACAGTCATCATCAAGCGGAGAAAATATGGTACAACAGTGACATTACCAAGAACTGGACGTCCCTCCAAAATCGATGAAAAGACTAGAAGAAAACTGGTCTGGGAGGCTACCAAGAGGCCTATAGCAACATTAAAGGAGCTGTAGGAATATCTGGCAAGTACTGACTGTGTGGTACATGTGACAATAATATCCAGTATTCTTCATATGTCTGGGCTATGGGGTAGAGTGGCAAGATGAAAGACTTTTCTTACAAAGAAAAACATCCAAGCCAGGCTACATTTTGCAAAAACACATCTGAAGTCTCCCAAAAGCATGTGGGAAAAGATGCTATGGTGTGATGAAACCAAGGTTGAACTTTTTGGCCATAATTCCAAAAGATATGTTTGGCGCAAAAACAACACTGCACATCACCAAAAGAACACCACACCCACAGTGAAGCATGGGGGTAGCAGCATCATGCTTTGGGGCTGTTTTTCTTCAGCTGGAACTGGGGCCTTAGTTAAGATAGAGGGAATAATGAACAGTTCCAAATACCAGTCATTATTGGCACAAAACCTTCAGGCTTCTGCTAGAAAGCTGAACATGAAGAGGAACTTCATCTTTCAGCATGACAACGACTCAAATCATACATCCAAATCAACCACGGAATGGCTTCACCAGAAGAAGATTTAAATTTTGGAATGGCCCAACCAGAGCCCAGACCTGAATCCTATTGAAAATCTGTGGGGTGATCTGAAGAGGGCTGTGCACAGGAGATGCCCTCGCAATCTGACAGATTTGGAGTGTTTTTGAAAAGAAAAAGTGGGCAAATCTTGCCAGGTCAAAATGTGCCATGCTGATAGATTCATACCAAAAAAGACTGAGTACTGTAATAAAATCAAAAGGTGCTTCACCAAAGTATTAGTTTAAGGGTTTGCACACTTATGCAAAAATATATGATTTTATTTTTATATTTTTTTCTTTCCTCTACCTAAAAGATTTAAGTTTGTTTTTTCAATTGAGTTGTACAGTTTATAGGTCACATTAAAGGTGGAAAAAGTTCTGAAATTATTAATCTTTGTCTCATTCTTTTACAGCACAGAAGGTACAGTTTAATGTTCTAAAGCCTTTTTTGGTATGTATTAGTGGCAAAAAAGTATTATTTGCCCTTCAGCTGGCAGGATTTATGTCCTAAAGCCTTTTTTTGGTGTGTATTAGAGGCAAAAAATGGCTTATTAGCCGTTGTGTGGCGAAGTAACAAAATTACAGCCCTTTTTGGCGTGTATTAGTGGCAAAAAAAGTATTTGCAGTTCAACGGTACAGTCATATGTTCTAAAGCCTTTTTCTTATTTCACTTCACCAACTTAGACTATTGTGTTCTGATCCATCACATAAAATTCAGATTAACAAAATACTGACCTTAAGGCTGTAATGTAACAAAATACGAAAAAAGTCAATGGGTGTGCATACTCTTGCAAAGCACTGTATATGTTCTAAAGCCTTTTGGGAGTGTGTTAGCCGTTGTGTGGTGAAGTGAGAAAATTATAGCTCTTTTTGGCGTGTATTAATGGCAAAAAAAAGTATTATTTGCCTTTCAGCGGTGCAGTTATATGTATGAATCCTGAGAAAACTGTTTGAGTGGCATCACTATCCTTCCCCCTATTCAGTGCCAGTGATCACCACTATTAATGCACTGGGTGTAAAAAATGTGCTACCTGGTGGTGCTCTGCCATGCAGTATTACAATATCAACAAATAAAAAGGAAATATTCAGGCGGCACTCACCAATTGGTGCAAGCAGACTTCTTTTTAATCCTTAAGTGGATCATCCGGTACTTTAAAAAGCTTGGATACATGAACAGTTGGAGCTGAATACATCAGGAGCTGGATACATCAAAAGCTGGGTACATCAAAAGCTGAGGACATCCATAGCTGAATACCTCAGAACATTAGTTACATGTATACAGCTGAGTACATTCTTGGCTGGATAAAGAATCTGGATTCATATATAGTTCGGCATGGGATGGACTTACATGTAGACATGCAGTGAATGAGATTCGGCGACGGTCGTTTTGCGCGTCAGCACTTCATCTGGCCCTTGGTATAACTGCGCGTCCGCGCCAGTTATTTAAACCCCGGATCCGGCGTCTCACGTGGCATCATCTGCTGCGCCATGAACTCGGCACACTCGCCTGATGTCACCCTGGGGGCGGAGCCACACAGTGTAATATAAAACAATTCTTGAAATAACAAATCTCTTAATGATAAATAGAATATGTAGAGAAACACTTGCCAATCAATTTTATCGTTTAGACCTAGTGGTTCCATTGCTTCCGTACGTAATATCCATCTGTTTTCTCTCCTTAATAGTTTGCGGTGCCTGTCTCCTCCCTGAGGGAGGTTCTGTATCGTTTCTATACCTGCGAATTTCAATACACTTACATCTACATTGTGCATGGAGTTGACATGTTCTATAACTCTTGGGAAGCCCTTACCTGAGCTTATAGATGATATATGTTCCATAATCCTTTCATTTAGATTCCTAATGGTTTTGCCGATATAAAATATGCCACACGTGCAAATTAATAGATAGACAACAAACTTGGTTTTACAAGTAATAAATGTTTTATCCTATGTTGGATACCTCCAAAAAACAGGGTTTCTCATTGAGGGTTAAATTTGCAACATGTGCAGTTCCCACAGCGGCGATTACCTTTGGGTTTCCACCCATCCAGCCAAGTTTTTGTCTCTTCCCTGAAGCTACTATGTACGATCTTATCTTTGAGCGTGTGACATCTCCTAAAGGCAATGATCAGGCAGATGCCCTTTACATCAGTTAAATTGTCATCTCCTTCCAGAATATCCCAATTACTGCATATTACTTTTTTAATCCGTTCTGCCATAGCACTAAACTTGAAGGAGAAGACAATTGGCTGTGTATATTTCTGTTTTTGTTGTTTTGGGACCCTCTGAGTACCACCTATTTTTATTGCCTTGGACATGGCTTCATTAAGTAGGTTAATTGGATAACCTCTAGCTAGAAGGCTTTTTTTTAGAAAGCAAGTCTATCGGAGTCAATAGTAGAAGAGGATAAAAATCCTGTTGTGTCTAATCTGGTAATCAATTTGACCGGCTCTGTTCTTCCGCCGGACTGTGAAAGAGTCCTCAATATGCTGCTCAATTACAGCCTGGTGGAGCAGTTTGACCCTGTCAATTTTGAAATTGACTTGATTAAAGCCATAAGAAAGTTAAATTTGAACAGACTGTTCCGGAATGAACAAAAAAACACACAAATCAATATGGAGGGAGAGACACCCAGGGCCATAGGTCCCTTGGTATTTACAGTGACTGCTGGGTTTAATCCAGCCAAAATATCAGTTTTGGAATTGATGGCAGATACATCATTAGGAACACCCATACAGGCACAAAAACAAAATATTTTGGGGAGGGGTTGCCTCTACTTTTTGTCCCCCTTTGCCTGCAGGTTGTAGCATAGAGATTTTCCAACGTAAAGTGCTGGAAGGGTCCCAGGCACCCCCAAACATAGACAAGGGAGAGGAGAAAGCATTAAAGTGGCTATAATCCCAAAGTAACTTGGTGGTTAACCCAGCGGACAAGGGGGGGAAATGTAGGGGTAATGACAAAAGAATACTACATATCAGAAGCACATAGGCAGTTGAAAAATGCTGAGGTTTATAAAAAATGGAATATTGACTCTACATATAAAATACAGGGACAATTAATAAGTCTTCTATTTAAATACACCCAATATGAAGTCCTGTAACGTAAAACAGCAGAGAGACTCCTACCCCTTTTTCCAAAAAACCTAACTGGTACTTCGTGCCAAAGGTCCATAAGGGTTGGGTCAGTGACTGAGCCTTTGTCCAGGTACATAGACTGGTTGTTAAGACTGATGGTAAGGACAGCTCTGTCACATCTCAGGGACACGTATGACCTACTACAGGCACTGGAGAATGTCCAGTGGCATGATGGTTTTCACCTGGTGTCCCTGGATGTAGAAAGCCTGTATACATGCATCCCCCAAGATGACGGCATCAGGGTAATAATGGAGATATTGAGCAACACTGATAAGAGTGTGGTCTTCTGCAACTTTATCGGTGAAGCATTCAACTTCATCCTGAAGAATAATGCCTTCCCGTTTGGAAACCAGTGGTACAAACAAAAGTTTGGCACCACGATGGGTAGGCCTGTTGCATGTACCTTTGCAAATCTTTATCTAGCCAGACTAGAAGATAGATTTATATACTCAGCTGTAGAGTTGAGCGAACCCCTGGATGTTCGGGTTCGAGAAGTTCAGCCGAACTTCCCGAAAATGTTCAGGTTCGGGATCCGAACTCGACCCGAACTTCACCCCGAACCCAATGGGCACTCGAACTTTTGGGCACTAAAAAGGCTGTACAATAGCCCAGCCCTGCAAAAGGCAGCAAAATGTAGGTAAATGCCCTGCAAACATAAGTGAATAGGGAAATGACTTAAAATAAAATAGAGAAAAATAATAAATAAACATTCTAAACTTGAGCCCAAGTGAGTGACAGTGGCACCTGTCACCCAGGAAACAGAGGATGTAGCAGCAACGCCACCACATCTGTCATTGTCACCAAGCATCTCCACCAAATCCCATTGAAGTGTTCAGCTATCAGCTGTCCATCTCGTAAAAAACACTGGAGAGAAAAAGAAATAGAAAGAGGAAGTACCCTCCTACCCATGGCTCTGAATGCCTTATTTCAAACTTTCTGGTCCTTTGAAATGCTGTCATTCTGTCTGGTGGACAGTTTTAAAAACCTTATGGCAGTGGCTATCCCACAGTAGAGATGTCCCGAACTGTTCGACAGCGAACAGTTCCCTGCAAACATTGCTTGTTCGCGTTCGCTTCTGCCAGCAAACTTTATGCTATGTTCAATTCGCCCTGCATTCTTACATTCAGCTTACCTTCCTACCAAAGCCAGGCATAGTGAATTCAATTTAAAGCTGCAGTGTTAGAGCAGGAAGAGTATTAACTAGGGTCATCTGTCCACCCCAACCCTCAAACCAAAAAAAGCCCTTTCTAAAAATGATATATCATTAATGATCATTTTCTATCATATTTAACATAAACCACTCAGATCATGCCAAAAGCCAGGTATGTGCAGGCTGACTATCTATCCATGATACAAGGCATCAGCATACCTTACAACGACAATCATGAGTTTTAAAACATAAGTTCTCAATCCAAAAGGAGAGAAATTGCTTAGCATTGGTTGGCTATCTAGAGGGGCCTGGACCCTAGACCATTATCATTAGGGCGACAAAAATTGTAATTGTTTTTTTTTATGCCAGCCTAACTCCTCTCTCACTGCCTAAGAGAGCTGCATAAACATTTCCCAACATTTAAAACTCATTTGCATACACATGGCCAAGAAATGCTAATGAGCAATATAGCAGTATCTGCCTTGTTTGTAAACTGAAACACGATTTGCATGGCTTTCCCATAGTCCCATGTTATGCAAATGAGTTTATATGACAAAACAGAATAGAAAGATTATAAAATTAGTCTTTGAACAATTGCAAAATCAAAAAAAAAAAAATATGCAGCCTTCCTAATCATTGAGATGAGAGCTAGGTGGCATATTAAAAAAAAAAATATAAAAATGTTGTCACCCTAATGATAATCATCTATGTGCACAGGTCCCCCTAGATACCTAACACTAAACAGACAATTTTCCTTTTGGAAAAACTGGTTAAAACCCAGGCTGCCTTGCTAAGGTATGCTGATGATCTGTCTGTCTGATGGATTGTTGGTCCTGCATATACCTGGTGCTTGGCAGCCATAGTGGAGAACTGTTCTGTGTTGTTGATTGAATGTTTTATGTAATAATACAAACAACAATAATAATAAGATTTTATGATAGGCAGGCTAGGGTAAATGTCTGTAAGTCTGTCTTTGTCTGTTTTATAAAATACAAAGATTAGTTTTTTAATCAGCTACCTTACTGTACGTTTGATTGAGTATTACACCTTAAAGGGACATGGACAGGCTGTATATATTTTCCTGTATTAGGCATCTTGATCTCAGTAAAACTATGCTATTATCATCCAACACTGTCTTTGCATAATGTCTATAAAATGTTTTTTAATTTTGTGAAGGAGTTTCAAAAGGGTCTCTCTGATTAATAATCAATTCTTAAGGGGAAAACATCTTTAGCCATAATATTAATGTTTGAGAAATTGCTTAGCTTTGGTAGGCTATCTAGAGGGGCCTGGACCCTAGACCATTATCATTAGGGCGACAAAAATTGTAATTTTTTTTTTATATGCCAGCCTAACTCCTCTCTCACTGCCTAAGAGAGCTGCATAAACATTTCCCAACATTTAAAACTCATTTGCATACACATGGCCAAGAAATGCTAATGAGCAATATAGCAGTATCTGCCTTGTTTGTAAACTGAAACACAATTTGCATGGCTTTCCCATAGTCCCATGTTATGCAAATGAGTTTATATGACAAAACAGAATAGAAAGATTATAAAATTAGTCTTTTAACAATTGCAAAACAAAAAAAAAAAAAACTATGCAGCCTTCCTAATCATTATGATGAGAGCTAGGTGGCATATTAAAAAAAAATAAAAATTTTGTCACCCTAATGATAATCATCTATGTGCACAGGTCCCCCTAGATACCGAACTCTAAACAGACAATTTTCCTTTTGGAAAAACTGGTTAAAACCTAGGCTGCCTTGCTAAGGTATGCTGATGATCTGTCTGATGGATTGTTGGTCCTGCATATACCTGGTGCTTGGTGGCCATAGGGGAGAACTGTTCTGTGTTGTCAATTGAATGTTTTATGTAATAATACAAACAATAATAATAATAAGATTTTATGATAGGTAGGTTAGGGTAAATATCTGTAAGTTTGTTTTTGTCTGTTTTATAAAATACAAAGATTACATTTTTTAATTAACTATTGTACCATGTTTGATTGAGTATTATACCTTAAAGGAACAGGCTGCTTTACCCTATAGAAATATATATAAATATTTTCCTGGATTAGGATCCTTGATCTCAGAAAAACTATGCTATTATCATCAAACACTGTCTTTGCATAATGTCTATAAAACGTTTTTATTCATAATTTTCCTCTGTCAGGGATTCCGCTGGCCGTGCTTGACTCATTTTCTCCTGTCTGTACCATGTGCTGTCCTGAATGTGCATGCACTATGGTGACTTATTCCTAGTGAAGAATAAACTTCCTAGGCGCATGCGCAGCACGGCAGGATTATACACTTCAATCAAACAAAACTAAGCCCGCCACCAGGAAGTGGAGGGCACAGCAGGAACAGGTAGTCAGTATCCATTTAAGATGTAATAATCAAACACATGGTACAATAGTTAATGAAGCCCTAATTTTTGTCTTTTATAAAACAGACAAAGACAAAATTATTATTATTGTTGTTTGTATTATTACATAAAACATCCAATTAACAACACAGAACAGTTCTCCCCTATGGCCGCCAAGCACCAGGTATCCATCCAACAAGGACCAACAATCCATCAGACAGATCATGAGCATACCTTAGCAATGCAGCCTGGGCTTTAACCAGTTTTTCCAAAAAGAAAATTGTCTGTTTAGTGTTAGGTATCTAGGGGGACCTGTGCACATAGATGATTATCATTAGGGTGACAAAAATTATTATTATTTTTTTTAATATGCCACCTAGCTCTCATCTCAATGATTAGGAAGGCTGCATAGTTTTTTTTTTTTTTGTTTTGCAATTGTCCAAAGACTAATTTTATAATCTTTCTATTCTGTTTTGTCATATAAACTCATTTGCATAACATGGGACTATGGGAAAGCCATGCAAATCGTGTTTCAGTTTACAAACAAGGCAGATACTTCTATATTGCTCAGTAGCATTTCTTGGCCATGTGTATGCAAATAAGTTTATATGACAATCCAAGACTTATTAAACTTATTAAGTTAACCTTAGGACAGTTAAATGTTGGAAAAAAATTTATGCAGCTCTCTTAGGCGGTGAGAGAGGAGTTAGGCTGGCAAATAAAAAAAAAAAATTTTTAATTTTTGTCGCCCTAATGATAATGGTCTAGGGACCAGGTCCCTTTAGATAGCCAACCAATGCTAACCAATTTCTCTCCTTTTGGATTGAGAACTTATGTTTGTTTGTCTAAATTGCTCAAACCTGTCATTGTAAAATATGCTGACACCCTGTCTTATGGATGGATGGATAGATAGTCAGCCTGCACATACCTGGCTTTTGACATGGTGTAGAGTGATTTTTATTTTATTTTACAAGTAATAAAAGAATGTTAAGTAATTAAATTAGCATTTAAAAGGAGGTTAGAAAATAAAATGTTAGAGTAGATTTAGATGTCATAAAATAGGTTATTTTAAACCATTTAAAAAAATTAGGTGATTTATGCCCTTTAGTTAGTCAACTTAAAACAACTTTTCTATCACTATTGTAGCTAGAAAGAGTCACTGTGGCTTTTAATATTCGCCTGCTAATAGAAGTCTATTGCTGTTCGCCTGTTCGCGAACATTTGAGTAAGTTCGGGTTCGCTGTTCGCGAACAGAAAATTTTATGTTCGCGACATCACTATCCCACAGTACGTGTATCCCAGCCGCCGCTACTTTTGCAGACGAGCCATCCCTTCCCTGCACAACCAAGTGGCGGACAAAATCAAGTGTGCACTGCGCAACGCTATCTGTGGCAACATCCACATAACCAACAACACAGTGGGTAAATGTAGCGGCTGGCCCAGAGGCGGATAGCATTTTTGCGAATGTCCTTCCAACACCGAGGCTTGCTGGGCATTTCTCTTTGTATCCTGTTACCTCCTCCTCCTACTCGGCTTCCTCCTCCTCTACCTTCTCCTCATCCACTCAGAGTAACACCTTCACCACCCACAGCAGCACAGCCATGGGGGAAACGACAGCAGGTTGTTTTAAAACTTGTGTGTTTGTGGGACAAACCCAGCACAGCACAGGAGCTGTGGACAGGCATGGAACAACAGACCGATCATTGGTTGGTGCCACTGAGCCTCCAGCCCGGCCTGGTGTTGTGCGCTAATGGGCAAAATATACTGGGCCCAGCCGGTTTGACACACATCCCCTGCCTGCCACATGTGCTGAATTTGGGGTGCAGAAATTTCTAAACACCAGACAGTGAAAATCAATTCAGTTAATCGAACACACACAACACCCCTACCCACCTTTCACTCAAACCATTAACAAACTATTTAGAAATTTTCCTAAAAACATATTAAAATAACTTTAATGCAACTAAACTTACTATATAAACAAACAAGCTATATACACGCCTTATCCTTAACTTAAGGCCAGTGACATCCAAGTGGCTCGAACACAATTGTCCAGCCAGGACACAGTTCTGGAGGATGAGGAGGATAAGTAGGATGAGGAGGAACCGTGTTCTCAGCAGGGTGGCACCCAAGCCAGCTCACGGGCAGCTGGGTCACCATTAGCACCTCAGAAGGCTGGGTTAACATTGGCGAAATGTGGGAAAGCTTTGTCATCACAACCTGCACCACCAGCAGATCTGGAACGTCTTAGCAGGAGGCAGCATTTCAGCAACATGGTGGAAGAGTACACGTACTGACTGATGGGTTTGCACAGGGGCATAGCTACAAGGAAGCGTGGGAAGCACACTGTTTTGGGTCCCTGACCTAGAAGGGGGCCATCCAGGAGGAGGAGGGCTTAAAGACTTTGTCAGGGACCCTCAACAGTATTATACAATAAAATTAGATACAGTGGCAGTATAGACAGTGTAGAAAGAGGATGGAAAATAAACCCAAACAGCCTCGCACCCTACACACTCAACACCCCCCCCCTTCACTCAAACCATTAAAAAACTATTTACAAATTTACTTAAAAACATATTAAAAAAACTATAAGGCAGCAAAACTAACCATATAAAGAAACCAAACTATATACACGCCTTATCCTTAACTTAAGGCCAACCAAATACAAGTGGCTCGGAGGGTGGGTATCTGCACCAACATAGGCCCTGGCCTGTAACACAATTGTCCAGCCAGGGCACAGTTCTGAAGGATGAGGAAGAGGAGTAGGAGGAATGCTGGGGGATACAGAGGACACAGACGATATACCTCCCTCAAAGAGGATAGCTTGTCCTTGCCTCTGGGCAGTCTGGCAGACATGAGCGACTACATGCTGCAGTGCCTGCGCAACGACCACCCAGTTACTGCCACATTCTAACTTTTGTTGATTTCTGGGTGGCCACCCTGCTGCATCCCCGTTACAAGGACAACGTGCCGTCCTTAATTCCCTCACTGGAGTGTAATAGGAAGATGAGCCCGCTAGTAGACACGCTGCTAATGGCATTCACACCTGACACCGGGGACTCAGTGGAAGCACAAGGGGAAGGCAGAAAGGAGGAGGAAGAATTTGCCAATGCAGCTGGGTCACCAGCAACACCTCAGAAGGCAGGGTTAGCATGGGCAAAATGTGGAAAAGCTTTGTCATCACGCCACTACAACCTGCACCACCAGCAGATATGGAACATCTTAGCAGGAGGCAGCATTTCAGCAACATGGTGGAACGGTACACGTACTTACTGATAGGTCTGCCTATAGGAATAGCTACAGGGGAAGCAGGAGAAGCAACTGCTCTGGGGCCGTGACCTAGAAAGGGCCCATCCAGGAGGAGAAGGAGGACTAACAGTATTATACAATGAAATTATATACAGTGGCAGTATAGACAGTGTAGAAAGCGAATGGAACAGCTGCTGGGCCTGGTCTGAGAGAGCGATCTTTAGTAGCCACAGGCATGGCGGCATGAAAGGAAGGGGTTTGGGCAAAAATTTCTGAGGGAGAGGGCCCCATTCAAAAATTTTCTGTGGTGCCCAATCATTTCTAGCTACGCCACTGGGTCTGCTCCATTCAACTTCTGGGTCATCAAATTGGGCACATGTCCTGAGGTTGCCCTTTACGCCTTGGAGGTGCTGGCATACCCTGCAGCCACTGTATTGTCTGAACGTGTGTTTAGCATGGCTGGTGGCATTATCACAGACAAGTGCAGCCGCCTGACTTCAGACAATGGGGGCAAGCTTTCGTTTATTAAAAAGAACCAGGCATGGATCCCACGGGACTTGTTTGTACTTTATGCAGAATAGACAAGTATACCGGCCTCACCCAACCACTGTTATACTACCGTGCACTTACACTTTGTTTTACTTTTTATATTTTCCCAATGTTTTGGGGTCTACACTAATTTATTTTAAAAAATTCAAAATAAAAAAAAACTGTTATTGGCGACTACATTTGGCTTCACAGCCCAAAAAGGCTTTATTTCATGCAAGAATGTAACCTCCAAATGTAAGTTCCCTGTCAGTTATGCAGTGCAGGGGTTTGTACCTGGCAAAAATGATAATATTTCACCCAACAATTTAAAATCTATCCTTTGCCAGACAGTATTACACTTGGCCAGCCACAGCTGGAACCACTGATTTACGGTATTGCTATTTTGGCAATTGAATTTCACCCCAGAAAATAATATATCCTTTGACGGACACTATGAAACTTGTCCAGTCACAGCTGGAAAACCAAATTTACGGTTTTTCTATTTCTGCAACTGAATTTCACCCCAGAAAATAATATATCCTTTGACGGACACTATGAAACTTGTCCAGTCACAGCTGGAACACCAGATTTACGGTATTGCTATTTTGGCAACTGAATTTAATCCCAGAACAAAATATATCCTTTGCCGGACACTATTAAACTTGGCCAGTCACTGCTGGGACACCAAATTTACGGTATTGCTATTTTGGCAATTGAATTTCACCCCAGAACAAAATATATCCTTTGCCGTACACTATTAAACTTGACCAGCCACAGCTGAAACGACTGATTTATGGTATTACTATTTTGGCAATTGAATTTCACCCCAGAACAAAATCTATCCTTTGCCAGACAGCAGACAGTATTACACTTGGTTAGCCACAGCTGGAACACCAGATTTAGGGGATTGCAATTGAATTTAACCCCTCAATAAAATATAGAAATTTCTATCCTGAGTTTCTAGGGGTGACAATAAGCACAGCCAAGCCCCTGATGTAGGATATAGCAAAAAAAACGAATATTGATGGATTGATTTACTTGCTGGCAGCTTGTGCTGGTGCACCACAAGACACAAAATGGCCGCTGATCACCCCAGAAAAAAGTGACAGAAAAACGCTCTGTGCAGCCTAAAAACCAGTGAGCAATTAACTAGCAGAAGTTGAATGTTTCACAGCTGTAGATCGATCACTTCATTAGGTGTTTTTGCTGAGTTTTCCCTGACTAATCTTGCCCTCACAGCAGCTGCGTCCTATCCCTACACTAATCAGAGCAGAGTGACGTGCGGCGCTACGTGACTCCAGCTTAAATAGAGGCTGGGTCACATGCTGCACTTGGCCAATCACAGCCATGCCATTAGTAGGCATGGCTGTGATGGCTTCCTATGGCAAGAAGTAAAATGCTAGCTGATTGGCTGCTATGCAACCCTTCAGAAATCGGGAAGAAATCGCTGAAAAACGGACCCGAACCCAAACTTTTTTGAAAATGTTCGGGTCCGTGTCTGTGTACTTAACACCCCAAAATTCAGTACGAACCCGAACTATACAGTTCGGGTTCGCTCATCCCTACTCAGCTGTAAATAGATTTCTCCCCTTCATGCATACATATCTAAGATTTATAGATGATGTGTTCATCATTTGGTCAGGTTCAGAAAATGATTTTGTCGCGTTTGTCGACTATCTGAAGAATACAAATGGTATGAATATGGTGTTCACCTATAAATTCGGAGATCAAAAGTTGAAATTTCTGGACGTGCTTATGACGGTAAGAGATGGTGAGTTGGTGACGGAGGTATAGCGAAAACCCACCGCCACTAATTCACTTCTACAGTATTCTAGCTTCCACCCCCCTTGTGTCAAAAAAGCAGTCTCTTATGGTCAATTTTTGAGATTGAAGCGAATCAATAAAACAGAGGAAGATTATGTAAGGCAGGCTTTAGATAAAATTCTCAGGTATGGAAACATCACAGATCCTCCCTCAGGGAGGAGACAGGCACTGCGAATTATAAAGGAGAGAAAACAGATGGATATTATTACGTACGGAAGCAATGGGACCACTAGGTCTAAACGATAAAATTGATTGGCAAGTGTTTCTCTAAATATTCTGTGTCACTAAGAGATTTGTTATTTGAAGAATTGTGTTATATTGCACTGTGTGGCTCCACCCTCAGGGTGACGTCAGGCGAGTGCACCGAGTTCATGGCGTAGCGGATGACGCCACGTGAGACGCCGGAGTCGGGGTTTAAATAACTTGCGCGGACGCGCAGTTATACCAAGGGCCAGATGAAGCGCTGACGCGCCAATCGGCTGTCACCGAATATTATTCACTGCATGTCTGTATGTAAGTCCGCCCCATGCCGCACTATATATGTATCCAGCTTCTTAATCCAGCCATGAATGTACTCAGCTATATACATGTCCCTAATGTTCTGATGTATTCAGCTATGGATGTCCTTAGCTTTTAATGTACTCAGCTTTTGATGTATTCAGCTACAACTGTTCATGTATCCAAGCTTTTTGATGTAACAGGCGATCCACCTAAGGATTGAAAAGAAGTCTGCTTGCACCGATTGGTGAGTGCCGTGTGAATATTTTCTTTTTTATTTGTTGGTGCAGTTATATGTTCTAAAGCCTTTTTTGGCGTGTATTAGTGGGAAAAATAAAGGGTTTATTAGCCGTTGTGTGGTGAAGTAAAAAATTACAACCCTTTTTGGAGTGTATTAGTGGCAAAAAAAAAAGTATTATTTGCCATTCAGCGGAGATGTTATGTGTTCTAAAGCCTTTTTTGGCGTGTATTAGGGGCAAAAAAGTATTATTTGCCCTTTAGCTGTGCAGTTATAAGTTCTAAAGCCTTTTTTGGCATATATTAGTTGCCAAAAAAGGGCTTGTTAGCCGTTGTGTTATGAAGTGAAAAAATGACAGCCCTTTTTGGCGTGTATTAGTGGCAAAAAAAATATTATTTGCAGTTCAGTGTTGCAGTTATATATTCTAAAGCCTTTCTTGGCATGTATTAGTGGCAAAAAGAAGTATTATTTGCCGTTGTGTGGTGAAGTGACAAAATTACTGCATTTTTTGGGGTGTAGTAACTTCCTTTTTATTTACATATTTGATCTAACAGTACGTCAGACAAAGAATTGACAGGCCCTGCACAGGGTAGGGGCAGTGGCCTAAATGTTTTTAGGCACAGGTCACAGCACAGTAAGGGGGCATGGCAGCAGGGGTCACTTCAAGAGGCCTGAGCTCCAGGTATCATCTAGGATACCATCATCGATATCATCGTCGTGTCTTTACTAGCAATCAAGCGGTTCTTGAATGGTTGACTCGGTCATCCACTTCGTCACAATTGACATTAGACACCCCCAGCCAAGAGTTGGTGGGTTTGTCAGACACAACCCTTAGTTGACATGGCCCAGGAGCAGGCTCTTTTCCCCTACCTGTCCTCAACCTGCCTGTCTCCTTTTCTGTTCCCTCAGCCAGAGAAGTATTATATGCTGTGGGCTCAGCTCCACTATACAGCGAGGACTAGAGGACAGTCAGCAGCTACTGCCCAATCAACATCTGGAGGAGACATCCGCCGCTTCCTCTGGTAGGCTGGCAAGTAGTGATGAGGAGATTGGCGTGGCAGCTGGTGTTGCGAGCGGTCAGGCTCCTGGTTCAGAGACCGTTGAGGAGGACATCAATGACGTGTAGACAGTATTCGATGATGATGTAGCTGATCACAATTGGGAGCCACGTGACGAAGGGGCTTCATCATCATCGGGAGAAGAGGGTGGCAGCTTACGTGTGAGGCAGTAGTGGAGCAAGCAAGTCATTAGTGTGGCCGGGAGTCAGCAGGGTGGCCACAGTAGAATGTCGGGAGCAAAAAATTTCCGGGGTAGACCTCCCGCTTTCCAGGAGCCTACCTGCCGGGAAAGTAGTAGTGCAGGGGTTCACGGAGGCAGCGATGGTAGCAGTCAGTGCAGATTGTTTTGGGTAAAATTACCTACTCAGCGGTGTGGGAGTGTTTTGTTAAGCCTCCGGAGGAGGTGAACATGGCTATTTGCCGAATCTGTGGGCAGAAGGGGAAGCGTGGTCAGGGTGCCAATGTTGGCACCACGGCCCTGTGTCAACATATGCAGTGTCACCATAAAGTGGCCTGGGAGAACCATGGCTCCAATGTGGTGGTCCAGCCTGCCGCAGCAATTGCTGCATTGCCCAGTGGCACGCACCCGATTTTAGACAGTCAAGGCTCAACCACCTCAGCCGAAGTGAGCTGTCTGTCTTTCCCATCCTCTATCGGTCTTGATGCTCTTGCTCTATGCCCTCCTACTCCTCGTTAGTCATGCCGTCCGCAATCGATCACCGAAGAGATTTCCAGGAGGCAACAGTATGCAGGAACTCATCCAACGGTGCAAAAGCTGAACGTGCTTTTCGTCAAGTTGCTGGTGCTGCAGTCCCACCCTTTCCAATTGGTGGACTCTGAAACTTTCAGAGTACTGATGGCTTGTGCCGAGCCAAGGTGGAAAGTCCCAAGCTGTCATTTCTTTGTGAAAAAGGCAGTACCAGCCCTGCACAAATATGTAGAATAGAAGGTGGGCCAGTCTTTGAGCCTGTCGGTGTCTGCCAAAGTGCATGGCAGTGCCGAAATGTAGAGCTATAACTTTGGTCATGTACAATATATGTCCTTTTATGGCCAATTGGGTATATGTGGTTTCTGCCCAGCCAAGCTAGCAACTTGGCCAGGTGACGCCGCTTCCGCCTCAACATTCTCACGCTGTAGCTCCTCTGCCCTCTCATCCTCCACCGTCTCCTCAGCCTTCACTGCAGGGACAATTCAAAGTGCTCCTTCAGCATACCATATGTGCAGGGCACGGCAGTGTCACACTGTTCTACACCTCATTTGCCTGGGCACACACAGGGGAGGAACTGCTCCATGTCCTTCATCAAGAAATTGAATCCTGGCTTTCTCCACGACAACTGAAAATCGGAACCATGGTGACCGACAAAGGGAAGAACATTGTGTCGACACTGCATGGTGCAAGTGTTTAATCTGGTTGTCAAGCGGTTACTGAAGTCTTCCACCCATCTACAAGACATCCTAAGAATGGCCAGGAAACTTTGCATGCACTTCAGCCACTCTTACCCCGCCAAGCATACCCTCCTTGATCTTCAGCGGCAGAACAGCATCCCCCAACATAGGCTGATATGCAATGTTTCCACACTTTGGAATTCCACCCTCCATATGTTAGACCGATTATACAAACAGAGAAAGGCCATAAACTATTTCTTGATGATTCAAGCGGACAGGTGTACTCCCCTGTGTAACTTCGATGTCAGCCAGTGGCAGCTCATGCGTGAAACCTGCCATTTGCTCAGGCCCTTTGAGGATGTCATGTTATTTGTTAGTTGCCAGGACTACGGGATGAACAACGTCATTCCACTGCTTCATATTCTGGAACAGATGCTGGCAAATCTGGCTGGTCAGGGGACTGGAGACGTGGCACCTGCATCTCAAGGCCACATAAGCCCAGTGGGGGCTGAACTGGAGGAGGAGGAGGACATTGGAGCACATGCAATGTGTAGCAAAATGGCTGAGAAGGAGAAGGAGCAGGAGCAGCCAGAGGAGCTACAGGGCGATGAGGTAGACGAGGCAGATGACCCAGACACACTGTGGCAGTATGCAGTGGAGATGGAGGCAGGGAGACCCTCCGAGTCACTTGCGCAAATGGCCCGCTGAATGCTCACTTTCTTGGGAAGTGACAGCCGAATTGTCAAAATTCAGCAGAGGGATGACATTGCTCTCCACCTTGTTGGACCCTCGCTACCACTCTAAAATGCGGGCTTTTTCACACCTGCTGAGAGGGAGGACAAACTGAACTACTCTAGAGAGCGCACTCGTCCATCCTCTCGCAGGTCTGACCAGGGGGGCCCTCTGTGCTCTCGTTCCACTACTATGGCTGCTGTGGCAGGGTGGGGGGTTGGAGAAGTTCCAGCTCCATCAGCAACAGCTTGAGTCTAGATTTGATGATGAGAAGCTTTCTTAACCCTAATAATGAAGGAACTACTCACTAGCAGCAGCAACTAGACCTTGAGCAGAACCTGAACCAGCAGGTGGTGGCATACTTGGACAGCACCCTGCCCCCCCACATTGAAGATCCGCTGGACTACTGGCAGCCAAACTCGATTCGTGCTCGCAACGGGTCGAGTTTGCCCTGGAAAAGCTGTCCTGCCGGGCCAGCAGTGTGGCATTAGGGCAGGTGTTTACTGCGGCCGGGGCCATAGTTACCCCTCGGAGAACTCGCCTGTCCACCGAAAATGTGGAGAGACTGATCTTTGTCAAGATAAATTAGACGTGGATCAGCCAGGATTTCAACACACCAATGCCTGATGAATCAGATTAGATCATCCATGCTGCCTCACCCAAACCTTGAAAAAAGAGATCAGTTTCTTCTGGCTACCCACCTTAGCTACTATTCTGATGCTGCCACCTGCCTGATGCCACACATCTGATGCTAAGTGCTCCTTCCTACACCCACCATCGTCAGTGGGTACTGTTATTGCCAGCCATCTCCCCACTCTATCACCAGGTCACTCTGTGGTCTCCAGATGCTGCTGCCACCTCACCACTCAGGTCTCCTCATACTGCTGCTGCCACCTCCACACTCTGTCATGGTGCCACTATTTGGCCTTCTCATGCTGCTGCTGCCACCTCCACTCTATGTCACCTTGCCAGTCTGTGGCATCCTCATGCTGCTACTTATGCAACCTAAACATTATGTCACCTTGCCAGTCTGTGGCCTCCTCATTCTGATGGCTAACTCAACATTATGTCACCTTGCCAATCTGGGGCCTCCATATGCAGCTGCTGCCACCTCCACACTATGTCACCTTGCCACTCTGTGGCCTCCTCATGCTGCTGCTAACTCAAAACTATGTCACTGGGCCACTCTGTGGCTTCCTCATGCTGCTTCCACCTCAACACTATGTAAATGGGCCACTCTGTGGTCTCCTTATGCTGCTACTGCTGCCACCTCCCCACTATGTCACTGGGCCATTCTGTGGTCTCCTCGTGCTGCTGCTATCTCAACACTATGTCATTGGGCCACTCTGTGAACTTCTTAAGCTGTTCTCCCACTCTCCCCACTCCATGACTGGGCCACTATTTTGCCTTTTTGGCCTGGTTGACATAATCATTTATTTGACCCTTCTTCTGATCTGTCAGAAGGAAGGAAAAATGAGACACACAACGGATCCTGTCTGTATAGCAGCTGTAAGGTCTGTATGGTTCCATCTTAATTGGCTTATGATTTGGTAGCCAAAAGCAGGAGTGGGTACAAACCAAAGAAGACATGCAAATATTCTATTCACATGTCAACTCTGTTTTGGATCCACCCTTGTTTTTTTTTTTGTTTTGTTTTTTAGCATTACTGATGGATCACTAACCAAATGCTGACAGAGTGAAGGCAGATGCTCAACAGACAGGATCCGTTTTTTGAGGGTTAATATTCTGACTGATCAGGGCAAGGGCAAAATAATCAGTGATGTCAAAACAAACTTACTGCTGACACCCTCTCCACCCTGTCAGGGGGGCTCTACTTGTATAAGCGTTTAACAGAACAGGTTCTGTAGACATCTATGTGGAATCAGCTGACGACGGTGTAAAAGGAGTGCGCTCTTTCACACTACAGTAGAATCTTGGGCCTCTGAATGGTTCTTTATTCACATGAGTTATTTGGTCAGTTTTGGCCCCATGACTGCCCAAATAAGTGAAGTGTGCTGTGATTCTAAGAGCGACACAGCTGTCATGTGGTGTCTTACTGACTCACAGTATTGTTTCACTACCACAGCAGACTCCCTATGCATGTTACTGCATAGCAAAGTGTTCTACAATACTATGTAGGCTATCTGCAGCCAGACAATAGCTGTTTTTGAATGTAATTATCCACGAATAAATTCGGATCGAATCAAATCTTTTTGTAAAATTTGGCGAACCGTCCGAATCAAATTTTTTAGAAATCGCTCATTTCCAAAGCAGCAAGGGCCATGGTTGGAGAGATCAGGTTGGCCTATAAACAACAAATAATGTTTTGTTTGACATGTGTACACTAACACTGATACTATGCTATTATGTGTTTTGTATTTCAGTATCTCATGAAGGTTTTGTAGGCCGCAAACCTTTATTATACTGAGAGCTCACACAATAAAAGATACCTACCTCCTGCACCACATATCTAAGGCAGAGTACCATTGTACTATTTTTTTGGATCCATATCAGTAAAATAAAGACCCTTTTTAAGTTTATCAGCATACCACTATGATAAATTAAGTGAAAGAATAGAAATACTGAAAGGTTGTGTTGGGTCCTTTTATGGGGCGCCTGTGCATCTGCCTTTAGGCATACATTTTTCTGAAATATTCCAGACACAGATGCCTCAACTAAAGAAAACATTTTAGACTATGATTATAATTTACAGCTCAACTGTATGCAGAGGTAAAAACCTGTATCCATTTTTTTTTCAATTGGAAGCAATGGAGGGGGCATGCAATTCGAGCCACTGAATGACACAACTTAGTGTACACCTTACTGAGCGTAAATACTTTGTGTAATGCCTAGTTTAAGACTAGATCAATAGTAACCTACTTTATACGGTAGAAAGTACATTTAGAAAGTTCCATAACCAGCCTGTAGGGTTGGAGCTTCTGCTTTACCTTATTGTCATCCAGATCTGCTCTGCTTCCCTGCTATGGAATGGCTGCCTGTCAACCAGCTCTTTGAACCTATCTGCACAGCCTGCTGCCTGAATAAAGCTTGAGCTCATGAAATGTTGTAAGTCTTATAAGATCATAAAGCTGGAGCAACATTGACACTGTCTGATTGGACAGCGGACTGGCTTATTAGACAATGTCTGAGCAGCTCAGGTTCACGCCCTACTGACACCAGACAGGGTACAGCTCATTTGTCAATTTATTCATTAATCAGCATATCAGTTGTAGAAAGTAACAGTGCTCATTGTGGGGGAATGAGCGACCCAAAGAAAAAAAAATTGCAAAAAAATCTACAATCAAGCTATAGTGTTAAATTTATTTTGGTAATATGAGTTACATTAATATATGCTCTATGAACAAATCATTGAAATTTCTGTCCATGGCCAGGAACTTTCCCAGATCTCAATCCCATTAAGAAACTGTATTCAATCCTCAAAAAGCAGGTGGACAAATAAAGACACAGAAATTCAAGCTCTAATTAGGCAATAATGGGTTGACATCAGACTGGTTTTGGCTTTGAATTGCAAAAGTATTGAAAAAGAAGACTCAGCACTAAAAATTGCATAAACTTCATGTATTTAAAAGCTAAAATAAAAAATAAAAAACTTGTGAATTGCTTATAATTGTACTTCAATATACCATAGAACCATCTGACAAAACGATCTAAACACACAGAAGCAGTGATTCTGTGAAAACTAAAATTTGTGTCAGTCTAAAAAATTTCAGGTGCAAATACTATCTATCTAATGTACTGTTTTTCTCATTGGCACGTATTGAACAAATGTGAACATATGATAATGTAGACAAACAAATCCATGTCAAAACCTGCATGTAAACTGTTTTGCTCTGCATGTGCAGAAGCTGGATGGAAGTTGAGAATAACCCTATATGCTACTATGGGTACTCTATTAAGACCTTGTAATATGCCACTGTGCATAAACCAATAAACTGAAGACAATGATCATAAGTCAAGGAATTGACCCAAAAAAGGACAACTAATTGGTCCTAGATATATAACCCAAGTTAATATGTATCATGCAATTGACCATTTTACATGTTTCCCTACTGTCGAGAGTAATTTTGAGGGAATTAAAGTCAAACAAATTGACTTCAATCCGCAGTTCAGGAAGCATTTGCTTCACCAGGAAGCCGAATTTCCTCACACTACGTGGTAGCAAATCTATTTTTCCTGAAATGATAGTAAAAGAAAAACATACTCACCTCATTTATTCGCTCAAAGAGAAGCCGTCGTCTTGATTGAAGAAACCGAGCGAAAACTGGCCAAGCACATTAACGTCAACAGTCATCTCACGCAGTTTCTTCAATCAAGATAGCCACAACGGCCTCTCCATGAGCAAATGGATAAGGTGAGTATGTATTTTTTTTTCCCTGATTAACCCATGAAAGGCCTCAACTTTTATGTCAGATGACGCGATCAACGATGAACGCGGACTCTGAGGAGTTCCCATTCCCCATAATTGTGCCCACTACATACAATGGAATGCGCCTCGTGATGAAGTAATTTGTAACAAATCAAATTTCTTTGTGAAATTCAGTGAAGCAGCCGAATTGAATTTTTGATAACTTTGCTCATCGCTCGTCCACAGTGTTCCAGGCTCTGACAAAATTGTGCAGAACAAAATGGAGTAATACAACAAGTTTGTTTATAAAGCTGAAAGGTCAAAAATCTTTTATCATTTTTACCATGGAAACAATTAGATTTTTTTTCTTTTATTTATAAAGTATTTTGATTTTATTATATATATAGCCATTATAGCCTTTTCCTTTGCTCCTTTTCTAAGTATTTTCACTCAAGAAAACTCCAGCAGAACAGAAACTGAATTTTTTTGGCAAGAAAATGACAGCAAGCTCATTTGCCTAAATTTAATTTTTGTTTTATTAAGAATTAACTCCAAACATTGTAAAAAGGAAACAGTTGTTCCAGCATTTACATAATTATTAATTAAACAGTGCTTTCACTGTAGTGTTCCATCAATACTACTGCATCTTTAATTCCAAAAGTTAACAGCAAAAATCAAATTTTATCATCTTTATTATTATATCAGCTAAACAAACTCAAAGATTTATTTAACCATTAAGCAGAATAAAATTATGCCAATTTTTTTTGTTGATTTTATTAATTATAGAAGTATCAAGCAAACACAAAATTATTTAGGGATTGCCATATTTTTCGCTTTATAAAACATACTTTTTTCCCCCAAAGTGGGGGGGGGGGGGGGAGAATGGCAGTGTGTCTTATAAAGTGAATACTTTACATCAGAGTACATACACCCATCTATGTGGAAGGCACTCCCAACTAATTTGGGTATGAATCCATCCTTGCAGATCGCGTCCATACATTCTGATTGTCTACACTGGGGTTCATGCGATATTCCAGCAAGACAATGCAACACGTCACACAGCTACAAATGTCTGATATTAGTTGAAAGCCCATGACTTAGACCTCCAAGTACTACCATAGCCCCCTAATTTCAAAAACTTAAACTCAATTGAGCATCTGTGGCACCAACTTGATTGTAATGTTCACTCTATGGATCCTCCCCTATGCACCCACCAGCAGTAATGGAATACACTCTGCAGTCAGTATGGCTCCAGATACCTTCAACAACCTAACAGGACCTTATTGAGTTGCTCCAAGCCTGTCTAGTTGTGTATAGATTGTGTCTAGTATATACAGTTGTGTTCAAAATTATTCAACTCCCACTGAAATTGAGTGTTTTGGCCAGTTTGACATTGATTTTGATCATTTCAGTCATCTTGTTTACAATTAAATCAAAGAGGCACTTGCAAGTCAGACAAATATAACATAACATTTATAATGAAATAACCACAAATGTCTTTTCTGTGCTCACATCATTATCAGTTTTATTCAACCCCCAAGTGACATTCAATCTTAGTACTTAGTACAACATCCTTTTCCAATTATAACAGCTTTTAAACGTGAAGCCTAGCTTGACACAAGTGTCTTGCAGCGATCTACGGCTATCTTCGCCCATTCTTCATGGGCAATAGCCTCCAGTTCAGTCACATTCTTAGGCTTGCGCGCTGCAACTGCTTTCTTTAAGTCCCACCAGAGGTTCTCAATCGGATTTAAGTCTGGTGACTGCGATGGCCACTTCAAAATGTTCCAGCCTTTAATCTGCAACCATGCTCTAGTGGACTTGGAGGTATGTTTGGAATCATTGTCCTGTTGAAAGGTCCAACATCTCCCAAGCCTCAGGTTTGTGACGGACTGCATCACATTTTCATTCAATATCTCCTGGTACTGATGAGAATTCATGGTATCTTGCACACGCTGAAGCTTCCCTGTACCTGTAGAAGCAAAACAACCCCAAAGCATGATTGACCCCCCGCCATGCTTAGCAGTAGGCAAGGTGTTCTTTTCTTCATAGGCCTTGTTCTTCCTCCTCCAAACATAGCGTTGATCCATGGGCCCATACAGTTCTAATTTTGTTTCATCAGTCCACAGAACACTATCCCAAAACTTTTGTGGTTTGTCCACATGACTTTTGGCATACTGCAGTCAACTCTTCTTAATCTTTGGAGACAGCAAGGGGGTGCGCCTGGGAGTTCTGGCATGGAGGCCTTCATTACGCAGTGTGCGCCTTATTGTCTGAGCTGAAACTTCAGTACCCGCATCTGACAAATCTTTTTTCAGTTCCTCAGCAGTCACACGGGGATTTTTCTCCACTTTGCGCTTCAGGTACCGCACAGCAGTCGAAGTCAGCATCTTCTTTCTGCCACGACCAGGTAGCATTTGAACAGTGCCCTTTGCCTTGAATTTGCGAATGATGCTTCCTATGGTGTCTCTTGATATGGTTAACATCTTTGCAATCTTCTTATAGCCATTGCCCTTCCTGTGAAGAGAAATCACCTCTTCTCTTGTCTTTCTGGACCATTCTCTTGACTTCACCATGTTTGTAAACACACCAGTAAATGTCTAGAAGGAGCTGAGTATCACAGTCATTTTAAATCTGACTAATTGTTGGTTATTATGCTTGATTGCTGCTCCTTGACATCCACAGGTGTTTTCAATACCTGATCGAAAACACTTGAATGAACCTCTGTTCTAAAGAGTGGTAGTCTTTAAGGGGTTGAATAATTGTGTCAATGAAGAAATCACAAAAAAAAACATTTAATACTGTATTACAAAAACAATTGATGTTATTTTAGTTGCATTTGGTTCTTTAAAAAGTCCTTGTAGGATTTCATTCTGAACACAATTACAAATGTACACTAAATTCCCTAAAACCCTTTACAGAATTGGGGGTTGAATAATTTTGAAAACAACTGTATTTGTATACATAACTTTTAGACAAAAGTCTCAGAACCTCTTGTGGGTCTGTGGGGTCAAATCAAGTCCATGTAGGTACTCTTTGTGCCACCTTAGATTTTTTTCTTACTGGACTGTATAAAGATATTCTTACCTATAGTAATGTGGGATCAGTACAGAGCAGTGGGGTCTCATTGACTTTAATAGGTTCCATTCTACAGTTCCATACAAGCTTAAAGATTCAGAAGTTTCACAGAGTAATAATAAAGTCATTTGCATGAGCCTGTAGGCTCATTCTCTATTATATTTTGTTAAAATGGTCAAAATAATGAGGTAAAGGATCTTTTCACATAATCAAATAATTTCTTTAAAATGGCAACTTATACCATGAAAAAAGAAACATTTTATTTATATTATACTTGAAAACATGAAACATACTGTATGACACCAGTCTAAGCAATCGGCTACAATCACACTGAAATCTGGATATCAATATAGGGTTCGATTTTTTTTACTGATTAACTTTACATATTGCATATGTTCCAAATAGCAACAGGTGAGAAAGCCACTGCCGGACTCCTCCTTACTTCTCTGCTAGGGTCAGCATTTCCTAAGAAGTATAACATGAGATGGCCAATTAAAAAAAAAAAAATTTCTACATTGTATCACAAGATGCCTATTCTATATATGTTATCACGATCTAGGAGTTGGGGTTGGGGTGGTGGCGTAGATGACACATAAACTCCACAGGCACTACACATAAACGACAAAAGAAAATACCTTGCCTGTGTGGGCACTAACTAAATATCGTCACCAGGCTTCACACAGCCACCAGATCGACCAGCTTCCAGGCTCTTATACTGACAGAGCATTTCAGCCCTGTATTTATCCCCACAGTAATGATCCCAGCATCTACACCTGGGTTTGCCTCAGTGTAGGGGAAAGTTTTGTACTGGAGCGGGGAGGGAATGGCAGGTCCCACTACCAACACCTAAATGATATTCCATAAAAATACAGCTCCAAAAAACACTTTAAAGAAAAATAACTCAACAAACTACACTTTTCTGAAACCACCCAGCTGTTATAGATGTTTTTACATCACCTGTCTGAGCTTTCTGGGTGAGATTAATGAGAATTTGGAGTCCTTATAAAAATTTATGCTAAGGTATGGGTGGATTCAACTGTACCTTCTCTGAAAACTAAAGGATCAGCATATTGAACTCCAGCAGCCCGATCCTTCTCGCCCTTAATATCTGCGCTTGGGGAATAGTTGGGAGGTCCCCTTACACATTAGATGGTTAGTACTGCTGAAAACAGCTGTCAGCACTGCCAAAACATTGTAGGCAAAATTAGTCTACTCTGTATCAACCTCTTTAGTTCCCCAGGTGTGAATGAGCTATGTTTGTGTTTAAAAATGCCACAAAAACAGTAAAGCCTTTTCTGTTTTAAAAATAAAGAGAGAGAAAAGCTATCCTCATATTAAATTACTTTCATTTTGTAGAATTTAAGATGATAATAGAGTGCATTAGAATATATAGCCAGATTTAAATGGGCTGTCTTTTGTTTTTTATATTGATGACCTATCGTATCAATATCAAGTCAGGTGGCAGGGGGATTCCTAACACCCCCATAAATAGACTATATGAAGAGAAAGCAGCATTTTTATGAGTGCTAGCTTCTCTTTACTGTTTACCTGTGTGTCATCACAAATGCAGTGGTGAGCAGTGTAATTAAACGCCATATACTTCACTTGAATAGGAGTGAGCTATCCCATTGAAGTGAATGCATCAATGCATCAATATAGCAAATTATAACAGTGTTACTGAAGGCATTACTGCTAGAGATGAGTGAATTGAATCACACAAAGTGGAATTCGATCCGAATCTCAGGAATTATTTGATTCACCTAGAAGCCGAATTTCCTCATGCTTCATGTCAGCGAATCAATTAATCCTGAAATTCAAACTTACCGACTCCATTTTAACGCGAAGGGCCGCCAGCCTCCATCCTGCTTGAAGATCTCATCCGAAATCTCACGCCGCACGTGATTTCGGCCGAGATCTTCAAGCAAGATGGCGGCGGCCGGCCCGTCGCAAGCAATTAGGCGCGGTAACTTTGATGTAATGTTTTTTTTAAATTTCACACTGTTTGTATACTCAGATGCCGCGATTATGCATGAACGTGGCATCTGAGGGGTACAATGATGGGGGCGGCGCTATCCCAGCTCCCTGTCATTGCCCCCGCTACTTACAAAAAAAAAATGTGCTTCTTGGCGAAGTAATTCATCACGAAGCAAAGTTTTTTGTGAAATTTGGCGATTCAGCCAAATCGAAATTCGCTCATCTCTAATTACTGCACCCAAGTGTAAAAAAACACTTGCAAATTTGCTAGTAAAATTTAATAATCTGTTTATTTAAAACCTATCACTTTTTATTTATTGGAAACGCATGACTTTTCATTTATAGGCCTAATAATAAAATGAAAAGAATAGTTCAAAATAAAGGCTCTCATCATCTGATAGTCAGTATGTGTTTATAAGCAGCATTATAAGCCCCAGCCATTGTAGTAGTAGTGGCACTTGTAGCCATGGTGATGGTGGTAGGGGCAGTGGTAGCAACAATGGCACTCGGGGCAAATATAGAGCAAGGAATTGGGAAAGGGACCAAGGATCCCACAATAATATATCACAGTCTGATAAAAGTGGGGAGGAGGGTGAGGACTATAATGATTTTTGTATGTTGTACAGAACCTGGGAACCTGATTGGGGTGCTGAGAAGGAGGTGAGATCAGAGGAGGAGGGTGATAGCAGTGGCAGCAATAAAGAGCAGAGGCAACATATGGCCAAAAGCTCATAAAACGCTGTCAGAACCAGATCTGCCTTTAGAGAGGTCAGCTTAGGATCTGGTGATATTCTTGAATCTCTTTGCAAGTAACTTCTGTATGGTGATTTTTCTCCACATGTCTGGCACACAAAACTTCAGCCATGTGCAAGATCTTCATGATTAAAATAAGCCATAGGCATTCACAAACAAACATAGGTAGCAGGCTCTATTGCAGCACATGAGCCAGCGTCACCAGATCCTTTGGGAAACTTGAATTGGCCAACATTCTGAATCAGAAAAAGTCTGCCCTCCTTTTCTTGGTCTTCTTTGTGGCAGTCAGCACACATCTCCAAGCAGTACAGTGTCCTTATCATCATCAGCCGTTTCTGCTCATGCTCAGACTTCTCCTCCTCCTTGTCCTCTGCTCCGTTGTGAGACATTCATAAAGGAATGTGTTACCATTAAAAATATTCTTGATTGGCAATTTGTTTGTGTGCAAGCTAAACCGACACCTAGCCAAGTTGCAGGCAGTTTATTTGCTTCCATACCACTTAGAAGTGGTAATGGTGGCGCAGTTCTGCGCTCTTACCAAAATTTTGTTTTGCTGCATGATATTCATACTTCTGCCCAGCTGTCCATTTTTGAAAAAACAATTTTTTAACATTACTATTCTCACGGTGCATGCCACTGTGGATGCCTGGAGCAGCTGTTACAGGCAGGGATAGTACATGTCTTTCATGGCCTACTGGGTCAACGTCTTTTACGACAGCAACGAGGCAAAACCAAGAGTTTTTATTTACACCTCAAATTTTGTCTAGGTCTGGTTCCCATATCAGGCGCTTATCTGCCTCCTCCACATACTCCTCCATGGACAACCTCCCTTCCCTAACAGAAGCACGTGATTTCACGCGTTTTCTTCAATTAACATGGCAGCGACGGCCTCTCAGCAAGCGAATGCATAAGTGGGTATGTTTTGTTTTTAATCCCTAATTGAACGGGCTTAATGTGACTGTTAGATGCCGCGTTCTGGGTTGAATGCAGCATCTGAGAGGTTCAATAATGGTAATGGGGTCTGTGTAATCGCCATTCCCCGTCATTTCCTCTGCTACATACAATTTAATTTGATTAATCAAAAATCACATTTCTTTGTGAACTTTGGCAAAGCAGACAAATCAAATTTTTGCTAACTTCACTTATCTCTAGCCAATTCCAAACAATTTGAAGTCTATTATTCTGCAGGGAGAAAGATTATTCACATGTGGAAAATATTTTAGATAGCAAACAATCTTCCCAAGAATGAATGCCCCAGAAAATTCACCCAAAATGTCACAATGGACAATGCAATGCTCAAAGAAGTTACAAAAAACCCAGAGCTACATCTAAGATTATATGGCTCTCAGTTACCATCATAAATGTTCAAGTTCACGAACGTTAAATAAAAGAAAGACTAAACAAGTATGGCTTGTTTAGAAGGGTTGCCAGGAGATGGCCTCTTCTTTCCAAAAAGAATAAATAGCCTGGCTTAGGTTTGCATCTGAAAAACATACTAACTGTCAAAATCAGTACAGGAGGCATGATGATTTAGGCTTTTTTTAAAGCCACAAGACCAGGCAACGTGGAGTCATTGAGACAACCATGAACTCCTCCTTAGTCAACAGAGAGATAGCTCCAGATATTTTCTTTATTTGGTCTATGCATTGCATAGAACACCTCTGGAGCCATCGTTCTGTTGAATGCTTGTTCCTGGCAGCACAGTCACAATTAACGAATCATCATATTGCTTTATTGACTTCTCCAACCCCTGTGCCTGGCGTGTGGATACAGGGACACATGGCAGTCTTACTTGATATCTTGCTGTGTATGGTGTTGTGTCCCATTGTAAAACCACTAATAGCATGTATCCCATTACTCATCAACCCATTCTGTATTGAAACCTCTTACACTAGGAGTGCTATGTATCATATTTCATGACATATTTTCAAACCTGTGCCACTGCTCCACATAGCTGCACAAACTCAGAGGCTCTGCTGCTGCTCCTGGAGCAGTGAATATGCATGTGCCACTACCCAGAAGTGTAGCTCCACATTGCACAGTCGAAGCTCGGGTATCAGCAGCAAAAGCCTTTACAGCATAAACATTGTAACTGCTTTCATATATGGAAATAAAGAAAACTAAATAAAATTTAGAAATGGTGTGTTTTAGAGTTTTATTATTTGATGTTTATCTTAAAGGGTTTATCAGGGATTTTGATATTGATTGCCTTTCCTCAGAATGGGTCATCAATATCAGATCGGCACTAGTTTGACTTCTGCACTCCTGACGATCAGTTATTTGAAAAGGCCGCAGTAACCAACAAAGATCCAGTGAGCTCTTTGTTCTACTTATAACTTACTAAGCACAGCACCATACATTGTATAGTGGCTATGCTTGGTAATTTCAGCTCAGACCCATTCACTTGGATTAGACAGAGCTGCACTTAGTCCATGTGAACGATGTACGGTGAGATCACTGTCCTAGGAAGGGGTCTAAGTACTCATGGAGAACCATGGCCACACTGAACAGCTGATTATCAGGGGTGCAAAGAGTTGGCCCCCCACAAATCAGATATTGATGACCTATCCTGAGAATAGGCCACCAACATCAAAATCCTGGATAACCCCTTTAAATTTTCCACTTCAGTTTAAGATGTACCTATGGCCAGGTAATGGGAAGAAATCTTGACATTACAATGTCTTATGAGTGGGATGTAAGTTAAATTCATACACTATGACTAAAGCAAGTAAGTATTTGCTACATTCACATGCATTTATCATTAATCCACTAAATCTTTTTCATATCTTTGCCACACAATGTACAGTAATTTAAAAAAAATTTCCTTACATCTTGAAATAAAATTGCAGCTTTCTTTTTCACAGGTGCTTTGGAAGATTCGAGATATGATGCTTGTTCTAAAACAAAATACATTGAAAAGAAAGCTACTGATTGCTCATGAAAGAAACATTTTCAAACTTATAAACAGAACATTAAAGTTGATGAAATATATTTACATATACTTATCTAATAAGATTGGTAGGCAAGGAATTATTTTAACATTCCCAATTTTCATCTTTACTGGTTCCTTGACATGGAGCGCAGATGGTTCTTTGCAGTGTCCTGGAAAAGAAAATATATTATTATTTAAAGAAGAAGAAAAGAAACCAAGTTGTGGAAGAATAGCAGAGAAATAGAACAAATGAGACAGAACAAGGCTTTAAAAGATGCAGAATTAACTGAGACACTGAGGATAATAGCCAGCACATTTAGGAGAACATTACGTCTCCAGCTGGCAAAAGTGCTTCTTCCAAATGTAATTCTCTATATTGTTTATAAATAATGCAGATTTTGTCTGCTCCTCAACTATTCACATCCAAGATACCTGACTGGTCAGATGTAAAAATTTGGCTTTTCATAGTCTCACAGTATGTGAGCTATATGTGGTCAAAAGAATACTGCAAAATTTATTTCAGCCACAGTATATGCTTTGTTTTGGTTATGTCTAATGGACATGTGCACTTTTCTTCGATTTTCTACATATTTTATTTATCAATTGTATTATTTATCACCATATCATGTAAATAATCACTGTTTAAATATGGCAAATCTAGAACATTTTCTACAGTTAAACATTTTCTTGTTTTTTTATAAAAAATAATAAAAATAAATGAATATAGCTAAACAACTTAATAAATAAAAAAATAGAAAAAAATCTCCAGCTTTTATGAATTCCATCTTTTAAAATAATCCATAAATTCTTGTTTGTCTCATTTAATTCTGCTCCGGATTTTTTCTGAGGTAAGCCTGTTATCTCATTGTTCAAAATTCTCTTTCATTTATCTCCCTTTTCGTTCTTTCCTCTTTAAATAGTAAGTTATTTTCTTTTTCAAGTCTAACGCGAGTGTCATTCTTTACATTATAAAAAATGTTGCTTAGGGCAAAACAAAGAAGTCACAAATCATTCCATAATTATTTCGAGTGTTTAACAAAGTATTGAGCTGCTCCATTCATTTTTTATTTTTACAGGAAAAGAAAGGGAAAAAAAACTGTATATCCACTGCTAATATTGAAACTTACACAAACATTAAATATTATAAAGGGTGACAGAAAGGTGAAACCCTTGTACATACATTGTAACATTTGGATAATTACAGATCAATTACACTATATTTCAGATGAGTTAAATTATACATCCATTTTCATTTTACAATGTTAAAGAAGTTGCAAGACAGGGCAAAAATGTTGTACACAAGGTGGCAGAATGATCTAAAAAATATTTACCTTACTGATTTTGTTTCCTGTCCCATTCCATTGCTTCTCCTATCCCCTGTTGGTCTCTACAGGTGAAACTCGAAAAATTAGAATATCGTGCAAAGTTCATTTATTTCAGTAATGCAACTTAAAAGGTGAAACTAATATATGAGATAGACTCAATACATGCAAAGCGAGATATTTCAAGCCTTTATTTGTTATTATTTGGATAATTATGGCTTACAGCTTATTAAACCCCAAAGTCACAATTTTGAGGTACCCTTTGCTCATGGGGTATAGATTAATTAGCTGACTAGAGTGTGACACTTTGAGCCTAGAATTTTGAACCTTGAAAATTATAAGCTGCATTAATGCAAATCCTTTTAATTTGCATTACTGAAATAAATAGACTTTTGCACAATATTCAAATTTTTCGAGTTTCACCTGTACTTCCTTGCACAACTTAACACAGGAAATATGACTCCTCAGCCAATCACTGGTCACATTTCACTGTTAATAGGGACCATGAAGTAGGGTCTGGCAGGGGGTTCTGGAAAGCACAGGAACAAGTACAGCAGGGGATTGGTAAGGTGAGTATTACTTTATTTAGCTTTTTAAAGCTATTTTGGCCAAATAAAAGCAAAATGTCTTTTATTCTGGCTAAACAACTTTTTTAATTTGCTCCAGAATGTCTAATGTTTTAAAACCAGACTTGGTTATTAAAAATTAAACAAGTAACACATAACCACAAATAATAATAAACACAATATAATATGAGACACTAACCAAATTGATAATTTTTCTTCATGCAGCACACACTGGTGACATATGTTTTTTTTCTGCTTTGTACCACAATGCAAACAAAGATGATAACTAAATATATACTAGTTGGAAAGAACAAATAATCTTATTATTCTATGTTTAAAATATTCCTATCTGTTCCTTCCATTCACTTCTGTTAAGGGTCTTCTACTGTGACTACAGATCTACTACACAGAAAAACTTTTGACACCCAAATACTGCAGCGCTAAAATGCTGCAATAGCATTAAGCACATTATTGATAAAAGATAGCACTGTTGTGAGAACTCCCACTTCCATTTATTACAATAGTCAATGAAAGTGATATTATGAAATTATAGATGACATAACTATGATGTGAGGTCATTATAAAAGTTTCTATTTGTAGAATGTCCTAATGCCATCAACCCCAGCCATGTGCTACTATCTTTGAGGGAACTTAGTGGCAAGCGTTCCCTTGCAACTCCACCATAGAAAAAGAGAAGAATGATATAGTTTCCATTTAAATTAAAACAGATTGTCTTTTAAGGTCTCTCTCAGATGAGCGAGTTCCATTACTTGGACTCTCAGCATGAGTATGTGGCAGATCCCATCCTGACCTCCCAGTGCTGACGGGGTTGCATATCATTATACTGGTTTATGATGCTATGGGACCCTTATATTTCTGGAATTTATTGGATAACACTGACATAATGCTGTCAGTGTTATCCAATAAATTCCAGAACTGTAAAGGTTACCTAGCACCATAAATAAATATAATGCTATGAGACCCTGTCAGTGCTGGGAGGTCAGGTTGGGAGCTGATGCATACTCTCACTGCGAATGGAACTCGCTCGTCTGAAAGAGGCCTAATACGTGTGTTTTGTGAATCTCTATTAGTTTAAAACTCTAACAGGGTATTTCTAATCATAACAACCCCCTTTGGATGGGTTTCCATGTTCAGGTTTTATGATGTTCTTTTTAAAGCTAAATCCATGAGTAGAATCCAAAAGAAGAGAAAACTCAGCATTTCCGTTATATGTATTCTCAGTTTATGATCTGTTACTGGCTTTGTCACCAAAAAGTGCATTAACAAAAAAACTTAAGATGTAATCCCAGTCTTAAGTGGAAACTTCCATCACATTTTTAATCATATCCATGTAAACCCTTTCTACCCCGGGCCAGTTTTCACCTTCCTGCCTAGGCCATTTTTTGCAAATCTGACATGTGTCACTTTATGTGGTAATAATTTTGGAACACTTTTACTTATCCCAGCAATTCTGAGACTGTTTTCTAGTGACACATTGTACTTCACGACAAATTTGAGTCAATATATTTTTCCATTATTTATAAAAAAAAATCTTCAAAATTTGAATTTCTCTACTTTTAAGGCTACATGCACACTACAGTTGTTTTTTGCTGTCCGCAAATCGGGATCCGCAAAAAAACTGAGGGTCCATCAGTTTTTTTGGGAGGATTCCTTTGTTTTCACAGATCCCTTGTAATAAATGCCTATCCTCATCCGCAAATGAGAAAAAGTAGGACATGCACCACTTTTTTTGCTGAAGTGAAAAACGGACAACGGACGCAGAACACAAACGGATGAACTGTCAGCATTTTTTTGCTGACCCATTAAAATGAAAGGGTTCCTATCTTATCTGCAAAAAAAACTGAAACGGAAGCCGAAAAAAACAACTGTCGTGTGCATGTAGCCTAAGCCAGATAGTAATGCCTCATAAAATAGTTATCAGTCATCATTTCCCATATGTCTGCTTTATGTTGGCATCATTTTGTAAATGTCATTTTATTTTTTAGGACGTTAGAAGGCTTAGAAGTTTAAAAGCCATTTTTCACATTTTCAACAAAATTTCCCAATTTTGTTGAAAACGCGTATTCAGCTTCCTCAGGAGGAGCACCCGTACTCTCCCCTGCTATACGATACTGGGTAAGGCTAAATAGCCCCTATTTTATGGATGCATTGATTACCAAATGTTAGAACTTTGCTGCTGAACATTGTCATAAGCCATGCAGTGATTTGCGGGCATTTATGGAGGATTGCCGCTGTGTTAGTCCGGTATAGCACATTAGATATGTCTGAATATGCATTGATTAATTACCGTGACATGTTTTTTTCACAGCGGTGTATAGAATCAGCATGAGCCTTAGCTTAACTGTTTGAAATCGTTTTTGCATCCATTTATATGTATGACTCATAATATTGTGGGAGGGTATTGGATACCTGTTTTTGTCCCTTTATTAATTTTTATGTGATATAAGTATTTTATGGTAGATGAATTAATAAAATTTGTTTTTTATGAAAGTTTTTTGATCAGTGTTGTTTATTACTATGATTCTGCAGTTTACAGAAATACCCCATATATGGGGTTGAACTGCTCTTTGGGCATGTGGCAGTGGTCAGAAGAAAAGGAGCTCCATATGGATTTTGGAGGCAGATTTTGCTAGAATGTTTTTTGGGCACCGTTTTCTATTTGAAGAGACCCCAACGTACCCCTACAGTGGAAACCCTCAAAAAGTGACCCCATTTTGGAAAAAACACCCTTTAAAGAATATAATAAGGGAGGTACTGAGCACTTTGAACCCGCTAAGCGTTTTACGGAATTTGAAAACACTTGGCTCTGAAAATGAAAAGTTTCATTCCTTCCAATAAAATGCTGCATTAGCCCCAAATTTTTCATTTTCACAAGGAGTAATAGGAAAAAAAGCAAGCAAAATTTGTTACCCATTTTCTCCTAAATATGGCAACATCCCATATGTGGTAGAAAACTGCTATGGGGGCACATGGCAGGACTTAGAACGGAAGGAGTGCCATATGGCTTTTGCAAAGCAGATTTTGATGGATTGATTTATGGGCGCCATTGGTTTTTATTTTTTGAGTGATTGTCTTATGTGGGGGCTCATTTTTTGCGGGATGAGGAGACCTTTTCATTGGTACCATTTTAGAGTACATAAGACTTTTTGATCCCTTGGTATTACACTTTTTGTGAGGTAAGGTGAAAAAAGACTGTTTTGTTTTGTAGTTTAAATTCTTTTCTTTCATAGCATTTACCTGAGGGGGCATCTCATGTGATATTTTTATAGAGCACGTTGTTACATATGTGATGATACCTAATATGTCTATCATTTTTATTTTTTGTTAAGTCTTACACAGTAAATACATTTTTGAACCAAATTAAATCTTGTGTTGCCATTTTCTGAGAGCCATAGTTTTTTTTTATTTTCTTAGGTAGGGTCTCATTTTTTACGGGATGAAATGATGGTTTGAGACTAAATTTGACTTTTTGATCGCTTGGTATTACACTTTTTGTGAGGGAAGGAGACCAAAAATGGCTGTTTTGGCACGTTTTTTTTTCTTTTTTACTGCATTCACCTGACAGGGTGGATCATGTGATATTTTTATGAAGCCAGTCGATACAGATACGGCAATACCTTTTTTATTACTTAATTATGGGAAAAGAACACTTTTTTTTACTTGAAACTTTTATTTTTTGTATTATGCAAAACTTTATTTTAACTTTTTTTTTAAACTTTTTTTTTTTCCCAACAACTTTTGGGGGTCTGATCCCCTGTACAATGCATTACAATACTTCTGTATTGTAATGCATTGGCTGTAAGTGTAATACACACTGTAATACACTTACAGCCTTCCTGCCTGTTAGGTCCAGGGGTCTGGATCTCATAGGCTTACATGGAAGGCAGCCCTGATGTCTGTGGAAGGCATCAGACTGCCATCCCTGCTATCGGGTCCCTGTCTCACCGATGCTGGCACATACAGCAGGGGTCCGGCTAACAGGAAAAGCCGGTCCACTGCAGCTGAACGGGCAGGCTCAGCTTCTGCACCCGCCCAATCAGTGCGCCGTAATACTATTACGGCACTGGTTGAGAAGGGCTTAATCACCTATATGTGAAAATATATGTAAACATTCTATCCAATTTTTTACAATTAACAGGGGAATGGCTTTCTGGATAAAAATTTCTAAAACCACTTTGTGGGGGGCGTGGTCTGGCTGCCGTGGAGAGCGGATGTAGGGTGAAGCAGCTCCAGTGACTTCGCTCTAGACCAGCGACTTTTTAAAGCTACTACCCCGCAGCACCTACTTTCAATCTGGAGGAATACTTCTGGACCCCTCCGGGATCATGACGGGACGGAAAAAACGAGCGGCAAAACATCCACATCCACAACTTGCGAAGTTTTACTTCACCAGAGAGGCAGAAAGGATCCAAGATGGCGCTGGAATGCATGCAGAGGGGAAGACGCGCACACCATCTGAGCCTCCTCCGGAGCTTCCCGCGCCCACCAAAGCTCCCGACCTACCTGTGGTTCTCCAGTACTCTCCCCTGGTGGGGATGGAGGGTTCCCCCCCACTGAATGTGAGGATGATGGAAGAGACCAGCCGTCCGGTGGCCACAGGAGGCACGTCGGGTGATCCTGCCTCGTGCGTACCTGTTTCAGACAGCCTGAGTTCGCCGATGGTGGAGCGCCCCTTGTCAGGTACTGTGGATAATGCGGACAGGCCCGGAGATAATCCGGACACAGGGGAGGAGGAACTGTTAGCGATGTCGGTTAGCAATACGGCTCTGACAGATACTACTATGAGGGACATGCTCCTTGTTCAAAGGCGCTCGCTGTTGCGAGACATGCGTTTTCTTGTGCACCCTATGAAGGAAGAACTAGAGAATATCGGAGCTAGAACTGACCTCTTAGAACGCAAAATTGAAGAATTTGCCGGCTCCCATAACAGCCTTATCGATGCACATTATGCTTTAGAGGCTGAGATGGAAGCTATGAAAGTCAAAATGGCGGACTTAGAGGACCGTAGTCGCCGGAATAATATTAAATTAAGGGGAATCCCGGAATCAGTGGCCGTTAAAGATATCTCAGCTTTTGTACGTGCCTTGATTAAAGCTACTCTCCCCCACTGTGATGAAAAAGATCTAGAAGTGGACCGAGCACATAGGGTCCCCCGACCTAAGCATTTGGAGGATAATGTCCCACGCGATGTTCTTGCGAGAATACATTTTTTTTCAGTCAAAGAACAACTCATGTCTTATGCCCGTCAAAATGGAGACCTGCCCGCTCCATACCATAAGGTGACACTATATGCAGATCTATCGGCTACTACGCTTCGGATGCATCGGGAATTGCTCCCCATTACTTTGTCGCTCCGAGATGCCAAGATATCTTATAGATGGGGGTTCCCCGTACGCCTCCTCATTTACCATCTAGGAGAGATACACGTAATTAAAACTACGGAAGACGGGGTTAAATTGCTGCGCTCCTGGAATGTTCCCATTAAGTCTATGAAGGAAGATCAACGGTTGCCACCGGGTAGGGCTCAGAAAGACTGGGTTGAGGTCCGCTGATGTTAACCCCAGAAAGTTTCCTATATCCAGATTGAATGGTGCCAGGTCTGGGCGCTTGTCCTACTTAGCCGCCCCTTAGGCTACGGACGAGACTTTGTACCCCATGCTTGGAGAGCATGATTGCTCCCTAGCTTATGTACTATGTCTAGATGTTGTTGTTTTTTGTCATGTTCTATTTTATTTTTTTATTATTTTCATAACTTTTTATTTTTATTACAGGTTTTTTTTTTATGTGAGCAGTGCTTTTCTATTGTTTAATGAAATCACCATCCTAATGATATGGTTGCAAACGCCCGGGTTGGGAGGCGTCTTGCATCTATTATACAGTTCATTATGCGACTTTTCTTGCTTCAGATTTAGACTGTTGTACTATGGTTATCACACTAGCCAGTCTTAATGTGAATGGACTGAATAGCCCAATGCGTAGATCTCACTTTTGGGGGGAGATTAAGAATCTAAAATGTGATGTTATAGGGGCCCAAGAAACCCACATGGTGGAAAAAGATGCCCACCGGATCCACCACGTAAAATTTCCTCACATTTTTCAGTCTCACTCTCCCTCCAAGAGCAGGGGGGTGTTAATTGCGGTCAAAAATACTTTGGTGTTTTCACTTATAGAATATACTAGTGACCCAATGGGCCGATATGTAATTTTGCTCTGCACTCTAAACAATGCTCTGTTCACATTAGTTTCGGTTTATGCCCCTAATGTGGGTCAGCTACGTTTTTTCCGAAATCTGATGCGATTGGTGCATAAAAAGAAACAGGGCAAACTTATATTGTTTGGGGATTTTAATGTTATAGCAGATCCTATTATCGACACCTCATCTGTCTCCTGTAGACATGTCTCCTCATTAGCTGACACACTGTGGAGAACAGATCTATATGATGTTTGGCGTATTCAGCACCCGTTAGATAGAGACTTTACTTTCTTTTCAGGTGTACATAATGTATACTCTCGCATAGATATGTTTTTAGTAGATAGATCGGGGCTAGCTGCATCCATGGACACTTCGGTAGGGCTGATTAAATGGTCTGACCATGCTGCTATTACACTTCGCGTATCTGAACAATTGCAGCACTCTTTTACTTACTCATGGAGAAGCAATCCTATCTTGCTGTCTACTCCGCTTCATGGTCAGCGCATTGAATCAGACCTGAAGGAATTTTTTTATACTAACCATTCCGCCGATATTGATCCGGTGGTTTTATGGAATGCTCATAAAGCATTCATCAGGGGCTCCTTTATTCAGCAGGGTGCGGTACGGAAGAGGAAACTTGAGGAGAAGACATCCCAACTCCTGGTTAGATTAAAAACCTTAGAGGCAATAAATAAAACACACACATCGCCTACATCAGCCTTAGAGGTAAAACAAGCCAGATTAGATTTACGTAACCATATGCTTGATTCATATGAAAAGGGACTTCGGAAGTCCAAAACCCGTTACTATTCTCAAGGTAACAAGGCAGGCAAACTTTTGGCTGACAGCCTTAAAGCTAAACAATTAAAGAACAAAATCCCCTATCTTTTTCACCCTAAAACGCAGCAAAAGCTCTATGCTCCAAAAGATATAGCAAATGGTTTCAGGGAATATTACCATGATTTATATAATTTAAAAGAATCGATCGTACTCCCTCCGAGTGTATCTACAGTAATCCAAGACTACCTCGGTTCCATGAAACTACCAATTCTCACCCCTACTCAGCTGGAAGTTTTAAATACTCAAATAACGACTGACGAAGTTGAAATAGTAATAGATTCTCTCCCCAGCGATAAAGCTCCTGGACCTGATGGTTTTGCTTGCCATTATTATAAACATTTTAAGGCTTTAATTAGTCCATTCTTACGGGACTTTTGTCAAGTCGCTCAACTTTCTGGCTCTTTTCCGAAGGAAAATCTGCGGGCTACCATTGTCACTTTGCCCAAACCGGGGAAATCCGCGGACAGACCACAAAATTTTCGTCCTATTTCCCTGTTAAACCAGGACGTCAAGATTTATGCCAAAATCTTGGCCTTACGGCTGGCAAGAATTCTCCCCTCTCTGATACATAAGGATCAGACAGGATTTGTCTCACAAAGGCATCCTTATTTTAATACCAGGAGAACGCTTGGGGTATTTCATCATGTTGGCCAATCAGGGAGCCCATTGTTGGTTTTGGCCTTAGACGCCGAGAAGGCGTTCGATAGGCTATGCTGGTCGTTCGCCTTCTCGGCGCTCTCTCATATGGGATTCGAGGGTACCATTATGTCGGCAATCAAGGCCCTCTATAGCAATCCAACAGCACATGTGTATGTCAATGGATCCATGTCCGCGGATTTTGCTCTGACGAACGGCACTAGGCAGGGCTGCCCGCTGTCTCCCCTGTTTTTATCTTGGCCATGGAGCCTTTAGCCTACGCCATTAGATCCGACACCCGCATCTCGGGCATCAGGATTGGAGGGCAGGACCACGTCATCTCTTTGTATGCGGATGACGTTCTTCTGTCACTCACGAATCCGGTCCCCTCTTTAGAAGCAGTTATGGAGCAAATTGATGTCTATGGCACTCTCTCACACTACCATCTTAACGCTTCTAAGACGCAAGCACTACCTGTTAACATCCCGCCCGCTCTGATACAGAAAATGCGGTCCCGCTGGAACTTTGATTGGTGTGTTGAGAGCGTAACATATCTAGGCACAAAAATGTCCCCTGCTCTATCACGGATATATGCTTTGAATTATATCCCTTTATTGGATACTGTGCAAGCTGAGCTAAAAGTTTTCCATCCACATAATATTTCCTGGACCGGCAGGATTGCAGCATTCAAAATGTTCATACTTCCTCGTTTCCTCTATCTGTACCGCACCCTCCCAATCATGTTACCCGAAAGTTTTTTCATTAAAGCTCAGTCGATGTTGTCCAAATATATTTGGAGGAATAAAACACCCAGAATAAATAGAAATATACTTCGGAGACCAAGGGAGATGGGGGGTCTAGCGGTACCAGATATGAAGTTGTATTATATTGCCTCCTTAGTTTCGATGTTGAGAGAATGGACGAAGGACGCACGGGAGACCCCATGGACTCAGATCGAGTTAGCGCAGGCTTCCCCTTTTACGCTGCCAGATTTACTACATGTCCCGTTTTGGGAGGTTAAAACTCCCTGCATGTTCAGTCCAGTAATAACTGCTTCTATTAAGGCCTGGGGCTGCTTTAATGCTTTAGCAAAAGGTGACCATATTCCTCCACTACTATCATTACCCTTCTCTTTCGTAAAGGCCTTGCTCCCTCATGTTGATCTATCTACATGGCCATCCCATGATGCACGAATAGGGAAATGCTCTACGCTGAGGGTACTTTAATGTCCTTTCAGGAAGTAAGAGAGTCGCTACTTCTCCCCAAATCTGATTTTTTCAAATATTTACAGTTAAGACATCTTCTGCACTCCCTGCACCCTACTGGTCTGGGCCGAGACGATGCAGGTGTGTCATACTTATCGGGCAATTCAAAGGGAATAAAGATACTATATGATAGTATGCTCCAATCGAAATGCTTTGTTAAATCATATCCTATGCGGGTCTGGGAACGGTCAATGAATGTTTCCATATCTGAGACGCAGTGGATAAAATCTATTGATGCTATTTATAAATATCTGCTTTGCTCTAATCATATAGAATCAGCCCTTAAGACTATGTTACACTGGTATTTTACACCAGAAAAAATGAATCGTATCCATCCAAAGTTATCTGGGGAATGCTGGAGGGGTTGCGGAGGACGAGGGACACTTTTCCACATATTATGGCAGTGCCCTTCAATTATACAATTTTGGATGGAATGTGGAATTACCCTATGTGCTCTACTTCCGCACCCCCTTCAGTGGACCCCACAATTGGCTATTCTTTTGATAGGCATTGAAGATTTTCCAGCATCTAGCCGGAAACTTATTTGTATGTTTTGTGTGGGAGCTAAACTGATGTTGTTGCGGAGGTGGAAGACCCCCGAGGTACCTCGGATGGAGGATGTAGTGCTAGACATCAATACTTCGATAGCTTACGAAAAAATTATAGCTTTGGGTAATGGGTCTTTTCCTAATTTTTTAAAACATTGGAATCTATGGTTGAAGTCTTCTCTATGTACAGTTTTATGACAAAGTAACCTATTGGATGTTCATCATTCCTTCTCTTGTGCTTGCTGAGCAATCTTCGTATTGTTTCGGACCATCACACTATATCTGATATACATTCTATTTGATTCTATCTGATATATAACTATTAGTAATTGATTGATTTTCTTTTCCGCTGTTTTGGGTTGGTGATTACCACATTAAGTGCACTGCTCACATCTTTTTGTAATTTTTCTTTTGTTATCTTTTCTCTTTTTTTTTCTTTTTTTTCTTTTGTGTTATGCTGAATCGGATGTTCTATAATCAAGATAATCATGTGATATTTGCTCAGCTGAAATGGACGTTTTATAATCAAGACAATCATGTGATATTTGCTCAGGCTGCTAATTATGATTACAGCGTCTGTCTGTTTATTTGTCTTAAAACTTTAAAAATCTCAATAAAAAACGATTGAATGGAAACCACTTTGTGTATTTTACTTCCTATCTTTGCTCTTTAACTTCCTTTTTGTTTAGACTTTTAGCATGGCAAACACGCTTGCCTATAGCACTTTCGGTGATCATGATCAACCTTATTAAACTAGACATATTGCCTGGTAGGGGGGATCATGGTGAATTATTCTCTTTATTGCTGCAATCTTATGTATGGTTGCAGCAAAATGTTTACTTTATTGTATTCAAATTAAGTGCTTGGGGGACCTAGGGGCTGGAATAGCCCCTCAGAGCACCTCTTCACTTCTTTTTCTCCCCCATCACCACTCCCCCTCATAGCCTGATTGACATCACCTGAAATATCATGCTTGCATCAGTGTAGCTTCATAAGTGCATGAATAGTTCATCTCAGGAGGCTTTCCCTAGCCAGAGATCTGCACTGTGCATGCACCAATGACATCATGCAGAGGAGAATTGCAACATTCATGCTTGTACAACATGTATCTAGGAGCAGAGAGAGCCTCCATTCAAGAAGAATCTTTTCTCTTGCTGTGCAAACTCTGATGACATTAGTCTGCTCCTAGATAAGCAATACCAAGTGTCTTCTCTGCTGGGGAAGGATGATCTCACCAGTGCTTGCACAATGCAGATTTCAAAAGAGAGCCTCCTGAGATTAATCTCATAGGTAGCCATGAAGGCTCACCGTCACAAGCATGAGACTTCAGGGCCAGGCATCTAAACAAGGAGGATAGCTGGCCTTGTAGGGTTGATCATGGTGAATTAAATAAACCATCTATTGCTGAAATCTGATGTAGGGTGGCTTGTCTACTTCACCACTTTACCTCCTCTCCCCTGTCAACATGAAGTACAGAGGAAGGTGGGGAAGTGGCTGATGAGCAGCACCACTTGAATGCAGTTTCCATTACCACAGCCTATCCTGTCCATCCTCAGTTTATTTCATGTCTCCTCATAAACTCCATTCCTCCAGAGATTCAGTTGACAATCTCATTGGCTGTATTCAGGATGGTAATCCTTGACAAGCAGAGCAGAGAGGAGGATGAGACAGCTATGTATCTCAGTGTTGTGAAGTAACTTGTCCTTCTATGTGATTAGGACAGGTTTTGGGTGTACTAATAGGACGGCGGCCATTTTATTTCTCTTAATGATTGCCCCCCAGACAAAACAAGCCTTTATAACTAATGAAAGGTATTTGGTAATATATTTATAATAAAGTAATATTTAAGTATTTTCATTTTCTCAATTCCTGGAGAACCCCTTTAAACAATTGCACTTAGCCTAGATTTTTCTGGTATTTTGAGAAGCACTGTATTGTAATGCAGGTATAAAGTTTGACTGTAATAAATAGTTATGGCACTTACATAAACTAACACAGCATTATATTTGATTTTATACAACAAAATGATTGTTGGTAATTTTCTTTCAGTTTTGACGTACAGAAATAGGATCTGGTTATCCAAATATCTTTATCTTTACATTATACGTTATTGCTATTATACAAGTTAGGAGGGCAGTGCTCTATCTTGCTCAATAAGATATTAATTATCATTACTTGAACAGCTGTCATGTAGTTGCCTAGCTATAGATCAGGCATGGCCAACCTGTGGCTCTCCAGCTGTTGTAAAACTACAATTCCCACCATGCCCTGCTGTAGGCTGATAGTTGTAGTTTTGAAACTGGAGAGCCTCAGGATGGCCAGCCCTGCTATAGATGATGTACCTATAGATGACCTATATATGCTGGTGATTAAAGGGGTTGTTCTATTATTGGACACCTTTCATTCTTACAGTCTGTCAATGTTTTGGGAATTACAAAGACAGAGAATCTAACAGTTCAGAAACACATATAAGGTGAATACTGCTTTGCTAGAGTTCCTGATGTTATTTTAATGAAGTATTAATAAATAGCCACATTTTGTACACAGTCCTACACAGTTCCCGGTTGGGAAAAAAAAACATTTTTTTATGATAAGTTGTACTTTCTATAAGCATTACTGACAGATAGAATTGCATCATGGACAATGTTAACTGACGAAATCAAAGCTTTTCTGTTCCCAGCAATTTTGACTGATGCAGTGCTGTAAGTAAACAACCATGATTTTCCTGACAATCTCATTAGTACATTGGCAGTACCGAAAAAATCATCTTGGCAGACATATCTGCCACAGTGGGGTATCTAGCACATGCCTTTGATGGATCAAATTGACTACGATGGTTAACAAGCTGTACTTATATTATATGGTTTGGTGAGTTATGATGGGATAGAAAAGAACACTGGAACAAATTAAAAACCCCTTTACACTGCCCGCTAACAGGCGTTTATAGGAATGCTCGCGGCGATGATCTGAAACTGTAAAGGTGCTGCTGATGACCCAAATAATGATCATTTGTACAGTGATCAAAATCATTGTTTCCTGGCAGCAGATAATGTCCCAGCAGCAGATTATGCCATCTAAACAGCACACTTCTGTTAGCAAACAATGATTCCATATAGGGACAAGCAATAGCATTAGCATTGCTTCTTCTCATACTTTGGAGGGGATCGCTGCATGTAAATGCAGTGGTCTCCTTCGCTGATGAGCAGAAAATTGCCAGAAAGGAATGCTTCCTTTCCAACAACTGAGCAGCGTAAAGAGGCCTTTACTAATAGTGTTACATTTTGCACTGTATAACAATATGAGTCTTAATATTAGACAAATTTACTATTATGGAACATGGAAATTTGCAAATTTGGAGTATCGTAAATCCTGCACCAGATTTCTACTAGAATTTTGTCCAAGCACAAAAAAGTGTCAGAAAATTCTGTGCAGTAAAAAAAAATGTTTGTGCATCAAAAAAAAATGTCTTGCTTAAGTTTACACCATCAGTTGGTCAAGTTTTACACCAAAAATGCAAAAATAAATTTGGAGCATTTCTGACACATGGTGCACATTTAAGCCATGCCCTTTACTTGAGAACACATTTTCCTTTTTCAGGCAAGGGGTAAAATACTTTGTAAAACTTTTGGTAAATGTAGTGCAAAGTATGCATACATTTGTGCATTTGCAATAGTAAATCTGCCCCTTCTATTTTTCATCTTATATGTATGCCCCCAATTCCATGTTCTATGTTTTAACTATGACTGTTTTGCTCTGTATATCACTGACCTGTATTTAGCACCTTTATGCATATAAATGAAAAAATGATCGTGTTATTTTTTAATTTATATGCATAAAGGAGCTAAGTTATTAAAAGTCCAGTTTTTTTGTAGATTTTCCCCAAAACTAGTGTTGAGCGAATCAAAGCCAAACATATTTACTCAGATCCGAATTTCAGAAAAAATTGATTTGCCATGAAGTTGAATTTCCTGCCGCTTTATGTTAACAAATTAATTTTTCCAGAAATGGCAGCAAAATAAAAAAAAAACCTTATCCATTTCCTTGCAGAGAGGCTGTCGCAGCCATCTTGATTGGAGATACACGCAAAATCTCGTGCAAGGTGACGTGTGATCAGTGATGACGTCACCGCACCTGGCCAGCGTGATTACATCATCATGCAATATTTTGCGTAATGTCTTCAATCAAGATTGCCGCAACACCCTCTCCCCTAGAAAATGGATAAGGTAAGTAAATAATGAGTTAATAAGTTACTGAGTTAATAAATTACGCACATAGCAGCTTTGCCCTGAACCAGAAAGTGAAGTCAAAACAAGTTATGGTAAATCCGGGGGCCCAAGCAAGGGACCACCCCTTCCACTAAGCCCTGTACCTTTTATTGCCACTTTAACTGTGCCCTTAGTAAATATCCCTCACTGTATATTAACCGCATCCCGACTACCCAGTGTGTATATACATCCTATCTACACATGCTTCATGCAGATAGCATGTATATACACATGTAGACAGTGCTTTAATCCTGGGATTAAATCTCCTGCTCCTGCAATCTAGCAGGAGCAGGTTGGGTCCCGGTTGACAGACAAAGCAGGGACCCTGAGGAGAAGATAGAAGTGGTTTGTAACCGCTTCTGCCTTCTCCTGTGCAATCAGGAGAGCGCTGTATGAGCGCATGGTGGAGGGAGCAGGAAGCGACAGAGCCACTTCCTCTGTTAATCCCAGCGGTCACATGACTGCCATGGTTGTATGGGGCAGGGGCAGGAGCAGATCTGCAGGGTCTAAGGAGACTGTCATCAGCTCTGCCTGTGTGTCATGCCCCCACAGGGGGCTGTTTTCCCCTGTAACTGGGGTTCCAGTGGATGCCCCAGTTACAGTGGAAACAGTAAAAAAATTTTTTTTAAAAAAGTCAATGTCCTCCAGAGGTCCTTTAATGACCTCGTGGGAGACATATTATGTGCCAAAAAGAAATTAAAATCTAAGTAAAAAAATAATAATAAAAAATACAAAAAAAAATTAAAAATGCAGTCGCTGACAGAAACCGTCACCATAATCGCCCCGTTCTCTCAAACATATACATGTTATATATGAAAACGATCGTCACAAAATTGGGAACCCATTGCAATAATACATTTTTGTGTCATTTTTAATATGTAAGAAAAAAAAGATCTAATTAAAAAAAATACTTTTTAATAATAATTAGCGGTTTTCCTCCAGATTAAACCTAAAAAATAGAAAAAAAACTCAAAGAAACATTCTAATAAAAAGTCCTAATTGTCATTTAAAAAAATGGCAAAATTTATTTTGGTAGTCAAACAAATAAAAAAAAGCTACAATCCCTAAACCATCACGTGCACAAAATAACAAAAAGTTTCCTGGACATTCAGGCATTTTTTAGGCCTGGTCATGAAAGGGTCTACTTATAGTGTACTGTTTTAAGTAACTTGTATCTTATCATATATTTACGGATGTAGATTATTTGTGAACCTGCTATTTTCTAGAAGTTTGCTTTAATTATATACAAATGTGACACATACAGTAACTTTTTATATTATCTAGTGAACTGAGACAGTTTCTAAGATTAACAAAAGAAATCTCATTAAATAGGTTATTAATAGCATAGTAATTATGCTATAATGAAAGCCATGTATGGCCATAGGCATGACTTGACTTGCAATGTTTAGTTCCTGTTCAGATTACTGATAATCTATTGCCAGTTCATTTTCTCTTACAGGTGAAATTAATGACCTTTTTAGTTGAATTTATGACCATATAATAATGAGATGAGAATCTCTTCTTTATAAAATCTGGTAAACAAGTATTCAACATGGCAGTCTGACACAACGTGAATGCCATAATCATTAAGTATTCTACACAAACTTCTAGAGGAGAGCAGATCACTCTGTTTATGAGTGAAGAGGCATCAGGTACATTCTGCTGAGAAGCATCTTCATCTATTCTATTGAGATGGCACAGAGTAAATAATGAATTCCCCTTAAAGGGAACTTGTCATCAACTTTATGCTGACCATACTATAAAGTAGTGACAGAAATGCTGATTTTAGCTAAAATTAAGTGGTTGCTAAGAACCAGCATCATAATCATTGCAGCACAGGCCTTGTAAAGAGTCAAATCTAACTGAGAAGAGTCATGGTTATTCATAATCTCCTGTTCTCCCCGCCCACCTACTGATGATTGACAGGCTTCTTCCTAGTTTTCTCCCTTTCTCTCTAGGAGAGAACTGCCAATCATCAGCAGATGGACGAGGAGAGCAGGAGATTATAAATAACCATGACTCTTCTCAGGGTGATTTGACTCTTTTCAAGGCCTGGGCTGCTATGATTATGATGGTGGTTCTCGGCAACCACTTACTTTAAGCTGATGTGTGACACACCTCTAAAAGGAACAGAGTTTTGGTACTCACATTTTTTGGAAATTTTAGTGAAGATGTGTTCATGCAGACATAAATGTAGATATCAATTATAAGAATAAAAGGATCTGATCAGTCTTTCACATTTTATTGTTATTTTTCTTTATTGCAATTTTTACCAAAGAATTAGCTTTCATTCAGTATAGCATGAAGTTATTCATGAAAGATATCCTGTCTAAACATTGGCCAGTCTTACAGTCTGACCCTGACATAGGCCCGACATTGCCTGCACGTCCAGCCATTACATATCGGCGAAACGCCAACCTTCGCGACCGCCTGGTACATAGTTTCTATGAACGTCCTACACAGAGTTCTTGGCTGAGGACGTCAGCCAAGGGCACCTTCCCTTGTGGGGGCTGCATCATATGTGGTTATATCCAGAAGGGACAGTATTTTACAAGCTCTACAACAGGCGAACGATTTAACCCCTTAGTGACCACCCATACGTGTTTTTACGGCGGTCACTAAGGGGCCTTAGGCTGGGCTGCCGCGTTTTTACGGCGGCCCAGTCTAAGCGCTGCACGGGTCCCCCGTGCAGCGGGGAGCGCGGGCCCGGCTCTCACATGAGAGCCGCGACCCTGCTCTAACAGCCCGGGCCGGCAGGAGTGCTGATCCGGGCTGTTTAACCCCTTACATGCCGGGCGCAATGGCGCCTGCGCATGTAAAGGGTTGACAGAGGGAGCGAACTCCCTCTGTCACCCATCAGCACCCCGCAGATGCGATCGCAGGGTGCTGATGGGCTGGGAAGCTCACCTTCCTTCCGGCAGGGCCCTGAGCCTGCCCTGAAGTATTCACCAGCAGGCTATGCCTCTCTGGCGTAGCCTGCTGGTCAAAGGTAGAATTGCACTGCATTTAAAATGTAATGCATTATAGATATAATGCATTACATTTTAAAAGCAATCAAAATACTGTATATTATAGTCCTCATGTGGGACTATTAAGTAGTAAAAAAATTAGAAAAAATACACATTTATTAAATAAAAAAATTCCATGAAATATAAAAATATGCTTTTTTTCCATTGAAAATACGCTTTTCAATGAAAAAATTGCAAAAAAATTATCCCCACATGTTTGGTATTGCAGCGTCCGTAACAACCGGCACTACATAAATATTACATAAATTATCCCCTATAGTACACGCCGTTAAAAAATAAATAAAAAAAGCCAGAATTTCTCATTTATTCTTAATTTTCACAGAAAAAACGAAATAACAAGCGATCAAAAAGCGGAATTTACTAAAAAAATTATACCAATGAAAAATAGAAGTCGTCCCGCAAAAATCAAGCCCTCACACAACTCTATAGAAAAAAAAATTAAAAAGTTATGAGTCCTGGGAAGTGGCAATGCAAAATCTTTTTTTTTTGTTAAAAAAGGGGTTTTATTGAAAAAAAAGTAGTAAAACTTAAAAAAAACTATAAGTATTTGGTATCCCTGTAATCGTACTGACCCAGGGAATGAAAATATTATGTTACTTTTACCGAATAATGAACACCGTAAAATTTATAATGTACAAACGCAGTGGCAGTAGTACTATTTTTCCCCTTCTCCCTCCCAGAAAGAGTTAATAAAAGTTAATAACATAGTTATGTGTACCCCAAAACGGCGCTATTAAAAACTACAACTTGTCCCGCAAAAAACAAGCCCTCATACTGCTATATAGACGGAAAAATAAAAAAGTTATAGCTCTGGGAACGAGACCATGAAAAAAGGACGAAAAACGCTTGGTCATAAAGGCCCAAACAGGCTTGGTCACTAAGGGGTTAAAATCAATTCCCTCATAAGGTGCACCTCCACGGGTGTTATCTACTTGCTCACGTGCTGCTGTGGCCTGCAGTACGTGGGCAAGACAAAACGTGAACTAAGAAGGAGGGTTGGTGAGCACCTGCTGGACGTTAGAAATGAACGTGACACATCGGTGGCGCACCATTTGAATCTATGTCATGGTGGTGACGTGACGGGACTGAAAGTCCAAGGGATCCATCAATTGAAAAAATCATTGCGGGGAGGAGATGTGGATATACCCCTCCTCCGCAAGGAAGCTAACTGGATCTTTAGGTTGCAGACGGTCAGTCCACAAGGGCTGAATGAGACCCTGTCATTTACCTGCTTTATCTAAGTATTGGAAGTATATGGTATGTCGTACTGTGATGTAAAGATGTATATACACCCATACAGGTCTAAACAACACTAGAAATGACCTGTGACGTGGTCACGTGAGGGGTGAGGTTATTGCCCCTATCAGTACTTGCTAGCAGCGGACTAATACAGACCCGCGCGTGTCTAGGGATGTATTATGTATCCATCAATATGGGAACAATTTATATCCTTAGTGTGAATATCTTAGGCATCACGTCGAGAATTGAGGGGACACGGCGTTTTAACTAATTGCTGTCTTGTTAGTCTCCTTCCCCATATTAGGGGATATTATGGCGTTCTTCGGTCATCTATAATACTTGATAAATATACGAGCATAATAAGTAATTGATATTTCCTTGATATTTATAAGAGCATAATAAGTAACTGATATTCCCTGGATAATATTTCTCCTGCAGGTCATCTATATGCAGGGGAGAAATGGTGGTTTGAATATATACCTATCCTCATACACAGGTGAGCATGGCATTATGGTATTTGCATCATAATGTACGGCTTAGTTACCTGACCAATATTATTATAAAGCAGGTTTCAAGACACTTCAATATGGATCGATATCCTAAGCATTCTGCAATGATCAACTTAGGGACACCTTTGTAGCCGCAAACGATGTCCCCCTGTACCGCTAGTAAATCGCCTCCGGTAATTGTCCAAATCGCAACAGTGACGCTAGCCCGATTGGGGGGCGTGTGCTAGTGCCGCGCCTCTACTCCTGATTGGTCTGACGTCAGCGCTTCCTCCTTCCCGGTAGGCGGGGGCTAAGTGATAAATATCCGGCGTGCGAGTGGCCTGACACGGCCACTACAGCGCCGGAGCTCTAGCACACAACTGTGCAGAGCGCTGCTAATCTAGACAGGCAACAGCTATCATCATTATATGACATCTATTAATATCTGCTCCTGAGGAAATGTGGTGCGATATTAACCACATAGAAACGCGTTGAGCATAGTTAGTTAGATCATTATCAGTAATGAATGTATGCATTGGTGGGTGCTTGTGAACGCACACATGAGACAAAAGGTGTGCGTGTATGCAATGTGGTATCAGTCTCTACAGCTGCTGACTATCAGTTAATAGTGTGTGTGCATGTGGTGTCTGCGGTATAATCATTGGTAACAGGAATCATAAAGTCTGTCTGAGGTGTCTGTGTAAAAGGGATCAAGGCTTTTTACACTTATCAGAGTGTCACATCCTTGATTGAGGTGGCAACCTTAACACTTGACAACTGTTACCCTGAGGCATAGTGCAGCAAGAGCATTATTACGCACTATCCAGCAGACACTAGATAGCCTAGTGCACACGTGCGCAAATAAAAAGTACATCTGCGCAATTAATCCCACTACTAGGAGAGTGCTATCAGGCACACACTAATGGTCATCTGACTATAAATACGGCTGTATATATTCTGTTAGGGTCTCTCACATACAATAACAGGAGCCCCTGTCAGTTATATCTGATACCTTAGTGAGGCTGTGGGAAGTATATGGTAATTGTTATCCCATCCTTACCCACTGGTCTCTATAGCCTGATAGTTAAAAAGTGGACTTTACCCCATTTCATTGTATTTTAATATGTATCAATAATAAAGTATTTTTTGTTTTGATCTTAAATGTCCTTTCAGGCTGAGATATTATGAAAGTAAAGTGCTAGATTAAATAGCTGCTATCCTTTTCCTCAATACTGTGTTGGTATTGTCATTAATAACACCGGACTCTGCCTCAATGGACCTCATTCTCGAATTTGCAAAAGCTTTGGGAAAACATATAAATTCACAGAAAAAAGATGCACCACATGGATAAGCACCTGACAACACTGGCTAATCCCTCACTCTGGTGTTAAAAGCTGAGAGATTCGCCAATATTTCCAATCAGGAACATATCGGAGCCCCTTTAGGCACCACTACACGGTATCTCAGCATGACATGGGGTCCTACCACTAGACTACCTATGGTGTGTGAACAAGGTCTGAACAGGTATTAAGTAGCCTACAGCCCCATCCCACTCACCTGCACTGCAGGACCAACAATGCAATGGGGAACACATGAGGCCGCAAGCTACACCTACAACAGACCATGTGACACCGGCTTCCAGGTGCAACAGAATGTTTATAAGCCATATGCAATGGCACATTCAATACATATAAAACAAGAATCACAAAAATAACGTGGCCTAAATGGGTGGGACTGCTCCAGACCCCAAACACTGTGGCGTGTTTCTAACTGGGGGCAGTTCCTCCGCATGTGGTTCGCAGCGACGGCTATCCCCAGCAAAAATTGCATACAATGGAGGATGCCGGCGCGAACCACAAGCACCACACAAACATCCTACACAAAATAAAACATGTGCGGATGAAAATATATAAACACATAACTCACAGAAAAAGATGCACCACATGGATAAGCAACTGACAACACTGGCTAATCCCTCACTCTGGTGTTAAAAGCTGAGAGATTCGCCAATATTTCCAATCAGGAACATATCGGAGCCCTTTAGGCACCACTACACGGTATCTCAGCATGACATGGGGTCCTACCACTAGACTACCTATGGTGTGTGAACAAGGTCTGAACAGGTATTAAGTAGCCTACAGCCCCATCCCACTCACCTGCACTGCAGGACCAACAATGCAATGGGGAACACATGAGGCCGCAAGCTACACCTACAACAGACCATGTGACACCGGCTTCCAGGTGCAACAGAATGTTTACAAGCCATATGCAATGGCACATTCAATACATATAAAACAAGAATCACAAAAATAAACGTGGCCTAAATGGGTGGGACTGCTCCAGACCCCAAACACTGTGGCGTGTTTCTAACTGGGGGCAGTTCCTCCGCATGTGGTTCGCAGTGAGCAGCTATCCCCAGCAAAAATTGCATACAATGGAGGATACCGGCGCGAACCACAAGCACCACACAAACATCCTACACAAAATAAAACATGTGCGGATGAAAATATATAAACACATAACTCACAGAAAAAAGATGCACCACATGGATAAGCACCTTTATATGTATTGAATGTGCCATTGCTTATGGCTGGTAAACATTCTGTTGCACCTGGAAGCCGGTGTCACATGGTCTGTTGTAGGTGTAGCTTGCGGCCTCATTTGTTCCCCATTGCATTGTTGGTCCTGCAATGCAGGTGAGTGGGAGGGGGCTGTAGGCTGCTTAATACCTGTTCAGACCTTGTTCACACACCATAGGTAGTCTAGTGGTAGGACCCCATGTCATGCTGAGAAACCGTGAAGTGGTGCCTAAAGGGGCTCCGATATGTTCCTGATTGGAAATATTGGCGAATCTCTCAGCTTTTAACACCAGAGTGAGGGATTAGCCAGTGTTGTCAGGTGCTTATCCATGTGGTGCATCTTTTTTCTGTGAGTTATGTGTTTATATATTTTCATCCGCACATGTTTTATTTTGTGTAGGATGTTTGTGTGGTGCTTGTGGTTCGCGGCGGTATCCTCCATTGTATGCAATTTTTGCTGGGGATAGCCGTTCGCTGCGAACCACATGCGAAGGAACTGCCCCCCCAGTTAGAAACACGCCCCAGTGTTTGGGGTTTGGAGCAGTCCCACCCATTTAGGCCACGTTTATTTTAGTGATTCTTGTTTTATATGTATTGAATGTGCCATTGCTTATGGCTGGTAAACATTCTGTTGCACCTGGAAGCCGGTGTCACATGGTCTGTTGTAGGTGTAGCTTGCGGCCTCATTTGTTCCCCATTGCATTGTTGGTCCTGCAATGCAGGTGAGTGGGAGGGGGCTGTAGGCTGCTTAATACCTGTTCAGACCTTGTTCACACACCATAGGTAGTCTAGTGGTAGGACCCCATGTCATGCTGAGAAACCGTGAAGTGGTGCCTAAAGGGGCTCCGATATGTTCCTGATTGGAAATATTGGCGAATCTCTCAGCTTTTAACACCAGAGTGAGGGATTAGCCAGTGTTGTCAGGTGCTTATCCATGTGGTGCATCTTTTTTCTGTGAGTTATGTGTTTATATATTTCCATCCGCACATGTTTTATTTTGTGTAGGATGTTTGTGTGGTGCTTGTGGTTCGCGCCGGTATCCTCCATTGTATGCAATTTTTGCTGGGATAGCCGTTCGCTGCAAACCACATGCGGAGGAACTGCCCCCCCAGTTAGAAACACGCCACAGTGTTTGGGGTTTGGAGCAGTCCCACCCATTTAGGCCACGTTTATTTTTGTGATTCAAAACATATAAATTCAATGAAGAAAATTGAAGGAATCCAATTTTACATAAAGTCATCTTTCAATTGCATAATTAGTGTTGAGTGATCAAGATGGCGGCCGCCGGCCCGTCGAGAGCAAATGGATGAGGTATGATTTAATAATTATTTTTTTTTATACAAAATTATTTCTATCAGATACCACAATTATGCCGCAATTGCTTCTCTCCGTCATTGCACACACTACTTACAAAGAAATGCACTTTGTGACAAAGTAGTTTGTCATGAAGCTAATTTTTTAGTAAAATTCGGTGAATCAGCTGAATCGAATTTTTAAATAGTTCGCTCATTTCTATACATAATCTCACGAACAAAAAATATCCATAAATCATAGATCTAAATTTAATAATAAAATGTGCTCATAATTTAAGATAAAACTTTCAACCGGGAAGATTTTAAAAAAAATGATTCTACCTTATAATCCCCATCATTCTATTTAAGAAAACCTTTTCTTAAACTAAGCTGGGACAAACTGGCTTCTCTAATGCCTGATTATCATTTGCTACTGTTTGGGTGACATTTTTAATGCACCACTATATCCAGGCCATTGAAATAAATTGCTGAGAACTGGAGCCACCCCTACATAATGGCCATATCATATGTCTTAAAAGGGCATAAGGACAAGGCTGTTTTTATGCTTTTAGGAAACAACCCTCATAATTGTACTGTAAAAACATCTGCTTAAGAGAAAATTGCTTAAAAATTAGCCAGAAACAGGCACAAGTGTCCCCTGAGTGTTCCTTTCACCATTTTATCGCCACCCAGCAATGCTTGATTGACAGGTCCCTTACTATTTACATGAAGGAAAAGACTTGTCAATAAAGCCAAGCCAATGGGGAGCCACCCATTTCCCCCTAATTTCTACACTGTGGCCCTCATTACTAATGTGAGTTCACGTAGAGTTTGGTATAAATGGTGCTATCTATAAGATTAGTAAACCTGCTCCTATGTATATTGAAAAACAGTAACATTTCATTGTGAAACCCATATTCGTTTATAACAAAGGAGCCTGCTGGAATTTATGCTGCCCGTGTTTCGGACAATATGAATCTCTTCCCAGATTCCCTTTAAATTTTTAACAGATTTATAGTTGGTTGATCCCTCTACTTGTAAAAAAGGAGGACACAAAGTGAATGTTAGCTGTTTTTTTCAAATTATTATCTGTTCCCATAATGTTGCTTTTTGATGAATATATGTGATGCTATCAAACTTTTTTTTATCGCTGTACTAAAAGTTAATTGTGGTCAGAACACAACAATTAATAACTTACATTAAGTCCAGGTTATTTTCATTAACCATAGCATTTTGTTGTGTTATTTTAATAGTAAAAGTGTATTTATTGTCATTTACTGGAATAACTACATTCCAGGTTTAGTGAAATATACAATAAAACAGCCAAGCACTGCACCACTGGGAATAATTTGCCCTGCAGAAATGTGTTAAAACATTTAAATGAAATTGTTAATCAGGGACTGTTTACAGCCGCACCTGTTCCTAGTTCAATTAAATGCCGCAATCACTGACATCTTCTATATCTAGGTAGGAGATAATTGTTAATACAACCAACTAATAATAAAAGACACTCCCAACTGCTATGGCTTTGTCTGTTTAACTGCTTCATTAGTAGAATGTTTACCCCCCTTCCACGCCAATTTTCCAGTTTTAGCAATGGGCTTATCTGACTGAAAGTAACTGTTTAATTTCTGAGCCAATCTACATGTATTTGATATTATTTTTCACTGGACACTTTGTGTCACTGGATGACAGATATATATTTTTAAATAATTGAAAATTCGGAAAGAATGTGTATTTTTCCTTTATTAATTTTTTTCTTCCCAAGATTTCAAGACAAAACATTTCTAAAACAATTTCCATATATTTGTACTATGAAAATTGATGCCATTTGTTTAATTTATCTATTGGCTGCATCCCCTGCAAGACTTCAAAGGACTAGAGTGCATTTTGGCAGGCCTATTTTTTATATAGGTGGTTCAATGGTACCATACTGCCAGTACAGATGTTGTACAATGCCAAACCATTAGAAGTTCCTTCAAAGTGACTTTTTTATGTTGACCCCTTAAGGTACTTATCTTGGAAAAATTTGGTTATTCTAAGCTTTTGGCTGTTTTAAACATTTTTATCAATGAAAAAATATGTATGCGTGTGTATATCTTACTCACATCAACCAAACCCCCCCCCCCCCCCACACACACACTTATACTAAATATAGCTAAAGCGAATGATTACATTTTTACATTTTTTATGAAAGCAAAAAGGAAAGAAAAATGTGTGTTTGTATATTTTACACACAGAAGTCCACTATAGTATTGCTAAAACTAATAAATATGTATATGTATATATAATTTCTTTTAAGAATGAAAAAGAGGGGAAATGATCGTATGCATGTGTACATAGTCTTCTATACTACTGCTAAAACGAGTAAATATAGCTTTAACTTTTTTGTTTTTTATTTTCTTTATTTCACTTTTTATTAATTTTTTATATATTTTTTTATTTATTTATTAAATAGTATGAAAAACTTGGATTAACCTCTTCCTGCTACAGGAAGGAGTTAATTCACAGATTGCAGGCTCACAATTAATTTAAAAGTCAGCAAGGGGCAATCTCACATCAAGCTCTCTTTTGCTGGCTTTTTCACTTTAAACCTTGATGGATCATTGTAGCACTCTGCTTCGATGATGCTAAGCAGGGAGACCACTTTTCAGTAGATCAGCTTCAGTAGATCACAATGTAGCTCAACACTTTTATACAGTATGTCGGGTTGCAGATAAGAGCTTACTGCCACAACATATATAGTGGTGCAGCAGTAAGAATAGGGTTAAAAAAACATGTCTCATAAAAATATATGGACAAAGTTTGGGGACACCAACACATTATACCAACAGAAGCTTTTGAGACCCCTCATTCAAAATCCATAGGCATTAATATAGAGTAGGCCTCCTCTTTGCAAATAAATCAGCTTCCACTCTCCTGGAAAGGTTTTTTAAGAGATTTTATAGTGTGTCTGTGAAAATATTTGCCCATTCATTCTGAAGAGCATATGTGAGTTCAGCCACTGATGTTGGGTGAGATGACTTAGCTCACAATATCTATTGTAATTCAACCCAAAGGTGCTTAATGGGGTTGAGGTAAGGGATCTGTATGGGAAGTCAAGTTTTTCCACTCACCTAAACATGTTTTTATTGACCTTTTTCTGTGCACGGTGGAACAGTCATGAAGCAGGGCCATAGATAAATTTTTTTCCTGGGGGCGGGGGGGGGAGGGGGTTGTTCAGCTTTCTCAAATTATAAGACTTTATCTAGCAGACACACCAGGGTTTGAAAAAAATATACCAGCCATATCATTCCTAAATTAATCCTTTACCTTGAGCAATACCGATTTAGTTGTTTGACACCATATGGAAAAAACATGTTTAAAAAGACTCGTAATTGGTACCTACCCACTGCACATTTTCATTGAGTATTTTCAAAAAATACTTAGAAGCAGGGGTGCTGGGCACATTTTTCCCTTCCATGTGCCTGGGTTTGCAGGCAGTGTATCTCCTACCCCCCTCCCCTCCCCCCTAATATGATACGTTTTTCCCGCCACTACCGACCTCCATGATGGCAGTGGCAGCAGAAGTAGCCAACAGGGGTGCTGGGCCATAAAGGCATGATTCTAAAGCAAGCAGGGGTGCTGGGCACATTTTTCCCCTCATGGGCCTGGGTTTGCAGGCAGCATATCTCCTACCCCATCCTCTCCACTATCTAATTGGTACATTTTCCCGCCAGTCTACCGGCCTCTATGATGGCAGCAGGGCAGGCAGGCAGTGTGTGGAAGACGCAGAAGTACGACAAGAAGAAGATGTGCTGCAGCTAGCCTAGCCTGGAAATTCAGTGACAGCAGGAGCGGTGCATGTCAGTCTCACCTCTTGACACACACAGACTCAGTGTGTGAGACACAGAGACTGGTCACTTTAGTTAGGCGATCGATCCGGATTCCGGGCGGGCGGGCGATGTGGATGGCGGTCAGCCGACTTGTCTTGACAGCACTGGGGTGGGCACACGCACTGCAGGCAGCTCTTCTTCTCTGCTCTAGAAGACTGCCTGTGCGCGCCGCCCACACCACGTGACTTATGCTGGAGATTACTGCGCCGCACGGGCCCGGCCTGACACAGAGCGGCAGCTGAGCCTGGGCGGCAGGGCAGCCGGCGCAATGCGCATTAAGAAAAAAAAAAGTGCCAACCAAAACTTTGGAGAACAGACACTCTGGGGGGGGGGGGGTTGAACCCCCCTATCCCCCCCTTAGCTACGCCCCTGTCATGAAGGAACAGAAAGGGTCTTCCCCAACCTTTTCCTACAAAGCTAGAAACATAACATTGTCCAAAGTGTCTTGTATGCTGAATCATGACTTTTTTTCCTTCACTGGAATTAAAGGGTCTAGGCCATGCCCTAAATAATACCCCATAGCATCAACCCTTCTCCACCAAACTCTACAGTTGTCACAAGGGAGACTGTAAGGGGGAAATAGGGGATTTGTTTATAGTAGACTCAAATCTGTGCATGTGTTCTGCTCTCTGCAGAGTTCATAGTGGCATTGGGAGGACTCTGCCCTAGGTCCCCCCAATGCCTCTGCTTTAGGTGCAGCCCCATTAGTGTCACAGCTCCATATGCCCCCCAATGACCCCCCTCTAAATGCACCCCTAATATTGCCTATTCTCCAGTTGCCCCCCTAATACCTCTGCTCCAGGACCACAACTATTACCCTGCCTCAGGCGACCCTAGTGCCTCTGCTTTAGGTGCACCCCTATAAATGCCCCAGCTCCAGATGCCCCCACTCTAAATGCACCTCTAATATTGCCTCTTCTCTAGTTACCCTTGCTACAGAATCCCCACTATTACCCTGCCTCAGGTGACCCTAATGCTTTTGTTTGAGTTATGACCCTCTATTTGCTCTCTTTTCTCACGTTGCTCCTCTAGCATCTTTGCTTGGGCTTTGTTAAAGGTTATGACCTGCAAAGGGGTTGGACTTATGACTGAAAAATTCTGCACAGTGTGTCACATTCTCCAGTATTGACAAGTATGGTTTACATGGCGATAGTGATGATGTTTCGCACTTACAGGCATCACTGCTGCCATGGTGCTGGAGTGGTGGAGCATTTAATGGGGTTGTCCTGATTTTCAAGTTATCCTCTCCACACCATAGGGCATAACTATATGATTAGTGGGGTCCGATTCTGTGACCCCCACTGATCCCAGGAACGGGTCCTGTTCCCCCCGTTTGGATAGTGTGGCAGGCCACACATATGCCCTGCTGCTCCATATATTCTCTTTGGGACCACTGGAAATAGCCAGCACTGTACTCTGCCATCTCCAGCGACCCATAGAGAATGGATAGAGAGGAAGGACGTACATACAGACAAGGAATGCACACAGACTCTTTTTTTTTTTTTGCAGCCCCATTGAAGTGAAGTGAACGGTACAGACATGGAAAAAAAATAAGTTAGATGGGCCCCCAGAATCAGTTACACTGGTGGGCCCTAAGTACCCCAGTCCGACATGGTCTACAATTGTTTGGATCTTTCAGCTTGAAGTAAATGTAGTTACATTTTAAAAGAAATGTCCAGTCTAATAGGGGTTTAAAGGGAACATGTCACCTGCATTATGCTACACTGAGCGCAGCATAGTATAGTAACAAACCCTCTAATTTCAGTAGTTTGTCACTTATGAGCTGGCAGTCAGTACTTTTATAGCACTGACATGCCAAACCTCGCAGTGGGGCCCCAGCTCTGCAAGGGAAATTACTCCTATGACCCTTGCTGGCTCTGCCCTACCTGCTTCCTGACCATGACTGGCAGATTAGTTTCCTGTGCATAACAGAAAACATGATCAGGAAGGGGGAAGGACAGGGCCAGCGAGACTTGAGTCCCTCAGTGAGGGCAGCATACTGCAGGTGACATGTTTCCATTAAAGTCCTATTAGACTCAACTTTTTTTTTTTGATGTAGCAGTCTTAGCAATATTAGCATATTTGCAATTAATTTCTCTAATCTCACTTGGGCAGACATGGCACCTATATAAGTGGCCATACAAAGTTCAAGAAGGACCTGAATGTATTTCTGGAGTGTAATAATAAGAGAGGAGCGAAGTTATAAAAAATTCAATTTGACTGCTTTGCCGAAGTTCACAAAAAAATTAGATTCATTACTAATTACTTAGTCACAAATAGCAAAATTGAACCCCTCATATGCCACATTCAACGCTAATCGCGGCACCTTGTCCATTTGCTTGCGGAGAGGCCACCGTGGCCATCTTGAGTGAAGAAAACTCTACAAATATTGTTTGCATTAACGTGATGACATCATTGCATCATAATGCTGAGCATACGTGGTGATGTCGTGCCCGGCCAGCATGATGACATCATACATCCGAGAACACGAGATTTTGCACATTTAAGATGGCCACAGCATCCTCTCCATGAGCAAAAGGTGAGAATTTTTTTTTGTTTACCACTAAAGGAAAAATTGATTAGTTACCATGAAGCGCCAAGAAAATTCACATCAGATTCATAAGGAATTGAATTCATTCAGATTCAGAAACTCCAATTCGCTGAACACTAATAATAAAATTGCAAGTTATAGTTATTAGATTTCTGGAGAACAGTCGTTGATCCAGGGAGTTATTCTGAATGCCTTATTGGAGTCAGGAAGGAATTATTTTCTAGAATTGTTTTCTACCTCATGGTTGCATCAACTTTGCAGGATTAGGCCTCATGTACACGACTGTATGTATTTTGCGGTCCGCAAAAATGGATCCACAAAAAATACAGCTGGCCCCTAATAAAACAGTACTATCCTTGTCTGTAATGCAGACAATAATAGGACATGTTCTTTCTTTTTGCGGAACGGAAATACGGTCATGCGCAAACGGAATGCACATTGAGTGACTTCCGTTTTTTTTGCGGAACCATTGAAATGAATGGTTCCGCATATGGTCCGCAAAGAAAGCAGAACGAACACGGAAATAAAATATGTTCGTGTGCATAAGCCCAAATAGGTCGAACTGGATGGACAGATGCTCTTTTTTAAAGTGGACCTTTCATGTTTTTTGTTTATTCTAGACAAATACCTTTACTTGCGGGGTACCCCCCGCTTATTCTGCACCCTGCCTGTTTTCTTTAAATATCGCTCCTACGCCCCGCTGTGTCCCCCTGTATTTTCCTCGCTCAGTATGTTAATACTGAGCATTGGTACAGAGAGGAGGAGAACCCAGGGTTTCTCAATGGCCGTCTCCTTCTCCCTAGCTATGCCGCAATCCAATCACAGCGGAGAGCATCACAGCCAGGGAAAAGATTCGCTTTTTTTTCTCCCTGGCTGTGACGCTCTCTGCTGTGATTGAATCGCGGCACAGCCAGGGAGAAGGATACACCCATTGATAAACCCTGGCGTCTCCTCCTCCCTGTACCGATGCTCAGTATTAACATACTGAGCGGGAAAAATACAGGAGGACACAGCGTAGCGTAGGAGCGATATTTTTAACAAACAGAAAGGGTGGCAGGCTGGGTGGCAGCATCACAAGTAAAAGTGTTTATCTAGAATAAACAAAAACCATGAAAGGTCCGCTTTAGTCCTCATGCACACAACCGTGTGTGTTTTGCGGATCCGTAAACCGCGGAACCGCAAAACACGGAAGCCGCTCCGTGTGCCTTCCGCAATTTTCAGAAGGGAATGTGTGGCCCATTATAGAGATGCCTATTCTTGTCCACAAAACAGACAAGAATAGGACATGCTCTATTTTTTTTGCGGGTCCACGGAACGGAGCAACGGATGCGGACAGCACATGGAGTGCTGTCCGCATCTTTTGCGGCCCCATTGAAGTGAATGGGTCTGCGCGCACCAGACGCGGACCAGACATACGGTCGTGTGCATGAGGCCTTAACATGACAAATTATGTGACTATGATTCCTCCCCCTATTCACTTTGCATCAAGCCGTGTATTAAGCTGGAATAAAATAAAAAAAATTAAAAAGTGTCAATTGATGTATTTGGTACCAATTGGTGCTTGTTTTGCCAGAATTTCAGGCAATCTAATAGGACTTTTAGAGAGGGATTTATCGATTCCCTTGTGTCTGAGAAGTTGGCTTTAAAAAGCGGTAAACTATAGCGGAGATTTATCAAACTGGTGTAAAGTAGAACTGGCTTAGTTGCCCATAGCAATCAATCAGATTCCAGCTTTCATTTTTTTAAAGCCACTTTGGAAAATGAAAGGTGGAATCTAAAGGTTACTATTGGCAACTAAGCCAGCTCTACTTTACACCAGTTTGATAAATGTCCCGATATGTGTTTTCAACTTTTTAAATGTGACTTTTAAAAACTGTCAAGGGTAGAAAAGGGCATGGCCAGTTGCCCCTACAAATTTATCTTAAGTTATGCCAGTTTTCTGGCTCAAATGAGGCCAGGACCCTGAACTGTTGTATATTTCTGTTTAGGTGCACAGACTGCCGGATGATGCACCTAATTAATGATGAGGCACACACCTTGCCATAAATTAGGTGCATCATCTGGCAGCTGGGGGATATCAAGACCAGTGCAGAAAGCTCCAGTCCTGATAAATCTCCCCCTTAATGGCAATAGATCCTCCATACTCAAATCATCTGTATCATTTTAGGATTATATGGTCAAGTCATGTGTGATTAGCACTTAGAATAGAAAACAAGACCTAGAAAATGTCCTAAAATGTAACAATGCTTCTATTAGTGGACTTGTGGAACATGTGTAATTGCCCAGATAACAGTAGCTTCTATGGCTCTTTATGGATATTACAGCCAAACTTTCCAGAAGCAGGATAAGAATATTATTAATGCAATATAACTTGGTTTTGACACAGACTTTTGAGAATGTAATTGCGAATAGAAAGTAAAGCAATCAAGTCTTTAGTTGAACAAATGGAGCCTAGCCTTCTGCTGGAAGATAAAATGAACAGTATGAAGCATTCTTATACTTTGAATAAAACACAGTTTATTAGAAGACAACTATAGTTAGAAAAGGAAAGAAAACAAGGAAGAAAACAAGGAAGAAGATGGATAGATGAAACCATGAACAAAATAAAAAGCCTAAAGACACAGAGCAAATTAAAGAAAAATTGGGGCAAAGTTATTAGAAAACAAAGAGTTTTCTGGAATAAATTATTTGGAAAAATACAGGGGAATGTAAATTGTTTTAAATGCAAAATATGCTTAACTCCTTAATGCAATTAATCATATACATGTATGGAATGAGTTTGCTCCATACCTGGCGGGCACCTGCTGTGGCCAAGGATCAGCGATGATGTTGATTCCAGTCATCTAACCCCTCAGATGCCAATGTCAATAGGGACTGAGGCATCTGTAGGGTTAGGGAGGAGTGACTGGTTGCAATGACATCCTGGGGCCTTGTGAAGGTTCCCCGGCCAGTCATGGCTAACTGCCTGAAGAGCTTTGCCAGGAGCATGGCATCTCAGGCAGCCTGTCAGAATCGTATAGACTGCAAAAAATAAATAAATAAATAATAATAATAATAATAATAATAATAATTATAATAATAATCACAGTGTAAAAAGTTAAAAAAGTTCAAACTATTAAAATAGGAGGAGGTGCAGTGGCAACAGAATGCATCGGAAGAAGGCAATGGAAAGAAGGTAATTCGACAGAGGTAGTGTGATTCTGTAGGCAAGATTCTCTTGGTAAACCTAGGGTCCTGACATTCATAGGGATGTTACCTTGACAAGTACAGTACCACCTACCTAAACATTGCATCCTTTTATGGCAACATTATACTTTAATGGCTGTGGCCTCTTTCAGCAAGATAATATGTTCTCCTGTACTTCAAACATTGAGGAACATGACAAAAAGTTATTGGTGCATTGAAATTTCCAAGATCTCAGTTTAATTACCTGTAAGTTGTGCTGGAAAAATGAGTCTGATTCATGAAGCTGCCACATCACATCATGCAGGGCAGGAAGGATCTACTAAAATGATGGTGCCCAGTGGAGGACTTGCCATATACTATCCTGGGAATTTCCCCAATGGGACAATGCTCATGGGGCCACCCAAGCCCTCCTCACAGCTGCTGGATGGGTACTCTAAATAACAATCTGATGCCCTCAGCATTAATTAATGCTAGGAGCAACAGGTATTTATGCACCTAGCCAGTAGCTGCAGGTGCCCTACTGAATTCACTTGTATAACCATCTTAAGTATGGTGATCGGACAGTTTATTGTGATGCACCGTGGTATTTGTGGGCACTTTTAATTATTTTTTCCAGGCACACTGTAAATTCCCAATCTGCCCCTGTTAGTGCCAGATATCATAGGGTACCTTTAAAGGTCCTGTGGTGTCTATGTTTTGGTGTATTAGAGTAGTTTTAGCAGCTCAGATGAGTGGGGTAATATGATGGTTGGTTGTTAGGTGTGTGTATATATATTCAGCAGGCTGAGTTCAGCCTGCATTTGTGGGAGGGGCATAGGGGACTTCATAAGCCCCGCCGCCCAGCACATGGAGTGTGCATCCTCTCTCGAATTACGTTCCAGGGTAGGAGGAGACGCACGCACGTCGCTCCCAGCCGTTCCAGCGGTCCTGCACTCCAGAACCCGGGCCTGAAGGGTAAGTACAACCCCACCCCCTCAGCCCCACCAGTTACCCCGCAAAGCCGCACGCACGGCAACCGCCCCCCCCCCTCCAGGGCCGCTCACGATTACCGCACACAGCCACCATGCGTTCCACGATGGAACGCATCGTGCGGTCGCTCCTGCTGCAGCAAACCAGGGGCCGGCAGGCGCTCACCTGGCGCCCGGTGCTTTCGGTCCCCCTGGCCTCTCCAACTACCTCCACAAGGCCGCGCCGCACAGCATCATCCTCCCCTCCTGACGCCTCTGGGAGAAGGCGCCCCCCCCAGCCCCGCCAATTACCCCACAAAGCCGCACGCACGGCAACCGCTCACGATTACTACGCACAGCCACCATGCGTTCCATGATGGAATGCATCGTGCGGTCGCTCTCGCTGCAGCGAACCAGGAGCCGGCAGGCGCTCACCTGGCGCCCGGCTCCCGGTGCTTTCGGTCCCCCTGGCCTCTTCAACTACCTCCATAAGGCCGCGCCGCACGGCATCATCCTCCCCTCCTGATGCCTCTGGGAGAATCGAGCGCTACCACGATCTCTCCCGCCTTAGTGAGCCAGGAGCCGCATGCGCATGGTTGCCGCCCGTCTCCTGGCTCGCTTTACGTCACCAACACACACAGCCAATACACACAGCATAATATATATGTAGACTTGGGCTCCAAAGAATTTGCAGTATACTACACAGGAATGGGGATCATGGTGAGGTCCACAGAGGAATCAAGGATCAGTTGAGTGGCCGCAGGATCAGGGCTAACAATGGCTTTAGCAAGCAGATTCTTCTTGCGACAGAAACAGGCTTGCTTAAACAGCACCACAACCAGGATCATTATGTTGTTAATACTACATTATTGGTTTCCTGAGCATATGATACTCCGTTGTTTCTAACCATGCATAGCACACAAGTAGAGAAGCATATTAATTCACAGTCCGATTCAGAGACAAACACATGATTCCAATGCTTGCGGGACAGCCGCGCTCACACGCCATGCCCGCGACTCAGACTGTTTGTAACATCTGGTTACAGACTCCAAGGGAAATTGCACTTTGATACGAGGTCCCCAGACATCTGTGTCATTCGTTTTGTTGGATTTACACAATCCACTGCACTAAAGGGAAAAAAAAATTTGGGAAAAATGGGATGTAGGACTCCATGGTCCGACCGCTTTTGCCGTACTAACCATTTTTCGTGCTGCCCCGCTAGTTCCCCTGTGGCTTCCCCACGCCACTCTTTTCCCATTCTTGCATACTTGGTCCCTTCAGCCTGATACGCTCAGGTCCCCCGCCGCCGCACCCCCCCCCCCCCAAAATCCAGGTACGCCCTGGATTCCCCCATTCCACGTGCGTTTTTCTACTGGCTCCTCCTCCAATTTCACCTTCCCTTCGCGCCACGCAACTATGTCTCCCTACGCTTGGAGCGCCCAAGCATCCAGCACCCTCACACTTATCAGGTGCGCCCTGGTCTCCCTCCTGCTCACGGGTAAACGTTCCCCCGTATTCATCCCGCTGCCACGCGGCCTGGCACGCCCAGGCCTCATGTCTCCCGCGGCAGTCATCCTCACCAGGTACGCCCTGGTCCGTCCCAGTCCATCCAAATGTCTTCTAAATCCAGGTCACCCAGGATTGCCCTGGCTCATGTTTGCTCAGAAGGCCCCCCGTCACCAGTCTTTCCATCAGTCATAACGATTTAGGGCCCGCTCACATACATCACCCCGCATCACGCTGCCGGTTCCTCCCGATCCGCGCATCCCCGACATCGGGCCACGCCAGCGGCAGTCATGCCTTTCGCTCTTGGCGTCAGTCCGTCAAGCCCATGAACGTCTGGTCCTTTCTAGTCATTATTCATAAAGTCAACATGTACGGTCTTTTTCCTTCAGGTGCTAGGTTAAACCGCAGGTACCGGTAAGAATTTGGTCGTCTGTTCATAGGTAAGTAGGAAACACACTTGACTTTCGCTCTCCCGGCATAGCCAACCGCGGCAACACGTACCGTTTTTTTTCAGGTGAAGTTTCCTAGGCTTGTTGCAGACAGCTCTGGTAACAGGTGAGTTGTCGATCGCACACCAACCTCCTGCCCACAACTCGGGCCCCCACCACCCCCATCTTCCAATTATCCCCTTCGGGACACCTGCTTCCCGCATTGACTCCACCAGCTTCCATCTCGTTCATTTCATTTCAGCCCATCATGTCCCACGTTTCCGACATCGAGGACGCTCTGTCAACAGTAGAGTCCACATTTTCGGAGTGAGGAAGCCTCTCATCTTACAGAACCTGAACAATCCCTAAGCTGATTGCCGAGCTTAACAAGCGAGGGATACTCCATGCGGCCACAGCTCGTCCATGGGACCCATGGGACCCATGGATCAGGTCTCAATGTCAACCATCCACTTGTCCCTAGCGCAATTACACACCACAATTAATAACCTAATAACCACCCTTCCGGCCCTTCTTCCATGCATCTCCTTCAGGGTAGCCCCCTTTATTTGCCTACCCTTGTTCGCGGCTAACGGCACTCGACTAGCCTACCCAGTTAGTTTAGGGTCAGGACTTGCATCCTGGGCTTCGCTCCGCAGCCAGGACCACAAATATATATATAACAAATTTGAATGTTTTGGCAGAGATTTTGATATCATTTATGAGATTTGATTAAAGTTTTATTTGGCGGGCAATATCGTTGATAAATGTCATGATATCAGGCCTGTAGCACAATTATTTCAGAAACACAAAATGTCAGTTTATAGTTTAGGTGGTGTCATTATTTTTTACATTTTTGGTACATCATTGTAATCCAGACTGACATAAAACACATAGCACATATACAAAACAGATGCACAATTCAGCTCCTTCTGCCCTTTTACATTTCCATGTAAAATTAGACATCTGGTAAATATGACAAGGATTGGAAGCAAGATATGAATATTATTTAGCTTAAATAAATATGCAAGTTACAGCGAGCATTACTGTTACGTTTTACATATGATAGACTTTTTTGCTAAAATTCCATTTACAAATTCACTGCAGTAACACTTTAAATATAATAGAAATAGATGGCAAAATAGTTGCAGATGGAGAATAAAAGAATAGCTAGTACACACAGATAGATATCAGACAGCCCAGAAAGCCCACGCATGTAGTGAGAACCATCTCAATATGGTTCTCATAGTGTGCAGTTTAGAAAAAATTGAAGAATTTGAAAATGTTTGGAAAAGCATAACATGTCACCCACCCATGTCATGCCACCAAATATTTCCTCCTGGAATCTGTCTAATTAAATATAGGATGGCCCATGAAAAAGTAGCCCACCTTCAATATAGCCTATCTCCAATATCTCTAAATCAAACTGTGCAAAGCAGATCGATTAAGGAAACGCAATAGACATTAGTCAACAAGTATCCAGGAACAAAACCAACCACTAGCTAAACGTTGTGTGCAAGAACTGAAAGAGACTTACAAAGCTAAATGCATAAATTACTGGACTTGGTTCCTGACTATGATTGTTGACAGACAGTTGGATCAATTGCTGTACTTCATGACGAACAAAGCTTGGTTCCATTTATCAGTCACGTAAATTCCCAGAATACGAGCTACTAGTCCGCTAAAAATCCCCATTTGACTCACAAAACACCATTTCACGACCAGAAAATTAGCATTTGGTGCACAGTGTCAGGAACACGAATAGTGGGCCCAATTTTCTTCAAATCAACTGTGAATACCGCAATTTACCTGGACATATTTGAACAGTGTTAGAATAAACTAACACCAGAAGAAAAAAATGCCCTGCTTTTTCCAACAAGATGGGGCAACATGCTGCACCTAACTGGACTCACTGGCACGGGTTCATGAACTGGTTACTTGTCCACGTACAATTTTTATCTATGGGGAAAGTTAAAACAGAAAGTTTCCGCTAACAATCCACATCCCATGGATGAACTCAATAATAACATCACAAACACTGTCCGCAGCATCACAAGCAGTATCAGCCAACGTAATCCGACCTGCCGGAAGATGCAGAGACGTAAACGGGGACCACTTTCAGCATCTTTTCTGACTTGTGGGTAATTGAAAAAAAAACAATCAACTTGCTTCTTCATCTTGTCATACTATCACTGGAGGCCGGCTACTTTTTTGTAGGCTACAAAAGGTTTGTAGATAGCAACAGATTTGCTGATCATGGTATGTAATTGGAAAATTTCTGAACATTGTGGCAGCATTTTCCATGTTTAGTACATTTCTATATGTAATATACCAATTGCATAATCATATACATGTATAAAGTGAGCTCACTCCATACATAGTGGGTGCTGGCTGTATAATACATCAGGCATGCACAGGCAGTGACCAGAGTTGGTGATGATGTCGACCCCAGTCATTTAACCCCTCAGATCCCAATGTTAATAGTGAGCGTGGCATCTGTAGGGTTAGACAGAGGGAGGAGACAGCAAAATTGCAGGGCATGGGATATTCAAATCACCCCCTTTCCCAATTTTACATATAAAAATAACTAGAAAAAGAACAATCTTAAGTATTGCCAAAATCCATGATGCGCCATTTTTTTGTTACTTTGCCCCACCAAATTAATTAAATAATGAGAGATCAAATAGTTGTATGTACCTCAGAATGGTACCAACAAAAACTACAGTTTGCTCTGCAAAAAACACGTTTCTATATAGCACTGTAGATGGAAATATAAAAAAGTTATGGGTGTCAGAAAATGGTGATGCAAACATTTCTGTTTTTTAAAAGAAATAAAACATACAAATTTGGGATCTGCGTAGTTGTACTAACCTGCAGAATAAGAATGTCATGTCATTTTTAGCACACAATGAACACGATACTATCAAAATCCCAAAGACTTTGTTAGAATTGTGTTTTGTTTTTGTTTACAGTATTTTTTCAATTTAACCCTACAACGAATTTTGTTTCCATTTTCCGATATGGCATGGAAAATTAAATGATGCCATTAAAAAAATCTATCTTGTCCTTAAAAAATAAGCCTTTATATGGCCACGTGCATGAAAATGTAAAGAGTTGTCGCTTTTGGAATGTAGAAAAGAACAAGGAGCTTTACATTGTACAAAAAAAAACAATAAAAAGATACTTGAAAAGAAAAGAATATTTACTTTCACATATGTGCTACCCATAAGCATCAGGACCTATAGATGGTATACTGTGGTGTCCCATTCATACCGCACTCTAGGAGAGCCACTAAGTACTAGTAGTTTCTGCTCGGGTGGACTCAATCAGTGGAGCTACCGTACAGCATGGCTGATTACAACTGTCGCTGTGATAAATCCCAACTAGCGAGACTCATAGTAAACACCAACATGGCAAAAAATGACAATGAAATTAACTGTGACCGAAATCATAGTAATGTATAGACAGAAAATATTAGGAGTGTATTCTCTTTTTATTTTCGTATAGTGGAAATGATTAAGTACATTTTAAAGAGCAACGATATCAAGGACATTTCATATAATTAATCACTATAAAATGTAATTAAGAATGCTGCAATAACCATTATGTAGGTACAATGAATAGAAAACTCCAACACAATATGAGTACTATAAAGATTGTTGATATTTATAGGCGGCTGTAAAAGTCATGTGACATTTCGCCCATTTGGCCTTTTTCAAACTACAGCAGAAAATAAAATGATAACATAAGTAAATCAAGGTTCACATGTTCAGTGGCCATATACATATCTCAATGTGTCAGTATATCATCAAGAAAGATCTCATTTTTCATTTCATAGATTAGAATCCTTGTATGGATTATACATATCTGCTCCCCGGCAGCCGCATCACTCCAGATCCCTGCATAGCCAGTGCAAGGCTGGTCACTGTGGCCGCCGGCTATTGGCAGCTCCCTCCATTGCTGGATGTTTTGAGGATAATATGCAGCGGCGGCCGTGCAGGGAACAGGTGAGTATAAACCATACAAGGAACCTGGGTATTGGAGGGGATATTTAAGATATCTGATAACCCTGATGCTGGCAGTATATGAAAAACCTAACACCTGTAAATTTTCCCTTTAATGGACTTTTCCTGTTTTATTTTACTACGTTGTCAGCTTTTTACAGACATTAGCATCCAACTGTCCCCAATGGGGCTCACAATCTAAGTTCCTTATCAGTATGTCTTTGGAGTGGGGGAGGAAACCCACACAAATCAAACACAGGGAGAACATACAAACTCCATGCAGATGTTGTCCTTGGTCAGATTTAAACCTAAGACCCCAGCGTGACAAGGCACCAGTGCTAACCGCTGACCCACTGTGCTGCCCATTAAAAATCACAGACATTAAATATACCTGGCATAACTACCAAGGTAGAAGACGTAGCAGTTGCTATGGGGCCAACAACTAAGGGGGTAATTTCTACTGTGACATAGGGTGAAGTTAGTGATGACTATGGAAGTCAGTGTGTAAAAAGTCCTATGCAGTATCCCTTTCTGTGGCAGTACTTGCTGCCTTATTCCTTATGTGTACATCATACCAGCATGTGAGGCTGTGAGGTTAAAAGTACATGGTGACTTATTTATGTTTGTTTGCATTATCTCCGTGCTGTATAATGTTGTGTATTCTTTTTTGGATGTTTTTATACTGTAATTCTTGTGCTATAACATCACTGAGTAGATGATCGATGTGCACATGTACCCTACTATAATGACAACCATTGGTGAATTAAGCCTCTGCTGTGACATCTTTGTTAGCATTCTTCCACTACTGTGACATCACTGTATAGATTACCCCTGTACTATGACATCACTGTGAACATTATCCCACTTTTGTGACAACGTTTTGAGCATTATTTTCATCACTGTGAGCATTATCCCTGTACGGCAGCATCACTGTGAGAATTATCCCCATACTGTGACATCACTGTGTGCAATACCTCTGTGCATTAGGGAGACCAAAATAATCATGAAACTTTCTATATTCTGAACTTGCTGCTAAAGGTGGTCATGGTGGAGTTGGGCTCCATGCCATGTTTTTCTATTAAGCTCTATAGTTACTTGTTAAGCCCCTGATAATATATTCAGGGATACATTAGAAAACCATAATGAATTATAAAGATTATAAGTAATACATGTCTATAGCTTTGTAGACTGATACAGGCTAAATTACTGTAAGCTATAAAATTATGATAACTTCAGACATAATGACCGCATGTTTACTTTTTTTTCCAGACAGTAGAAAAAGACTATTTGTAATGATTGTTCAAGAATTTATGGACAGCTGGCAACCCCACGCATCAATTAGAGCATAAGTGTTGTGGTTTTATGAGTATACATTTGTTGGTTCCTGCAATAAATATTGAATTGCAAATGCAAGAAAGTTCTGGGAATTGAGGGCAGCCAGGGCCACATAGTGGAGAAGATAGTTTGTTAGGAAATCTTGATGACAATCAAATATCTCACAACACCAACTCCAGGAGCTTTAAAGAGGTTCTGTAACCAGGATCAACCATATTAAACCAGGTATATAGCCTGGTATGGTTGGTCTAGCCAAGTAAACGATACATGTATTTTCATTGTAGGTGTCGGCTTTTCACTGAAATGTACACTTTTGTTTTTGTGCAAATGAGGCATTTCAGCACCACAAGATGGGCTTATGTGGTTTAAATACCGCTCCAGCAATGCCCCTAGTGCACAATATATCAGCGCAAGACTCATGTCTAACGCTGTCAATCTAAGGAGATGGGGCCAATTCTTAGTCTAAACTGTAAGTCCACATTTCATTTTGATTAGTTTCCATTGTTTTTTAAGTGATGCTTCTGTTCCCGTATCACAGAATAACCAGGTTCATGTACCATTCAACAGCTCTGTAAAGGTTGATGTTTTGTTTTGTTTTTTTGCAACATAAAGTAGATATGCAAGTAAGAAATTGGTTTGCCATACATATATGGCAGAGGTCTGAAAAGGGATGTATTCGTTTGGAATATATACCCTGAAAATCACATCACTTGCTGCTGTCTTCTGAGAAATCTTTACCAAGGTTCTAAAGCATGGTTATCAGCCAGACATAGATTTATGGACACTAGCTCATAGTGAATGGTGCAAATATGTTCATATTAATATTGCAGCCTTTAGGTAATCATTTATAATATTTAGTTTTCCTAGAAAAATAAATAGATTGGAAACTCAAGGGGACTTAGGCAATATAAAAAGAGGTAATGGTGGCACTGTCTAGCACCCGAACGCAAGAAGGGACTCCAAAATCGGCCTATTAAACCTCCACGGACCGGGGTGCCTGGCGTGTGCAGACAATGAATAGCCAGACAAAGTAAAAATAGATCCGCGGCACTCACCATCCGATTGTAGTAGTTACTTTATTGCAGAGTTCTTGTTACATGGGGGTAGAGACTCACATGGGTAGTAATAGACAACAGCCTGTTGTCTATTACTACCCATGTGAGTCTCTACCCCCGTGTAACAAGAACTCTGCAATAAAGTAACTACTACAATCGGATGGTGAGTGCCGCAGATCTATTTTTACTTTGTCAAGGGGACTTAGGATTCCAGGGAATTCTGGTTGGGACAAACACATATGGATTAAAAAAAAAACATAACATCCAAATAGACAAATTAGCATAATATGACATGAATTTACCAAAAACAATATACTTTCTAAAATTTGTCAGGTATACGTTTTATAAATACCAATTTTTAAAGTAGTGGGGAATAAAGACAAGATAAAGATTATTAGTAGTATTACTAAGCACTACTGGCTGCTTCACTAGAGTTGAGCGAACGACTGGAAGCTCGGGTTTGCCGAAATTTATAGCAAAGTTCAAGTTCGGGACCCGAACTTGACCCCGAACCCCATTAAAGTCAATGGGGACCCGAACTTCGGTGCACTAAAATGGTTCTAAAAGAGTCATGTAAAGGGCAAGAGGGCTGCAAAAGGCATCAAAATGTGGGTAAGAGCATGACAAGTGCCCTGCAAACAAATGTGGATAGGGAAATGACTTAAATTAAAATAAAATAAATCAAAAATAAATCAAAAATAAAAATATGGTTGAGGATTGAGGTTGAGGAGGTAGTGGACGTGGCAGTGTAGGTGGAATCTCTGGAGGAGGTAGTCGCCAACAACACTGTTTTGTTTTTAACTTTTTCTTTTAAAAAAAAATTGGATAGACCACAAAACATTGGGAAATATTTTCAAAGAAAACAAAGAGAAAGTGCGCTGGAGTGAAAGAAAGGCAAGCTCAGGCCATGTGCCCAATTTGGAGACCCAGAAGCTGAATGGGGAAGGCCCATTAGTCAGCATGTATAGGCGTGTGCATACATACTGTTCCACCATGTTGCTGAAATGCTTGTGGTGTGGTTCTTGTGGTGTGCTGACAAAGCTTTTTCACATTTTGGCCATGCTAACCCTGCCTTCTGAGGTGCTGGTGGTGCCCCAGCTGCATTGGCGACTTCTTCCTCCTCCTCTGCCTTTGTCTTGTGCTTCCACTGAGGCCCCGGTGTCAGGTGGGAATGCCATCAGCAGCGCGTCTACCAGCGTGCGCTTGTAAGGGATATAGATCACCCGACAATCTAAACGCCGCTGAATTTATAGAATATATTTCCCAGTCAGGTATGCAGTGCAGGGGTAGTTTGAAAGAAAAAAGGGGTATAGATCACCCAACAATCTAAATGCCTCCGAATTTACTAAATATATTTTCCAGTCAGGTATGCAGGGCAGGGGTAGGTTGAAAGAAAAAAGGGGTCATGGAGCATCCCCGTTATCCGGCATCTATTTGTCCCGCTGAAGGATTATTTTGAAAGTGTGTAGAAACTTCACGGGGCCCCCATGCTGCAGATTTAACATGGAGTCATCATGGAGATTTTTACAGCATATAACTACAGCACCCAACAATGTAAACACTGCCGAATTTACTGAATATATTTCCCAGTCAGGTATGCCGGGCAGGGGTAGTTTGAAAGAAAGAAGGGGTATAACTCACCTAACAATGTAAATGCCGCAAAATTTACATGATATATTTCCCAGTCAGGCATGCAGTGCAGCAAGAACACACCATCCAAGCCACTTGTGAATGACTGGTCTGATAATTGTGGAAATGTCCACCCACTTTATGGCAAAAAAAAGTGTTTTTTTTCACCAACAATGTTACAGTTGTATTTACTGGTTATATTTCACTGCCAGAAATACAGTGCAGGTTGCAAATGTACTTTATGGCAAAAAAAAAAAGTGTTTTTTTTCACAAACAATGTCACAGAAGTATTTACTGGAGATATTTCACTGTCAGAAATACAGTGCAGGCTGCAAATCTAGCGCAAAAAGTGTGCTTTTTTCAAACAACAATGTACCTGAAGTATTTAACGGTTTTATTGGACTGTCAGAAATGGAGTGCAGCCCACAAATGTACTATCTAGCATAAAAAGTGTGTTGTTTTTTTTTTTACCAAAAATGTAAATGCAGTATTTAACAGTTTTATTGGACTGTCAGAAATGCAGCACAGGCTTCAAATGTACTATATAGCGCAAAATGTGTTTTTTTTTCAAACAACAATGTACCTGCAGTATTTAACTGTTTTATTGGACTGTCAGAAATGCAGCGCCGCCCGCAAATGTACTATCTAGCACAAAAAGTGTGTTTTTTTTCTACAAAAAATGTAAATGCAGTATTTAACGGTTTTTTTAGACTGTCAGAAATGCAGCGCAAGCCAAAAAATTTACTTACTTAGCACAAAAAATGGGAATTTGTCAACCAACAAAGTAACAGCAGTATTTACTGGTTTTATTTGACTGTCAAATATGCAGTGTCGGTGTCAGAAAGAGAAAAAATTGCTTTAGGTCACACAAATATATCGCAGACTAATGTAATTTAATTATTTTCACTGCCAGGTACTTGAACGCCAAAAAAGGGGAATTTGTTCCCTCTAGAATCTAACAGATGGATTTAATGAATAGATCTTCCCTGTCAGAAATTCAGCACAGGGGTAGTTCACAGAAAAAAGTGGGAATATGTCCCCCCCACCAGGGGCCCTGAAGTCACAGACAGATTACCTATATTATTTTCCCCTCTCCTGGCACATATGCAGTACAGGTGCACTTAAAAATGGGTATATGTTGGCCACTGAACTAAAAGAACAGGATTAAATTGTTGTCCCTGGCACATATACAGGTGCAAGTGCACTACACTTTCACAAAATGGCCGCCGACACCGACTTAACTAACAGACAGAAAAAAAAAAAAAAAAATCTGTGTCTCTGGGCTCATGGGTAAAAAAAATGTAGCATAACATCCACAAAAATAATCACTGTAGTTTGCAGATTTAACACTAAGTACACCAGACCAGAATTGTTTCCTAATCTCTCCCTCACAGCAGCACCATCCTATCCCTACAATAGTAAGAGCAGAGTGAAATGCGGCGCTACATGACTTCAGCTTATATAGAGACTGGGTCACATGCCGCACTTGGCCAATCACAGCCATGCCAAACACCGAACTCAAACCCAAACTTTAACGGAAATGTTCGGGTTCATGTCCAGGTACCAAAAACTCTAAACTTTGCAGTTCGGGTTAGCTCAACCCAATGCTTCACCAACTTTTGCAAAAAAAAATAGTTGGTCACGAAGCATATTTTTATGTAAGTAGTGGGTGCAATGACAGGGAGCTGCGATGGCGCCGCTGTCCATCATTGTGCCCCTAAGATGCCACATTCATACATGATCTCTGCATCTGAGAGTAAATACTGTGTAAAATAAACAGAATTTTTTTTTATCATACTTAATGCTTCCATTTACTTGTGACAGCCGCTGCCATCTTGCTTAAAGATCTGGAGCAAAATCTCGCGTGGCCCGAGATGACGTCGCGAGCAAATGGAGAACGTAAGTGTGATTTTTTTTTTTTTACACTATTTCAGGTTAAATCGTTTCGCTACAACAATGCACAAGGAAATTTGGCTTCGCAGCTAAGCAAATTTATACTAAAATTCTGATCGAAATCCACTTCGTTGGATTCGCTCAACTCTAGTTATTATGCAAAACATCAATTCATTAAGAAAAAAAATTATCACTAATTAGCTAAATGAATGCAATGACAACTATCCAGCACTGTCCAAAACAAACGTATGAGCACCAGGGAGAGTGTATCAGCTGTAGTTAAAACTTAGGCTATTCAAGATGCAGACAGTTGCTTTGACAAACCTTTATGAGATACTTAAGCTAAACACTCAGAGAAAAGTAGATAAATCACTAAGAAGAAAAAGAAGCTATCAGTTACCAAAAAAACAATTATAAGTTAAGGAATCCCATGGAGTATAAAGAAAGACTGAATGCACAATACAATTTTCAAGCAAATAAATTATGATATGAGTACATCGAGCTGTGGTAGGGGAAATAGCTGAAGGAAAAGATCAAGATTGCACTTGAATTCAGTTCAGAGCATTTAATCTCATTTCAGTTAGCCAGTTTTCTGTGTAGAATATACTGAAAACTAATAGGGGAACAGAAATTCATTTTATTAAACATTAAGTCACGCAGTGAGCTTCCCTTTTGTGTGATAAATTGGACACACAGTGCTTGCAAGATGAATTTTGCATTGTTAAGGCTATGTAACAATGACAGCACGATGGCTCTTTTCGATTCTTTCATTGATGTCCTAGTAAAATAATGGTACTTAAGACTGTGTTTAAGATTGAAGATAAGGAACCAGTCAGAATCTTTTCAGTATATGAGATTCAGGCTTTAGGCAAACGCAGATGTGTGCAGTAGGCTTTGCAGAAGAAATCCCTACAACTATGTACTACAAAGTGGTTAGAAGTTCATGGACTACCTTATGTGCTCTGTACTCACTTAAAAGCAATGCTTTTTGGGAAGAATAGCTCCAGAATACAACTTTCGGATGGATAATGCCTCATTTTTTTTTTTTTTTTCTCGATGAAATCAAAAGCATATGGAGGTACAGTAGAGAAACCCAAAGAAATTTATGGATGTCCTAGGTTAGCTCTGCAGATTAAGGTTGTATGAGCCCAAAAGGCCTTAAGATTGATCCCTTAATTCATATGTACTTTACACAAAAACCTGTGTAAAGCTGGCCATACTCTGTAGTTAACTAAAATAAATGATTTCATTATAAAAATGTTATTATAACAATTCAATGCCTGACACTTCACAAATGTCTGCCTAAGAAGGGATGGGTTATGTTAGACAGTCTGCTGCTAAAAATAAATGACTGACTAAGCATTCTTCACCTCGCCCAAGTGCAAATGTCTGATCGTTTTGATAAACGATTCAACATGCAATTGATTGGACTTATTCTAATATATAGCCACTTTTAATCAATAGGACAAAGCACACCTACATGTGCATGGATTCATAGTTCAATAAGCTGTATACTCCATTAGATGTCATATGTTATATCCTCATGAGGTCGCTGGAGCCTGAATAAGACAAATAGGTAATATGGATGTATATTGTACATTCCTATGACAAGCATATTATGGATTTGTATCCACAATATAGAAGAAAATATTCACGTATAAATATACTAGTCATGAAAATATAAAGAAAAAGCAGTAAAATAACACAAAGCTTAAAAAATAGGAAACTGAAACAATACTGACAAAAATGGTGAATTAACCGTATATTTAAAAAATTATATACTTTATTATAATGTTGTGTCGCCATGGTATTATACATGAGATGTATCGTACTATCTAATATGTTTTTCAATTCTGCCTGTCAACAACAAATAAACCTACGTGACTGATCCTGTATCTAGCATTTATACTGAATTAAGTGGCTTCTCATTCAGTACAATTGTATTCTTGGCACAGCTTCCCCATATGATTACTATGTACAGATTGTGCATTCATAAATGATGCTTTAATGCTGGCAAATACTCTTTTGTGCAAAACATAATGACTATCAGTCTGGCATGTGGCACCCCATACAAGCAAGAACATAGTTTAATCAGAGAATGAATTTCGGATGAGCTATACTTACCATCTGCCTTCTCCCCAAGATTACATGCAAACGTGAAATATTCTGGTAGATCTATTACAAAATAATGGAACATTCAGAGTATGACCACATGGTGTGGTCCTAAGCTGTTATGGTTGTGGCCGGCTGCAGTCGAGAACTGGGTGTCCAATTAGGCTACAGCTACCCTTTATTGAACTTATGAAGACCAGTATATAATGCGGCCTTTATTAGTTAAATAAAATACAGCTGCTAATTGGTTTGCACAGTTCTCGACTGCAGCAGGCCACGACCCGAAAAGCTCAGAAATTCTCTGTGTGGTTGTACCCAAAAGAGATGGCCACTATCTGGATACTATTGATGAATGTGTTTGTAAGATAAATATATGACACTTAGAAATATAGCCTTCATTGATATTATATGCCATTTTTATATTTCATAAGGTATGAAGTACACTCTTGTTGGCCAAATCTTTTGTGCAGATGTCCCGACCATAAATGGCTTCTGAGTAAAGGCCATGTAACCATGCAAATCACTCAAATACTCTGCTTCTGCCATCTGCATTTGCACTGTTGGGAGTTTAGTGTTGGTGTAGTGTGTTTGAATGGAGGAGGCTGGGACATGTGTCTGGTCACATGACCCTCCATGAGCACCCATCTTATGAACAAGACCTCTAAATGAACAGCACGGAGGATCTGCCAAAAAGGGGCACATAGCGTTCTTAAACAGCCGTTAATATAATCAAATACTATATTAGTAATCGTCATATAGTACACATTGGTCAACAGTAGCCAGAATGTGGCCAGCCCTTTCAAATAGGAGAAAGGCAAGGAAAAGAAGGGGAGCAAGGAAAAGGATAACAAGAAAATCAAGTTTAAGGATGAAAAGCGTAAATAAAGGAGGAACAGAAAAAAGAAAGTGAATGGAAAAAGTCTATCGCAGCTCTAGGACTGTACATATTAGTGACGTAGAAGTCAAGTTGAAACTCGTAATATAATCAAAAAAGTTCTCTACCAAGTTTTTGCAGCTTAAAGTCGATTTTGTATCCTTTTTTCCTCTTACTATTTATACCTCTGTATTTTTTTTCCTATTGCTCTATATTTTTATAAAACAGATATTCTGAAAACTAGATTAGATTTATTTCACATGTAAGGAGTCTCTGAATGTCTATTAAGCCTGAAATAATTGGTTCTAAGCACATGGGGAAATCCAAATGCACAACACACAATGGAATGAACAAAAAAAGAAAAAAAAAATCGAAGGCTGGCCACACACGTGAGATACCTAATTAAACCAGCAGATCTCTCTCCTAATTTTTCTGTGCACATGCCCTCTCTTTTGACTAAGCTTGGCCTTCATGTGTGTGTTGTCACTAAGCTGACTAGTTTTTCCTTCACCTAAAAAATAGGCACAGCCCCCCTTCCTCTAAAACTTAACTTTACAGCTTCTAATTGTGGAGAATTGTTTGATGAATTAGAAATCCAGCACCCTTAGCTTTACCCTTTGAACAGGTTATGCTTGTATGCTTAACCACCTAAGCCCCCTTAGCTTAAACACCCTTAATGACCAGGCCACTTTTTACAATTCTGCACTACACTACTTTCACCGTTTATTGCTCCATTATGCAACTTACCACCCAAATGAATTTTACCTCCTTTTCTTCTCACTAATAGAGTTTTCATTTGGTGGTATTTCATTGCTGCTGACATTTTAACTTTTTTTGCTATTAATCAAAAATGACCGAAATTTTTGCAAAAAAATGAAATTTTTCACTTTCTGTTGTAATTTTTTTAAAAAAAAAACTACATTTCTATATAAATTTTTCGCAAAATGTATTGTTCTACATGTCTTTTATAAAAAAAATCCAATAAGTGTATATTTATTGGTTTGGGTAAAAGTTATAGCGTTTACAAATTATGGTGCAAAAAAGTGAATTTCCGCATTTTGAAGCAGCTCTGACTTTCTGAGCACCTGTCATGTTTCTTCAGGTGCTAGAATGTCAGGATAGTATAAATACCCCCCAAATGACACCATTTTAGAAAGAAGACACCCCAAAGTATTCGCAGAAGGGCATGGTAAGTTCATGTATCATTTAATTTTTTTTCACAAGTTAGCGGAAAATGACACTTTTTGAGGAAAAAATAATAATAATAAAGTTTCTGGCAAAAAAAATAAAAAATCTCCCATGGACTCACTATGCCCCTCAGTGAATACCTTGGGGTGTCTACTTTCCGAAATGGGGTCAATTGTGGGGTGTGTTTACTGTTCTGGCATTTTGGGCGGGGCTAAATTGTGAGCAACCTTGTAAAACCTAAAGGCACTCGTTGGAATTTGGGCCCCTTTGCGCACCCAGGCTGCAAAAAAGTGTCACTCATGTGGTATCGCCGTTCTCAGGAGAAGTAGGGAAATGTGTTTCGGGGTGTATTTTTACATATACCCATGATGCGTGAGATAAATATCTCTGTAAACTGACAACTTTGTATAAAAAAAATTAAAAAGTTGTCATTTACAGAGATATTTTTCACACCCAGCAGCAAATACACACCAAAACAAATTGCCCTACTTCTCCTGAGTACGGCGATACCACATGTGTGACACTTTTTTGCAGCCTGGGTGCGCAAAGGGGCCCAAATTCCAAAATGCGTAAAAATGCCCTGTGAAATCCTAAAGGTACATATTGGAATTAGGGCCTCTTTGCGCATCTTGGCTGCAAAAAAGTGTCACACATGTGGTATCGCCGTACTCACGAGAAGTAGGGCAATGTGTTTTGGGGTGTATTTTTATATACACCCATACTGTGTGTTTGAAATATCTCTGTAAATGGCAACTTTTTAATAAATTTTATACAAAGTTGTCAATTTACAGAGATGTTTCTCTCACCCAGCATGGGTATATGTAAAAATACACCCCAAAACACATTTCCCTACTTCTCCTGAGTACGGCGATACCACATGTGTGACATCTTTTTGCAGCCAAGATACGCAAAGGGGCCCAAATTCTAATGAGTACCTTTTAGGAGGGCATTTTTATGCATTTTTCTTGTCACGCTTTAGGGCCCCTAAAATGCCAGGGCAGTATAAATACCCCACATTTGACCCCATTTTGGAAAGAAGACACTCCAAGGTATTCCGTGAGGGACATGGCGAGTTCATAGAAGATTTTTTTTTTGGCACAAGTTAGCGGAAATTGATTTTTTATTGTTTTTTCTCACAAAGTCTCCCTTTCCGCTAACTTTTGACAAAAAGTTAAATTTTTTATGGACTCACTATGCCCCTCAGCGAATACCTTGGGGTGTCTTCTTTCTAAAATGGGGTCATTTGTGGGGTGTTTGTACTGTTCTGGCATTTTGGGTGGGGCTAAATTGTGAGCATTCATGTAAAATCTAAAGGTACTCGTTGGAATTTGGGCCCCTTTGCGCACCCAGGCTGCAAAAAAGTGTCACTCATGTGGTATCGCCGTACTCAGGAGAAGTAGGACAATGTGTTTTGGGGTGTATTTTTACATATACCCATGTTGGGTCAGAGAAAAGTTGTCGTTTACAGCGATATTTCTCACACAAAGTATGGGTATATATAAAAATACACCCCAAAACTCATTGCCCTACTTCTCCTGAGTACGGCGATACCACATGTGTGACACTTTTTTGCAGCCAAGATGCGCAAAGGGGCCCAAATTCCCATGAGTACCTTTAGGATTTCACAGAGCATTTTTACGCATTTGGATTATCACGCTTTAGGACCCCTAAAATGCCAGGGCAGTATAAATACCGCGCATGTGACCCTATTTTGGAAAGAAGACACCCCAAGGTATTCCGTGAGGGGCATGGCGAGTTCACAGAATTTTTTTTTTTTTTTTGGCACAAGTTAGAGGAAATTGATATATTTTTTTTTTACAAAGTCTCATATTCCACTAAGTTGTAACAAAAAATAAAATTTTGCATGAACTCACCATACCCCTCACGGAATACCTTGGGGTGTCTTCTTTCTAAAATGGGGTCACATGTGAGGTGTTTGTACTGCCCTGGCATTTGAGGGTCTCCGTAATCATTACATGTATGGCCAGCATTAGGAGTTTCTGTTATTCTCCTTATATTGAGCATACGGGTAATGAGATTTTTTTTTTCCGTTCAGCCTCTGGGCTGAAAAAAAAAAATGAATGGCACAGATTTTTTCATTCGTATCAATCATCATGGATGAAAAAATCTCTGCCAAAATCAGTGACTGCGGTGCAGTGGGCTGGGCGCTAACTACCTAACAAGTAGCTAACTAACTGGCGGTGATAAGGGACCCTTATGCCCCATTCACATTGTGTTTGCGGAACGAAATTGTGGACCCATTCATTTTAATGGGGACAGACTTTGTCCCGCTCGGATCCGGAATTGCGGATCCGCACTTCCGGGTCTGCACTTCCGTTCCGCAAAAGTATAGAACATGTCCTATTCTTGTCCGCAATTGCGGACAAGAAAAGGCATTTTCTATATAGTTCTGGCAATGTGTGGATCTGCAAAATGCGGAAATCACATTGCCGGTGTCCGTATTTTGTGGATCCGCAAAACACATATGGACGTCTGAATGGAGCCCTACAGGATTTGATCAATGACAGGGGGGTGATCAGGGAATCTAGATGGGGTGATCAAGGGGTTAACAAGGGGTTAATAAGTGACGGGGAGGGGGTAGTGTAGTGTGGTGCTTGGTGCAACTTTACATAGCTACCTGGTCCTCTGGTGGTCGATCCCAGCAAATGGGACCACCAGAGGACCAGATAGCAGGTATATCAGACGCTGTTAACTAAACAGCGTCTGATATACATCTTTGATGTGATTTATTTCGCATCTACAGCCTGCCAGCGATTGATCATCACTGGCAGGCTGCAGTATAACTGCCGAGACATGCGCCACTGTGAACGCGCGCATTCACAGCAAATTTCGCGTCTTGCGAGATGACGCACGGATGCGTCCACCCAGAGCAACAGAACCGCCGGCTGGACGCATCCGTGCGTTAGGTGGTTCTGAGGAGGTTAAGATGATGCCAACATGCTCTATTTCATAAATGGGGAAGTATGTACTAATATATACTAATATTAAAGTATATACTATTTCATAAATGGGGAAGTATATACTAATATATACTAATATTAAAGTATATACTAATATATATACTAATATTAAAGTATATACTAATATATACAAATATTAAAGCTCTGTGTACACATTTTCATTTGTAGGTCCTCTAGTATTCCATATATACTATCTTGTAAATGTTTGCTTGATTTCACTTTGTTTGGTCATTTTAAAGAAGACCTGTCACCACAGAATGCAATGCAATCTGCAGACAGCATGTTCTAAAGCAGGAGAAGCTGAGCAGACTGATATATAGTTTTACTTTTTTTAATTTAATATACTGCATTAAAAATCAAGTTGTAGTAAACATGCATACTGAGTACTGTGATACAGCGCAAGCCAAGAAGCAACACCCAATAAGTAAACACATTCACATTACATGACATGACAGCATAAAATACAGAACAGGCTAATGTATATTATACATTACAGTGCATGCTACACTAACATTCAAATGATATATAGTTAAGTGCCAACCAATATATTGTAATTTAGATATTTGAACCTCTGCTTTTTCTATACTTAAGACCACCCTGTGCACAACAATCAGTGACTTACATCTATCTATGTATACACACTTACCCAGCGAATGCTATCAATCACTGATAACCCCTCCCTGTGTACAACTATCAGTGACTGACAGCTATCTGTGTATACACACTTACACGGAGAATGCATGAATCACTGGTAATACCTCCCTGGTGTATGACTTTCGGTGACTGACAGCTATCTCACAGAGAATGCTATAAATCACTGATAACACCTCCCCTGTGTAAAACTATCAGTGACTGACAGCTATCTATTTATACACACTTACACAGAGAATGCTATCAATCACTGATAACACCTCCCCCATGTACAGCTGCCAGTAACTGACAGCTATCTCTGTATGCACACTTACACAGAGAATGCTATCAATCACTGATAACACCTCCTCCATGTACGACTATCAGTGACTGACAGCTATCTATGTATACACACTTACATAGAGAATTCTATCAATCACTGATAACAGCTCCCCGGTGTAAAACTATCAGTTACTGACAGCTATCTATGTATACACACTTACAAAGGGAATGCTATCAATCAGTGAAAACACCTCCCCCATGTACAACTATCAGTGCCTGACAGCTATCTCTGTATACACACTTACAGATAGAATGCTATCAGTCACTGATAACACCTCCCTGTGTACATCTTCCAGTGACTGACAGCTATCTCTGTATGCACACTCACACAGAGAATGCTGTCAATCACTGATAACACCTCCTACACGTACAACTATCAGTTACTGACAGCTATCTATAGATACCCATTACAAAGAGAATGCTATCAATCACTGATAACTCCTCCCCCATGTACATCTGCCAGAGACTGACAGCTATCTCTGAATACACACTTACACATGGAATGCTATTAGTGATGAGCATCAGCTCGAGCATCGCTATGCTCGGCACATGGCGGTACTCGATCGAGTAATGCATGTGCTCGAGTGCAATGCTCAAGTCGCAGCCCCCCACGTTTTGCAGGTTTTAAGCAGCCATTAAAAGTGTAAGTAAGTACTGCCCTCACTATAATGCCAGTAGCCATGTTGGCTGGCTGGAACGCGTCATCGGGTACTATATAGCACCCAATGACGCATGTTCGGCTCAGAGGTAGACAGGGGGAGCAGAGCGTAGGAAGGGAAAGACAGTGTAGGGAGTGATTTTCACAGTTTTTATTCTGAGAAAGCTTTTCCAAGACCCAAATGTCCTTTTATGGACTACTGTGTGTGTGTGTTTTAGAGCAGCAATCTATTTACCTCCTGCAGTCTCAGGGATGGTGCTTCGGAAGGGACAGATAGTGCAGGGAGAGACATTTGCTGTTTTTACTACCAAAAGCTTTTCAAAGACTCCAAATTCCTTTTAAGGACTACTGTGTGTGTTTGACTGCAGCAAGATATTTTTATTTTATACCTATTAGTGATATATACTGTACATCATCCGCAGACTGTGTCTTTAATATTCTGGGACACATCTATTGTCCATAATCTCTGGTGTTCTGTAACCAATACTGTAGAATATCTGCAAACAGTGTCTGTATTACAAATTCCAATAATCTGGGCCACATCTAGTGTCCATAATCTGTGGTGTTCTGTAACCAATACTGTAGAACATCTGCAAATAGTGTCTGTATTACAAATTCCAATAATCTGGGCCACATCTAGTGTCCATAATCTGTGGTATATCTGTAAAGAATAAATCAAGGCAACTGGACTTGCTGTAGATTTCTTGAAAACGTTTGACTCGTTCTTCCAATGAGCTTTCTCAATTCTGAGTGACTTGTATTGAGAAAGCTCGTTGGAAGAACGAGTGAAACGTTTTCAAGAAATCTACTACAGCAAGTCCAGTTGCCTTGATTTATTCTTTACAGATATACCATGACCTGGATAAATGAGAACCTTCACAGACATAATGTGTGGTGTTCTGTAACCAATACTGTACAAACATCTGCAAACAGTGTCTGTATTGCAAATTCCAATAATCTGGGCCTAATAAAGTGTCCATATTCTGTGGGTTTCTGTGACATATACTGTCCTGCATCTGAAAACAGTGCCTGTAGTGCAAATTTAAATAATCTGGGCCTAATGTAGTGTTCATACTGTGTGTATTTCTGTGACAAATTCTGTACTACATCAGAAAACAATGTATGTAGCGCAAATTTAAATAATTTGTGCCACGTACTGTGTGTGCATTTAATACATATCACTGACATATACTGTACTTTATCCATAGACAGTGTATGCTAGTCTCCAGCTATATATGGGCTATATCTCCAGTGTAATGTGTGCGCATCCAAAATACCTTTTTTAATTTATTGGCGCTTACAAATCCTACGCTACTGTACGTGTGACATACTTTTAAGCATATATAACATTTAGTATTAAGAAGTCGGCCAGTAAGGGCATGTGGAAATGGCCATGATGCTAATGGTGCACGCAGAGGCATTGGTCTGGGTGCGATAAAACTGAATAAAAGAATGTAGCTGAGGGCCTCAAGGTGCACTAACCCTCAAAAACATCATTTGGAAGGGCCTTCCATTCAGTTGACCCTCTAAAACATCATTTGCGAGTGCCTTCAGGTCAGCTGTCCCTGTAAAACATTATTTGTGAGGGCCTGCAGGTGAGCTGACGCTCTAAAACATTATATTTGAGGGCTTGCAGGTGAGCTGACCCTGTAAAACATTATATGTGAGGGTCTGCAGGTGAGCTGACCCTGTAAAACATTATATGTGAGGGCCTGCAGGTGAGATGACCCTAAAAAACATGAATTGCGAATGCCTGCAGGTGAGATGACCCTGTTAAACATTATATGTAAGAGCTTGCATGTGAAATGAACTTAAAAAACATGAATTGCGAGGGTCTGCAGGTGAGCTGACCCTGTTAAGCCTTACATGTGAGGTGCTGCAGGTGAGCTGACTCTGTACAGCATAATATATGAGGACCTGTAAGTGAGCTGACCCTCTAAAACAATATGAGCGAGGGCAGCTTAAAATGTATGTTGATATGATGGAGGAGGAAGAGGAGTAGATAAGTCAGGGGCAATCCAGGCCTTGTTCATTTTTATAAAAGTCGACCTGTCAGCATTTTCAGTTGACAGACAGATATGCTTATCAGGTATTATACCCCCAGCAACACTAAATACCCGCTCTGACAAAACGCTAGCGGCAGGGCAGGTCAGCCAAGCTGCTTGGACACCCAATAGTTGTAAGGCACAGAGGGATCACTGAGGGCACTGACACGATCTGCTATATACTCCTTCACCATCTTCCAAAATTTTTCCCACCTTGTGACAATAGACCACACATCAGGGTAAGGGTGCTGTTGGGGTGTCATAAAACTGTTCCAGGCCTTAGAGAGTGTTGTCCTGTTGCAACTGCTGCGTGTTCCTCTCATCTCCCCTCCTGGGTTGCACAAGAAACTACGTACTCTGCAGCCAGCATTGTCAGTTGTAAATTTATCCGCAATGACATTCTGTTCTAATATTATTATGGTTTGTGGTTGTATTATTTTTGGTTTTATTATTGTTATTATGGTTTATAGTTGTTAAATATGTTTGTTGTTTGGTTATTGAGGAGTTAATTAACAGGCCATGCCATTAGTTTACCTCCACTCTCATATGTTATGTTTTTAGTTATAGTAATGTATGTTTGGGATGTTTGTTGTGCATGGGACATATATGCTGTATGATTGCCATGTGTGTGAGCTTGCCAAGCTCCGAAGCTGCCAACAAGTTAAAGCCATTATCAAACACAATAACCAACCATGCCTGGTTGTAGGTTGTGTGGCGAGAGCCACAGCTCAGTCTGGTCTCTTATACCCTACCATAGCTCTGCGGGGGTGTGCTGTTTGTCACTAAGCAAATGCCCTCCTTTATGTATAATGAAGGGTATATTGGAGTGCCATTTCCTTATAATTTTTGGCAGCCCTTTCACTTTTTGCATAGGCTTTATGAGTGTAGGAGTCCCACTACCTGAACAATTGTACCACAATGTGATTGAGGCCCTCATTCATGTGATATACAGGCTGTTTCGGAGTGCCTCTTGCTTGTCATTTTTGGCAGCACTTGCACTTTATATACAATTGAATATACAGGAAAGAATGTTTTCAGTGGTGTCTCTGTCATTTTCTGACCTTTTTCATTGGTTCAGGCACCCTCCCCTCTTCAGAGCGGGGGTGCCTGACTGTCTCCCATTGACTTCCATTATACTCGGATGCTCGGCAAAGCACGCGAATATAGAAATGTGTTTGGGCTGAAAATGATATATCAATCTGCTCAGCCTCTCATACTGTATAACATGGTGTCTGCAGATTTTATTACATTTCATGGTGACAGGTCCTCTTCAATGAGTTTATTCATTGACTGCTGTTTGCAGGTGTTATCACATTTCTATTGAGTTCCAAACAGGACTTTGACTAGTCCAAATTTGACCTAACGAGTAAATACTTAATCTAAATACGCTGTAGCAGTCAAACAAGCAATTTTAGCTAAATATGTAATCTTCATAGAGCACTTTGTTAAAGAAAAACATCTAAAATACTAATAGTCCAAGTAAGAAACAGAATGCACAACTGTCAGATACCTGTAACCCTCCTACAAATACAGTATCAGAATCAATACTGCATCAATACTAACACAAGTAAATTAAAAACATCATCAAATAGGAGGTGAATTAATACAAGTAGCCGACACATAACTTTTTTATGGAAATTAATAAAAAAGACTTAGTCAGCACAGTAAACTCCATATTCCCCTTTGGCCTGGAGACTGGGAAAGCCCTAGACTAATGTTTCTCCAATGGCATTTTCTAGAGGAGTATAAAGGTAACTGAGAACTGAAAATGTGCATATTAACTCAGCCCTAAATAATCATAGTGTGCAATGATAATTAACACTCACAAAATTCATGTTGTTTATCTAGCTTTTAAGGCATCCAGAATCACAGACCATGGAGTAGATCCACGCCAATATGGCAACAGATCCCACCACGGTATGTCCAAATCTAGGTTATACTTCAAGTCATAGACAAACAATTTCTCTTGCATATGACAGCACATAGTGTGCCCAGTGACTGTACATTAATACATGGAGCTTGCTGTATGCACACAGATTTTCTTCCATCAATGTTTCCACTGGTGAGAAGCTTTGTACATAAAACATGTGACAGAGTATTCCATGATTTTCCATTTGCAACAAAAAAAACTCCATTTTCCTCTATATAAAATTGGGATAAAAGAAGGGAAGATCTATAAACTTACAGGCGGAGAATTATAGCTCTGTACTATTTGAATGCTGTATCATAAAATAGCAAGCTGTCTCTGCCATAAGGATCCACTTCTTAATCTGAACATAATGGCCCACATTGACTAAGACTGGTATATCTTAACCCCTTAGTGACCATCCATATGCCTATTTATTGTAGTCACTAAGGGGACTTAGGCTGAGCCGTCCTAAAAAATCCCCCATGCAGCATAGAGCAGAGGTTCGGCTCTTACATCTCAATGGCGCCCGCTTGTAAGTGGTGACAAAGGGAGGGGACTCCCTCTGTCTCCCATCTCCATACCGTAAATGCGATTGCAGGGTGCCAATGTGTGTATAGGATGGTTGGGACCTGATATAGGCCCTAAGACTACTTTGAGTGTTCCCCAGTAGGCTGCCCCTCTCTTACGCTGACATTAAAATGCAAAATATTATAGGGATAGTGCATTGTTTTTTAGAAACAATCAAAAAATTGCCTGTTATAGTCTACTTGTGGGACTATAAAAAAATTAAAATTCAATTAATAGAATGCATTTTTTCCATTAAAAATATACTCTTCAATAGTGATGAGCAGCAGGGGCAATAATCTTATTCGCGATATTTCGTGAATATGTGGTAGAATATTTGACATATATTTGCGAATATTCATATTGCGAAAAATCGGCAATATATATTCTAAAAAATGATAGTTAGTAAATGTAATGGTTTCAGATGAAAAAAAAAAGACGAATATTTGTTTTTAAAAATATATACAGTTGTGTTCAAAATTATTCAACCCCCACTGAAATTTAGTGTTTTGGCCAGTTTGACATTGATTTTGATCATTTCAGTCATCTTGTTTGCAATTAAATCAAAGAGGCACTTGTAAGTCAGACAAATATAACATAACAGTTATAATGAAATAACCACAAATGTCTTTTCTGTGCTCACATCATTATCAGTTTTATTCAACCCCCAAGTGACATTCAATCTTAGTACTTAGTACAACATCCTTTTCCAGTTATAACAGCTTTTAAACGTGAAGCATAGCTTGACACAAGTGTCTTGCAGTGATCTACGGGTATCTTTGCCCATTCTTAATGGGCAAAAGCCTCCAGTTCAGTCACATTCTTAGGCTTGCGCGCTGCAACTGCTTTCTATAAGTCCCACCAGAGGTTCTCAATCGGATTTAAGTCTGGTGACTGCGATGGCCACTTCAAAATGTTCCAGCCTTTAATCTGCAACCATGCTCTAGTGGACTTGGAGGTATGCTTGGGATCATTGTCCTGTTCAAAGGTCCAACGTCTCCCAAGCCTCAGGTTTATGACGGACTGCATCACATTTTCATCCAATATCTCCTGGTACTGAAGAGAATTCATGGTACCTTGCACACGCTGAAGCTTCCCTGTACCTGTAGAAGCAAAACAGCCCCAAAGCATGATTGACCCCCGCCATGCTTCACAGTAGGCAAGGTGTTCTTTTCTTCATAGGCCTTGTTCTTCCTCCTCCAAACATAGCGTTGATCCATGGGCCCAAACAGTTCTAATTTTGTTTCATCAGTCCACAGAACACTATCCTAAAACTTTTTTGGTTTGTCCACATGACTTTTGGCATACTGCAGTCGACTCTTCTTATTCTTTGGAGACAGCAAGGGGGTGCGCCTGGGAGTTCTGGCATGGAGGCCTTCATTACGCAGTGTGCGCCATATTGTCTGAGCTGAAACTTCAGTACCCGCATCTGACAAATCTTTTTTCAGTTCCTCAGCAGTCACATGGGGACTTTTCTCCACTTTGCGCTTCAGGTAGCGCACAGCAGTCGAAGTCAGCATCTTCTTTCCGCCACGACCAGGTAGCGTTTCAACAGTGCCTTTTGCCTTGAATTTGCGAATGATGCTTCCTATGGTGTCTCTTGGTATGTTTAACATCTTTGCAATCTTCTTATATCCATTACCCTTCCTGTGAAGAGAAATCACCTCTTCTCTTGTCTTCCTGGACCATTCTCTTGACTTCACCATGTTTGTAAACACACCAGTAAATGTCTAGAAGGAGCTGAGTATCACAGTCATTTCAAATCTGCCTAATTGGTGCTTATTATGCTTAATTGCTGCTCCTTGACATCCACAGGTGTTTTCAATACCTGATCGAAAACACTTGAATGAACCTCTGTTCTTAAGAGTGGTAATCTTTAAGGGGTTGAATAATTGTGCCAATGAAGAAATCACAAAAAAAAAACATTTAATACTGTATTACAAAAACAATTGATGTCATTTTAGTTGCATTTGGTTCTTTAAAAAGTCCTTGTAAGATTTCATTCTGAACACAATTACAAATGTACACTAAATTCCCTAAAACCCTTTACAGCATTGGGGGTTGAATAATTTTGAACACAACTGTATCACATTTATTCTACATATTCGCGAATTCTATCAAGCCAACCCAATAGGAAAGTTTCCTATAACCCGCCCTTACTCAATTAACGCACAGTGCATTGCACATTTTCCGCATAAGATAAAATAAATTAAATAATATGTATTCTAATTCACTACTGACTAAGATATTGCAGCCTTCTCACATGGCCCAAAAGCAAGAAGCAGGCAGGCAATGGGTTTAGATGAAAAAAAAAAATTTAAATAGACGAATATTCATTTTTACAAATATATATCACTATATTCTAAATATTCGTGAATTCTCGAAGTGCCGATATACGCGATAAAAAATTCGCAATGCGAATATTAGCGCTGAACACTACATTTTAAAAAATTGTTAACACACATGTTTTATGAGACGTGTTATCTAAACTAAATGCGTTAAGCAAACACCAATTGCTTTTAAATGGCTTTTGTTTCAAGATAACGCGATGAGTTGAGAAATTTGAGTTAAGAGTTTGTGTGTTAACCACGCTACATATGGGAGGAGCCTAGGCTGCTCTGCCTTCTTTTCACTTTATTCCTCCCCAGACTCTTCCTTTAGCCACCCTCCTATTCCCTTGCATCATTGCTAGCTCTGGCCGAGATCCCGCGCCTATGCACTGCTTCGCCAGGCCGGGGGGAAGGGAATTGGAGGGCGGGCAAAGGAGGAGGCTGGGGAGGAGTAAACTGAAAAATAGTCAGAGCAGCCTGGGCTCCTACAGAGGGAATGCCACCCCTGGGCACTTGCGAATGCTCATTTCCATATCAATTAAACACTGCTTTTTCTGCTTGTGCAAGTCTAAAGAAAATAACAAACGTACCATTACAATCCTGTATAGGTGTGCTACAGAGCCATGTAAGCGGGTTATACGGTCATATAGTGGTGACAGGCTCCCTTTAAAATGAAACTGAATTAGATTAAGACAGCTATGATCGTATGCCTTTTATATGTCTCAATTACCAATTAAACATGCTAGTATGGTACTTTGGTCAACATCGTAAATGACTAAAGTGTTTATGTAATGGGGTTTTTCAGGCTCCTAACATTAGTGACTAGGGATGAACGAACCCAGACCGCACTGTTCGAGTTTTTAATGAACATTATCGTGTCTGGGTACCCGAACCAACAAGCGTTTAAGTTTTGGGCACTTGGAAGCCATCACAGTCATGCCTAGTATTGAGATGGCTGTGATTGACCGGTGCACAACATGTGACTCTGCATGCATAAATGCAGGATCAAGTGGTGCGCCGCCATTCTGCTCTAACTAGTATATGGACAGGATGCTGTTGCACCGAGGGACTGTGTTAGGTTTTTATATTTTTTTAAGAAGTCTGTGGGTGACCTGTAGGCATTTATGTGGGTGCAATACAACACCTTTGCACCTGTGACACAGAAATACAATACGTAATCCTTTTTATTCGAAGTAGGTGGCTCTGCCAGTATAAAAGAGAGACCTAATTGGTGCTCTATATCCGTTGATACCAGCTTCTATGTATCGGAAATAATATAAAATTACTTAACAGAAAAAAAGGGATATGGCACTCAAACTCTGAAGTATCAAAATCACAAACTAGTTAATACCGATAAAGATAAAACCTTATACAATAACTTAAAAATAACAATATAAAACCAAATAACCACATTCAGAAAGCAATCTTCTAATTCTTCCCAACTTATCTATCTATAACTTCGTTGCAGAATATATCGCATTCGATTTTCTGTATGCGATTTTATCATGTGCGATTTTTCGCATGTGATATTTTCGCATGCGATTTTTCCGTATGCGATTTTTTTCGTATGCGATTTTTTGTATGCGATTTTTTTCGCATGCGATTTTTGCATACAGTTTTTCGCATGCAAAAAATTTTTTCCGCAACTGCTGCCCTCGTTTTTATTATATTCAGCTGGTATCACTGGAAGTATTCTTTGGATATTTCAAACACATGCGTTTTTGAAAAAAGCTCAGAGAGGAATTTCCAACATATCCAAAAATGTAAACTGAATCACAAAATGTCCCGTCCAAGTCTAAAAGTCTTTATATATTCACGGTGTTGTCTAATTATTTATGTCCAATTTATAATCTATTCATTTGTATTTGGTTTGTATTTGGTTTACCAGAAGCAATGTTCAAAACAGCAGTTATCAGAAGCAATGTTCAAAACAGCAATTAACGGTAGTACGGGTATCCTTTTCAGACCTGTATGTCCTTATAAATTCACAGTGATATGCAATCACTCGTACTCGATTTCCCAGCTACGGTATTTGACGTAATCATATGCAGAGATACAGGTAGGGAATTGAATAAACGATTGGTGGCGTCCCACCACAAAATAGGAAAAGTTCTTCCTCCTACCTTCTCTTGCGATTCCTTATGTGTGATCGCTTACCGACCTTGCCGGGCTGACTGCAACTGGTTCAGATTTTCGTGGCTTGAGTACTCAGATTTTTCAGCTGGGTCTACTACCTTCTGGAGTCTCCTCGTGTAGTTTCCTTTGCAGCCAGGTGTCTCCTCAGGTAACCAGCTTCTCTTTCTGTTTGGATCGAGTATCTGCCAGAATTTACCTCTTTAGTGCGCACTAAGTGAACTTGATGTCACGGAGATTACAGTTTTTCCCATACGCGTTTCGAGGTACAACATTTAACCGACCTCTTCCTCAGTGGTAATCTAACCTCCATTGTGACATCCTTTAAATACACTCCTTCTAATTGCAGGATGATTGTCCACAAAATCCGGACTGGACTCCTCAAAAGACACAACAAAACTCTGATCTGGATTTCACAAATATTTATCCACTTCAAGACTGTTTTTATTTCGAATCATCTCATTCTTCCTAATTCATTTTATCCGCTTGACCTTTTTCAAACTCTATTGCGTTTTTGTTGCGATTCTTCTGCGTTTTTTTGGGCGCATGCGTTTTATTCAGAGAAGATTGCTAATAAGAATTTTTTAACATTTTCAATAAAAATATAAACTAATTCATTCCCCAACCTCCATTATTTCACATTTTAATTTCATAACATTCAATTATGCCTCTTAATAACTTCTTTTTAATTATAATATTCTTATATTCTTCTTAATTATAATATTCTTCAATCCCCTTTTTCTATGAGGTGACAAGGCCAAACCAATGGAATTAGACTGGAGACTAAAGAATGGAGGCTATCCCCAAAGGAGCAGTCGGATGTACGTAAGACTATACCAGCCGACTACCCGTCGGGGGTGGCGCCCATCCTATAAAAAGCCAAAGATTTCCAGCTCAGTATTAAGACCATGGGGTGTTAGCGTGTTCAAGTTGAAGATCCATTTGGACTCCACCCTTGACATTTTGTGTATATGGTCTCCACCTCTCCAGTCTTTTTCTACTGTTTGAATTGCTGTAAAACTAAGTCCACTGATTTGTTGTCCGTGGCATTCTTTAAAGTGTCTGGAGAGTGGATGATCCATATATCCCTTTTGATCTTGTTAAGATGTTCTGCTATTCTTTTCTTCAACACTCTCTTTGTGCGACCGACATATAACTTGTTACAAGGGCACCTAATTGCATAGATCACGCTTTCCGTATTACATGTGAGAAATTCCTTTATTTTATATGTATATGAATTAGTTGGAGATATTATTTCTATAGTTTTTCTCGGAAAGTGTGTTGAACGACAGTTTATACACGAACCACATTTGATAAAGCCTTTCAAGCCTAACACGCTAGGCATGTTTCTTTTCTTTATATTTTTTATTTTGACTGTCGGGGCCACTTTAAGACCCAGATTTGGCGCCTTAGTATATATTATTTGAGGCATCAGGGGTACAAATGTACCTAACACTTTATCGTCCCTTAAAAATGCCAATGTTTCTTAATAATATATTGCAATTTACGGTATTGTGCATTAAAGGGTAGTATGATTCTCACTGGTTCTTCCATACATTCTGCCTTTTGTTTTATTTTTTCCTCAAAAACATTTTTCTATCTAGGGCCCGGACTTTATCTAATGCGGTTTCAACCAATGCTTTTGGGTAGTCCTTTTTATAAAATTTTCTTTCATTTTTGCGCCTCCTCCTCAAATTCATTGTCTCTCGTGCAATTACGTTTTACACGCCTAAATTGTCCATAAGGTACGTTAAGAAGCCATCTAGGGAGATGGCCACTGTTGTGGGGGATAAGACTATTTTTGGCTACTTCTTTTTGAAATGTACTGCAAATAATATTTCTCCCTTCTATAGATAGTTTAAGATCCAAAATTCCAAACTGTCTAAGTATTTATTGATGGAGAGAACTATATTTCTGTCATTCCCATTGAGCTTCTGAATGAATGTATCCAATGACTCTTCGCAACCATTCCACACCAGTATAATATCATCTATGTAGCGGAGCCATAGTACCAGGTCCGTCCCAAGGTACGGGGTTACGGTTGACTCCTCCCAACCAGCCATAAATAGATTGGCGTAACTTGGGGCGAACCTGGTACCCATGGCCGTACCGCACTCCTGTACATAGAATCCTGACCCAAAATGGAAGTAGTTGTGTGATAAGATGAACCTCACACATTCCTCCACAAAATCAATTTGATCAGGGACCAATCTTCCTTCCTTCAACAATTGTTCCCTCATTGCCTCGATTCCCTGTCGATGATCTATTATCGTATACAATGACTTCACGTCTAATGTGCATATCCTCCATCCTGGGTCAAAATTTAACTGCTCCAAAGTCCTTATTACCTGAGTGGTATCCTTTATGTAGGACCGCATTTTTTCACTGCCGGTTGTAGTAGTCTATCAATGTACATAGATAAATTGCTTGTAATTGACCCAATCCCAGATATAATTGGGCGGCCCGGTGGGCGGACCGGGTCCTTATGTAGCTTGGGCAAACAATAAAATATGGGTACCCTCGCCTGTGTATCATTGATAAACTCACATTCTTGTCTGTTCAGGATCCCTTTCACTAATCCTACTTCACATAATTGTTTCAATTCTTCCTTATATTTCACCGTTGGGTCAGACAGCAATTTTTTATATGTAGTCTCATCTCCTAATTGTTTCAAACACTCTTCATTATATTTGTCTTCCCCCACACCACTATTGCCCCCCTTTATCCGCTGGTCTGATTATTAGCCTCTCTTTCTTTTGTAGCTCCTTAATAGCCATAATTTCCTGATTTGTGATATTGTATCGTATCCCAGTATTCTTAATTTTTCTTATATCATATTCAACTGCTCGACGGAATGCTATTATTTCTTCACTTAATTCCTGAACTGGATATTTCCTTGACTTTTTCTTTAACTCTGTGTGTGAGTATCTGTCTGGCACCAAAGGTGTGTTTTCAACAGGTTTTTTTAGAAAATATTTTTTAAACATAATTTTCTAACAAATTTTTCAATTCCGATATATGCATCAAAATGATTCATTTTATTTGTTGGTGCAAATTTCAACCCCTTATTTAACAATTTCTTTTGTGCATCTGTGAGAACTGTATCACTCAAATTCACTATAACATCTTGTGTAACCTCTTCTATCTGTGTCTTCTTGAGTATCTTTCTCCTTCCTCTCCGTGTTCTCCTCTTTCCCCCCTCCATTCTTCTCTCCTCTGTGACGTATTCTCCTTGATAGGTGTCTGATAATTGTTCCTGTTCCTTCCATCTTCCCCGTATTTGTGTGTCCGATCTCCTTGTTTGTATCTGAGATTGTAGGTGTGTGTTCCCCCCCGGTTCTGCTGGTAATCGTATGGTGGAGCCTGTGCCCTTCCCCATCCACGTGTTTTGTAATGTGGCTGTGTTCCCGACAGTCAAAATGGCCCCGACAGTCAAAATAAAAAATATAAAGAAAAGAAACATGCCTAGCGTGTTAGGCTTGAAAGGCTTTATCAAATGTGGTTTGTGTATAAACTGTCGTTCAACACACTTTCCGAGAAAAACTATAGAAATAATATCTCCAACTAATTCATATACATATAAAATAAAGGAATTTCTCACATGTAATACGGAAAGCGTGATTTATGCAATTAGGTGCCCTTGTAACAAGTTATATGTCGGTCGCACAAAGAGAGTGTTGAAGAAAAGAATAGCAGAACATCTTAACAAGATCAAAAAGAGATATATGGATCATCCACTCTCCAGACACTTTAAAGAATGCCACGGACAACAAATCAGTGGACTTAGTTTTACAGCAATTCAAACAGTAGAAAAAGACTGGAGAGGTGGAGACCATATACACAAAATGTCAAGGGTGGAGTCCAAATGGATCTTCAACTTGAACACGCTAACACCCCATGGTCTTAATACTGAGCTGGAAATCTTTGGCTTTTTATAGGATGGGCGCCACCCCCGACGGGTAGTCGGCTGGTATAGTCTTACGTACATCCGACTGCTCCTTTGGGGATAGCCTCCATTCTTTAGTCTCCAGTCTAATTCCATTGGTTTGGCCTTGTCACCTCATAGAAAAAGGGGATTGAAGAATATTATAATTAAGAAGAATATAAGAATATTATAATTAAAAAGAAGTTATTAAGAGGCATAATTGAATGTTATGAAATTAAAATGTGAAATAATGGAGGTTGGGGAATGAATTAGTTTATATTTTTATTGAAAATGTTAAAAAATTCTTATTAGCAATCTTCTCTGAATAAACGCATGCGCCCAAAAAAACGCAGAAGAATCGCAACAAAAATGCAATAGAGTTTGAAAAAGGTCAAGCGGATAAAATGAATTAGGAAGAATGAGATGATTCGAAATAAAAACAGTCTTGAAGTGGATAAATATTTGTGAAATCCAGATCAGAGTTTTGTTGTGTCTTTTTGAGGAGTCCAGTCCGGATTTTGTGGACAATCATCCTGCAATTAGAAGGAGTGTATTTAAAGGATGTCACAATGGAGGTTAGATTACCACTGAGGAAGAGGTCGGTTAAATGTTGTACCTCGAAACGCGTATGGGAAAAACTGTAATCTCCGTGACATCAAGTTCACTTAGTGCGCACTAAAGAGGTAAATTCTGGCAGATACTCGATCCAAACAGAAAGAGAAGCTGGTTACCTGAGGAGACACCTGGCTGCAAAGGAAACTACACGAGGAGACTCCAGAAGGTAGTAGACCCAGCTGAAAAATCTGAGTACTCAAGCCACGAAAATCTGAACCAGTTGCAGTCAGCCCGGCTAGGTCGGTAAGCGATCACACATAAGGAATCGCAAGAGAAGGTAGGAGGAAGAACTTTTCCTATTTTGTGGTGGGACGCCACCAATCGTTTATTCAATTCCCTACCTGTATCTCTGCATATGATTACGTCAAATACCGTAGCTGGGAAATCGAGTACGAGTGATTGCATATCACTGTGAATTTATAAGGACATACAGGTCTGAAAAGGATACCCGTACTACCGTTAATTGCTGTTTTGAACATTGCTTCTGATAACTGCTGTTTTGAACATTGCTTCTGGTAAACCAAATACAAACCAAATACAAATGAATAGATTATAAATTGGACATAAATAATTAGACAACACCGTGAATATATAAAGACTTTTAGACTTGGACGGGACATTTTGTGAGTCAGTTTACATTTTTGGATATGTTGGAAATTCCTCTCTGAGCTTTTTTCAAAAACGCATGTGTTTGAAATATCCAAAGAATACTTCCAGTGATACCAGCTGAATATAATAAAAACGAGGGCAGCAGTTGCGGAAAAAAATTTTTGCATGCGAAAAACTGTATGCAAAATCGCATGCGAAAAAATCGCATACAAAAAATCGCATACGTAAAAATCGCATACGGAAAAATCGCATGCGAAAATATCACATGCGAAAAATCGCACATGATAAAATCGCATACAGAAAATCGAATGCGATATATTCTGCAACGAAGTTATAGATAGATAAGTTGGGAAGAATTAGAAGATTGCTTTCTGAATGTGGTTATTTGGTTTTATATTGTTATTTTTAAGTTATTGTATAAGGTTTTATCTTTATCGGTATTAACTAGTTTGTGATTTTGATACTTCAGAGTTTGAGTGCCATATCCCCTTTTTTCTGTTAAGTAACAATACGTAATCCGGCTGTTCAGTCTGAGGTGTAGACATTTTTGGTCAGTGCAATACTACTACTTTGCAACAGTGACGCGGAAATACAATTGTTAATCTGTCTGTTAATTGTGTCGGTGGTGACACATAGCAATTTTTTGGGCTGCAAAACCCATCAATTGCCCCTGTGACACGGAAATACAATAGTTAATCCATCTGTTGTGTGAGTGACACATAGCTATTTTGTGGGGTACAAAACACTTTAATTGCCCCTGTGACATGGAAATACAATTGTTAATCAGTTTGTTAAGCGTTTCGGTGACACATAGCTATTTTTTGGGTGCAAAACCCTTCAATTGCCCCTGTGACACAGAAATACAATAGTTAGTCTGTTAATTGTGTCAGTGACATATTGATATTTTTTGGGGTCGTTGACACATAGCTATTTTTTCGGGATCACCTCTTATCCAATCCAGTGCTGTGCCACGCCCCCTGCACTGATCACATGATGGTGACGTCACCCCAGGTCCTTAGGGTTGTCCAAGGTTCGGGTTTAATAAAGCAGCCCCTTATGGATTCCAAATGCTGTCATGGAATCCATAATGGGATGCTACGATAACCCGAACCCAAACTTTGGACGCCGAACTAAAAATAGAAACAAAAAAATGCAACAGCACTCTGCAACTAGAACTCTGCCCAAGATACATGCTATAAGAGGACATAGTGTACTCATACACGCCTACAAACAGTGGAGACATTAGTTTACATTTTGATCAAAAGGCAGTAAGCCCACTCACCCCTTCACGGTTGTCTCCTAGAGTGGGTACTAACGCTAAATCTGACCTGCAATGGGCCAAGCCAGTCACATAAAATCCTCATAGCGCTGAATATTACCTGTATCCAGGGACCCACACTCCCTGGATTTTATGTGGCTGTCGTGGCCCATAACAGGTAATATTCAGCGCTATGAGGATTTTATGTGACTGGCTTGGCCCATTGCAGGTCAGATTTAGCGTTAGTACCCACTCTAGGAGACAACCGTGAAGGGGTGAGTGGGCTTACTGCCTTTTGATCAAAATGTAAACTAATGTCTCCACTGTTTGTAGGCGTGTATGAGTACACTATGTCCTCTTATAGCATGTATCTTGGGCAGAGTTCTAGTTGCAGAGTGCTGTTGCATTTTTTTGTTTGTATGTATACCTGCCATTGGCTACGTGCACCTGCATACAGGGAGTGCTGACTGAAACCCCCCCTTGTGTTTCTGATTAATATGTGTGGAGGTGTGGCAGCCTCCACTTCAGCCGTGCACACCTGACTGGTTTCTCTGCCCTAGCCGCTGGTTTTTAATCAGAGTGAGTATATAGCTGAATGCGTACTCACATTACCTGCTAGTAGCCTTCTGGCTCCAGGAGGAGTGCATAGTGGGCTCAGCATGCATGTTGGTACCTGCATCCCTGGATCTAATGGAGGCTGTTACAGCACCAGAAGGGGTTAATAAGTAAGGTTTGTTCCAGCATGCATGCTGGACCCACACTCCCTGGATTTTATGTGGCTGTCGTGGCCCATAACAGGTAATATTCAGCGCTATGAGGATTTTATGTGACTGGCTTGGCCCATTGCAGGTCAGATTTAGCGTTAGTACCCACTCTAGGAGACAACCGTGAAGGGGTGAGTGGGCTTACTGCCTTTTGATCAAAATGTAAACTAATGTCTCCACTGTTTGTAGGCGTGTATGAGTACACTATGTCCTCTTATAGCATGTATCTTGGGCAGAGTTCTAGTTGCAGAGTGCTGTTGCATTTTTTTGTTTGTATGTATACCTGCCATTGGCTACGTGCACCTGCATACAGGGAGTGCTGACTGAAACCCCCCCTTGTGTTTCGAACTAAAAATAGAAGTTCGCTCATCTCTAGTGTTGAGCAAACAAAGTTGATAAAGTGGAATTTGATCCGAATTTCAGGAAAGATATTTTTCGCCACTAATCCAAATTTCCTGGCGATTCATGGTAACAAATCAGATTTTTCTAAAATGGCTGCTGCACATGTTACAAAGTGATAGTAAGAAGCCCGAGTATTAGGGATCACCCATAAAATGCCATGTAGCCAGCCAATCAGAAGATAGCCAGCCCCTTGATGTTACTGCCCTATAAACGTCTCCTCCTGCCCTGTTTCTTCTATCTTACTGTGAACTTAGTGCAGGGAAAGATGTGACAGGCGCTAGGGAAAGTGATTTGGAAAGTCTTTAATTGCAAAATATCAGTTTTGAGCAGTTCAGGGACAGTTTAGAGATATTGTAGGGATATAATAGGGATACTTTATCCACATAATAGGGAAAGTTCAGGAGCCAATTGAACAGTGTAACACTTGGTTAATAGAGAAGCTATTCTATTACACCTTGCTGCACTAGTTGGAGAAAAAATTGTTCTAATACTACTGATTTTAGGTTGTTCACATTCTTTTATACATAAGTAATTCCACTAATGCTTGATTCTGTAACTGGGGTGAAATAGTGGTCTGCTACTGCTAATTTTGGGGTGTTCACAATGTTTTTTTCAGATGTAATTCCATTAATCCTTGATTCTGTAACTGGGGTGAAATAGTGGTCTGATACTACTGCTTTTTGGGGTGTTCACATTGTTTTTACATTAGTAGTTCTATAAATCCTTGATTCTGGGGTGAAATTGTAGCTTGATGCTACTGCTTTTGAGGTGTTCACATTGCGTTTTACATAAGTAATTCCATTAATCCTTGATTCTGTAATTGAGGGGAAATTGTGGCCTAATATTACTGATTTTGCTGTGTTCACGTTGTTTTTCACATAAGTAACTCTATTAATCCTTGATTCTGGGGTGTAATTGTGGCCTGATACTATTGATTTTGGGGTGTTTACTTTGTTTTTCACATAAGTAATTCCATTAATCCTTGATCCTGTAATTGGGGTGAAATAGCGCTCTATTTTTTCATGTATTTGGTTTTAAACCTTGTTTTTTACATAATTAATTCCACTAGGATCCGTTTTTTGTGGGTCATTCTTGTGACAGATTAGAAGAAGGGAAAAATAAACAGTAACGTCATCACAAACTTACTGCTGACACCCTCTCCATGGGCTCACTACTTATATCAGCGTGTAACAGAACTGGTTCTGTAGCAATCTATGTGGAACCAGCAGATGGTGTAAAAGGAGCGCGCTCTTTCACTTTACAGTTGTATCTGGCCACTGCACTGTTCTTTATACCTGACACTAACCATTCACCTGTAAGGCAGAGTTCGCACAGTTATTTGGTCAGTTTTGGACATGTAACTGTGAACTGATTCTAAGAGTGACGCTTATCATCTGAGTGTCATACTGATGCACAGTAACTGTTTCACTGCCACAGCGGACTAGCTATGCATGTTTCTGCAATGCACAGGGATGTACACCAAGATATATGCTCCATGCAGCTAGGAAATAGCTTATTTTTAACATAGTTCATCACAAATTAATTTGGATCGAATCAAATATTTTTTTTAAATTTGGCAAAGCCCCAGATTCGCATTTTTGAAAACTTTGCTCATCATTAATAACGATGGGCATACATTCCTTATAATTATATTTACTTACCATAAATATATTGTGCTTTGTCTTTTTTGCAGCTTTGCCATACAGCTCTATTAATGGTAATTCAAGTTTACCTATTCTCATTTGTCTGAAAATGAGTTCTGTTTAAAGATAAAATATACATACATATATACATACATAACTACATAAATATATACTGGGATTATGAAGAAAGTTTGACCTGTATAATTTTTAAATCAACATTTTGAAGAAAATATATAAAACATTTTTTTTAAGTATTAGGCAATGGAAATTCACTACTTGCGCATGAAGCTTTAGTACTAAAATGGACACTGTATGTGTACAGATTTCCTTCAGTAAATATGCAGATGGCTGAAGAAAGCAATATCAGCTTAATGTGGTTATAATAATCAGCATATTCTGAGCAACAGCGATTCAGCATTTTATGCATCTTCATGTAAGATCATTTTCCTTTGCCTGATGGTTCTTTATTACAGCTTATCACTATACAGTGCTATACATTTTACTTGTATTTTGTAATATTGTCAACTGATTACCCATAATTACTAGTCATCTCTAATAGATAGTCATTTAGTGCAAGGTTATGTTTAAAAATAAATACATTCAAGAGTCATAAATTGATCTTGACTGAATATGAAGAGCATAAGCTTTATTAAAGAGGGGCAATTCTTAAATGCTGTTTGTTTGTTACGAGACACACAATAAGATAGTTGATCAGATGTTTCAAGCTTATAAACTGACCATACACATTAGATGTACAGTATGTTGGCCAACCCTGCCCCTTTCAGTGGGATTAGCCACTCAACTGTGTATGGAAGCTTCCCAACTAATAGAGGAAGTGGCTTGGACACTTCCTGGTCTTCTTCCCTACACTGATTTAACACTCTCCTGCCAGCACAGGAGAAGGTAAGAGCGGTAATAAACTGCTCCTGTCTTCTCCTCACGGTCCCCCATGTGTCAGCCAGGACCTGACCTGATCCTGCTAGATTGCAGGAGCTTTTACAGTGCTGGGTTTAAAGTGCTTCCTGACCCTTTATATACATCCACATTAAACATGGAGAAGTCTAGTCTGTGAGCTGAGATCTCCCAGACTACAAAGCACAGCAGTTTTATCTATATCATCATTATATTTACGTATGAAGATTTTGCTATCAGTAAATTCTGTGTATGCAGTGTATCTATAGAGGTTTCAAACCAATTGATCTTCATATGATTAAAGCTACTTATACAAGCACTTTCTTGGAGCTATGGTTTCATACTGGTTGGAGACCCCTGATCTGTAGAGTAGGCTGTTGACTCACTCAGAATGCCATAATAGAAAATTTTAATCTTTTTTTTAAAATTTACATTAATCCAAAATATCAAGGAATATGCATCCTTCTATTTCTTTTCGAGTATACAGAACATTCTATATTTGAGTTATTAATATATTTTAATATTGGAACAAAAACAAACGTTGTATTTTAACAAATGTCAAGATCTACATTTGCGTTATATTTGAAAAAAAGACCAGAAAACATAAAAGAGAACATCCAAGCAATTGTTTGCTTGACTTTCTAATACATGCATCACTTTTAACCAATACTATGTGACCTCTTTCAGTCAAAGAAATCTTTTAAAATTGTGAAGCATATCTCAATTCCATCATTTCACACTTTTTACTACTTATCCTCTTATCAGCTGGCATTTCATCAGACACAAAGATGAAAACACAAAGACAAGTGTGCAATTCGGTATACAAATACAAAAATGAAAGAAATTTAAAAGGAATAAGTCTGTAGATATTCTTATCTCCCTGAAAAGAAGTTGTCTATAAGACAAGTAAAGCTCTAAAAAGTTAGCTTGTCAGGTGTGACAAAAATGAATTCACTGTAGGAGCATTGTAAAAGAATGAGTTATGCTTTCTAAAAGATAGCTAAGCAGCATGGAACACAACCATGATGTTCATTTAGACTGAAACTAGAAGCTGAGAACAAACGGGGTGAATGCATAAAACATACTGTATGCTGATGATAACATAAAAGAATAAAAGTTAGAGTATAGGTTTTAGGGGCCAAAATATCTTTCTCTACCTCAGCTGGGAAAAGTTGTTTATTCTGATTTTTTTTTTTTAAATCAATATTACAAAAATGTAATTTCTAGTTGTAACAATGTTGGTTCTCAGACCTGGATCCAATAGGCAAGGCAAATGGTAGAGTTCAGAATCATGTCAAATTTAATGTTAAGTTAACCACAACACAAAAGCAATGTTTTGCTCTCCTCAACCCCTACCGAGTGCCAGTTTGCAAAAAAAAAAAAAAATGCTGACAGACTCCATTTAACAATATTGCACATTTGACAAAATATTAACATAAATAGCTAAACAGACATTATATATATATATATATATATATATATATATATATATATAGATATACAGTGCCTTGCAAAAGTATTCACACCCTTGGCGTTTTTAGTGTTTTGTTAAATTACAGCCTTAAATTCAATGTTTTGTTAATCTGAATTTTGGATCAGAACACAATAGTTGGTGAAGTGAAATGATAAAAATATATAAATAAAACTGTTGTTTAAAAATAAAAAAAATAAAATTAGCATGTGCGTAGGAATTCACCCCCTTTGTTAGGAAGCCCTTAAAAAGCTCTGGTGCAACGAATTACCTTCAGAAGTCACATAATTAGTGACATGATGTCCACCTATGTGCAATCTAAGAGTCACATGATCTGTCATTAAATATACACTCCGTTTTTGAAAGGCCCTAGAGGCTGCAACACCTAAGCAAGAGGCATCACTAACCAAACAATGCCATGAAGACCAATGAACTCTCCAAACAAGTAAGGGACAATGTTATTGAGAAATAAAAGTCAGGGTTGGGTTATAAAAAAATATCCAAATCTTTGATGATCCCCCGGAGAACCATCAAATCTATCATAACCAAATGGAAAGAGCATAGCACAACAGCAAACCTGCCAAGAGGCGGCCGCCCACTAAAACTCATGCACCGGGCAAGGAGAGCATTAATCAGAGAGGCAGCACAGAGGCCTAAGGTAACCCTGGAGGAGCTGCAGAGTTCCACAGCAGAGACTGGAGTATCTGTAAATAGGACGACAACAAGCCGTACGCTCAATAGAGTTGGGCTTTATGGCAGAGTGTCAAGAAGAAAGCCATTACTTTCAGCTGAAAACAAAAAGGCATGTTGTGAGTTTGCGAAAAGGCATGTGGGAGACTCCCAAAATGTATGGAGGAAGGTGCTATGGTCTGATGAGACTAAAATTAAACTTTTCTGCCATCAAAGAAAACGCTATGTCTGGCGCAAACCCAACACATAACATCACCCAAAAAACACCATGCCCACAGTGAAACATGGTGGTGGCTGCATCATGCTGTGGGGATGCTTTTCAGCAGCTGGGACTGGGAAACTAGTCAGATTTGAGGGAAAGATGGATGGTGCTAAATATAGGAATATTCTTGAGCAAAACCTGCACCACTCTGTGCGTGATTTGAGGCTAGTACGGATTTTCACCTTCCAGCAGGACAATAACACCACACTGCTAAAGCAACACTTGAGTTGTTTAAGGGGAAACATGTAAATGTGTTGGAATGGCTTTGTCAAAGCCCAGATCTCAAGCCAATAGAAAATCTGTGGTCAGACTTAACCCCTTAAGGACACGGCCCTATTTCACCTTAAGGACCAGGCCATTTTTTGGAAATCTGACTAGTGTCACTTTATGTGGTGATAACTTTAAAACGCTTTTACTTATCCAGGCCATTCTGAGATTGTTTTTTCGTCACATATTGTATTTCATGACAGTGGTAAAATAAAGTCGAAAAATTTCATTTTTATTTATAAAAAAATACCAAATTTACCAAAAATTTTGAAAAATTTACAATTTTCCAAGTTTCAATTTCTCTACTTCTAGAATACATAGTAATACTGCCAAAAAAAGTTATTGATTTACATTCCCCATATGTCTACTCCATGTATCGATTATTTTGGGAATGCCATTTCATTTTTTGGGGACATTACAAGGCTTAGAAGTTTAGAAGCAAATCTTGACATTTTTCAGAAATTTTCAAAACCCACTTTTAGGGACCAGTTCAGGTCTGAAGTCACTTTGCGAGGCTTACATAATAGAAACCACCCAAAAATGACCCCATTCTAGAAACTACACCCCTGAAGGTACTCAAAACTGATTTTACAAACGTCATTAACCCTTTAGGTTTTCCACAAGAGTTAATGGCAAATAAAGATAAAATTTCAGAATTTCGATTTTTGGGAAAATTTTTGATTTTAATCCATTTTTTCCAGTAACAAAGCAAGGGTTAACAGCCAAACAAAAGTCAATATTTATTGCCCCGATTCTGTAGTTTGCATGAACACCCCATATGTGGTCATAAACTGCTGTATGGCCAAACGGCAGGGCACAGAAGTAAGGGAACGCCATATGGTTTTTGGAAGGCGGATTTTGCTGGTCTGGATTTTTGACACCATGTCCCATTTGAAGCCCCCCGATGCACCCCTAGAATAGAAACTCCATAAAAGTGACTCCATCTAAGAAACTACACTCCTCAATGTATTCAAAACTAGTTTTACAAACTTTGTTAACCCTTTAGGTGTTCCACAAGAGTTATTGGCAAATGGAGATGAAATTTCAGAATTTCAATTTTTTGTTACCTTGCCTTAAAAAAAAGTGTAATATAGAGCAACCAAAAATCATATTTACCCTAAAATAGTACCAACAAAACTGACACCTTATCCCGTAGTTTCAAAAATGGGGTCACTTTTTTGGAGTTTCTACTGTAGGGGTGCATCGGGGGCTTCAAATGGGACATAGTCTCAAAAAACAGTCCAGCAAAATCCGCCTTCCAAAAACCATATGGCGTTCCCTTCCTTCTGTGCCCTGCCGTTTGGCCATACAGCAGTTTACAACCACATATGGGGTGTTTCTGCAAACTACAGAATCAGGGCAATAAAATTGAGTTTTGTTTGGCTGTTAACCCTTGCTTTGTTACTGGAAAATGGATTAAAATGGATAATTTGCAAAAAATAGCTGTTTTGGGACAGTTTTGTATTTTTGTTATTTACATCGTTGAACTGACAGGTTAGATTGTGTGCTATTTCTATAGAGCAGGTTGTTACTGACGCGACAATACCAAATATGACTACTTTTTGGGGTTTTTTGTTTCAGTTTTACATAATAAAGCATTTTTGAAAAAAATGATTTTTTAGTGTCTCCACATTCTGAAAGCCATAGTTTTTTTTTTTTTTTTGCGATTGTCCTATGTAGGGGCTCATTTTTTGCGGGATGAGATGGCGGTTTGAATGGTACTATCTTGGGGTGCATATGACTTTTTGATCACTTGCTATTACACTTTTTTTACAACGTTTTTATTTTTTATGTTTACGGCGTTTACCTGAGGGGTTAGGTCATGTGATATTTTTATAGAGCAGGTCGTTTCGAACGCGACGATACCCAATATGTATACTTTTTTTTATTTATTTTGGTGTTACACAATAATATCCTTTTTGAAACCAAATAAAACATGTTTTAGTGTCTCCATAGTCTGAGAGCCATATTTTTTTCAGTTTTTAGGCGATCGTCTCAGGTTGGGTATAATTTTTGCGGGATGAGGTGGCGGTTAGATTGGCACTATTTGGGTGGTCATATGACTTTTTGATCGCTTGCTATTACACTTTTTGTGATGTAAGGTGACAAAAAAATGGCTTTTTGACAAAGTTTTTTTTTTTTTTTTTTTACAGTGTTTACTTGAGGGGTTAGGTCATGTGATATTTTTATAGAGCAGATTCTTACGGACGTGGAGATACCCAATATGTCTACTTTTTTAAAAAATTTTTACATTTAACAATAAAAAGCATTTTTGAAACAAAAAAAATCATGTTTTAGTCTGAGAGGCATAGTTTTTTTATTTTTTGGGCAATTGTTTTATGAAGGGGCTCATTTTTTGCGGGATGAGATGGCAGTTAGATTGGTACTATTTTGGGAGGCATACGCCTTTTTGATCGCTTTGTATTATACTTTTAGTGATGTAAGGTGCCCAAAAATGGCTTATTTACACCATTTTTGGGGGGGTTTTTTATGGCGTTCATCTGAGGGGTTCAGTCATGTGATATTTTTATAGAGCTGTTTTTTACGGACGCGGCGATACCTAATATGTGTAGTGTATTTTTTTTTTTTTACTTTTTATTCAGTGATTTGTGTTTTTTTTTATTTTTACTTTTTTTTTCACTTTTTTACATTTTTTTTGACCCAGACCCACTTGGTTCTTGTAGATCCAGTGGATCTGGTGTCTATATAATACAGTACACTATATAGTGTACTGCACTGTATTTTTACTTTTCACAGTCTGGTCAGACTTCTGCCTTTAGCAGAAGTCTGACCAGAGTTACTATACCATGGCAAGCAGGACGCTTCTGAAAGCGTCCTGCTGCCATGGTAACCATCACCCATTGCCATTAGAGAGCAGTGGGTGATGGATAGGAGGAGGGGAGCTCCTCCTCTGCGATCCCATCCTGGGGGCTGCATAGGCACAGCAGCCCCCGATGGGAGAGGGAGGGAGCTCCTCCCTGTTAACACCTTTCATACCGCGGTCCGTCCGGACCGCGGTAAGGAGAGGTTAAACGGCTGGCATCTGCAGCACAGATGCCAGCCGTTTTCTATCAGAGTGCCAGCAATGTGCTGGCACTCTGATAGAACCACTAGACACCAGGGAATTATTACAAGGGAGGCGGGCGGGGGATCGCTATTGCGATCCCGCCTGCCGCACCGCCTCGCCTCCCGCACCGCCTAACGCCGCCGCAATCACCTCCCTGCACCCCCGCCGCCATAACAAGATCGGGGATGCAGGGGGTTAATATGATTATCTTTGGGGCATTAACTCTCTGATCCCCGCGGTCACAGACCGCGGGATCAGAGATCTCTAATCCGCTGCAAACCGCAGGTCTGGAATTGACCTGCGGTTTGCAGCGATCGCCGATACGGGGGGGTCACATGACCCCCCTCGGCATTAGAACATGGTTCCTGCTGATCTACATCAGCAGGAACCATGTTGCTACGGCGCCCACATCGGGCGCAGTAGCAGTTTAAACACAGGGCGTACAGGTACGCCCTGTGTCCTTAAGGACTCGGACATTAGGGCGTACCTGTACGCCCTGTGTCCTTAAGAGGTTAAGGATTGCTGTTTACAAGCGCAAACCATCCAACTTGAAGGAGCTGGAGCTGGAATGGGCAATAATCCTAGTGGTAAGATGTGGCAAGTTCATAGAGACTTATCCAAAGTGACTTGGAGGAGCTGTGATTGCCGCAAAAGGTGGCTCTACAAAGTATTGCCTTTAGGGGGGTGAATAGTTATCCACATTGACTTTTTCAGATTTTTTATCCTTTTTGTTGCTTGCTTTACAATAATAATAAAAAAATATATTCAAAGTTGTGGACATGTTCTCTAAATGAAATGATGCAAATCCTCAAACAATCCATGATAATTCCAGGTCGTTAGGCACCAAAACACAAAAAAAGTCAAGGGGGGTGAATACTTTTGCATATATGCAGAGTAATGACAAGTAAAATAAAAACACTACTTACAGTAACAGTAAAATATATTAAAATCGACTTTAGTCTAATACATAATAGCTTTACTTGTATATTTACCAGTTTTTAGATTCCTTCATGATCCGTCCAATATCTTGTGTTTTGATCCACTCAAGGAGAACAATACAAGAAAATCCAGTACAGATTCTTATATTCTCCCCATAAAAATTGTATGAAGTTTAAAAAATAAAGATTCATAATACCAATCTTCACTTTCACCATCACAGTCAGGACAGTCTAAAAATGATGGATCCATATTTTCTATTAAATATGAACTAGTATGTTTCCCATAGGTGTCAATAGAATATAAAATATGGAATTCTATCCAAGGCCTGTTTCTCATCTCTAGTTGGTAGATGTCAAATATACAAAATCAAAGAAGAATGAAATGTTAGGTTTTCATTTTATTTAAACCTCTATAATTGTCCTGTGAGCTGTGGGCCAACATTCATGTACATGGTATCATTCAAAAGACTGATAAAGTACAGGTACAGACTTTCTCTCTGATGTTCAGCAGTTGCCATGGTACAATCTATTCTTTATAGATACAGTGTTTAATTTGGCAACAGGTTGAAAAGTTAACTTTCTTTTGCAGTTGCTTTCTGTCATAGATTCAGAAATGATACAGCAGGTCATATATAAAAGGACTACATATTTTTAACAATAGGCCACCTGACAGCTTGGGATTTGTTCTTTTTTTTTTCTGCAACACCAAGGGCATCTTTAACTTATGTGTCTGACATTTTTATGTTTTACATTTTGAGTTGGTAGTCTACTGACCTAGTGAAATGGAACGACAATATATTTCTTCTGAATGGGAATAACTAACATGCATTTTGAAGCTTTAGTTACCTGCAGTGTCCTATATTTTATATTATTCTCAGTAGTGATAATCGAGCTTGACAAAGGCCTCATGGAGTAGGCTGAAACGTTGCCTTGGAATAAATTGGGTCATCACCATTTAACTCAGGAGTGCTGCCTCTTCTCTGGGATCTATATATATGAACTGTCGACGGGAAGAACACAGTATTATATAACACGCGTGTAGTAATGCATCACCTCCCTGTGATAAGCCGCAACAGCAATTCTATAGTTAATACATGACTCATGATTATACCTGTTTCCGCAAACTACCGATGAATAGGAGGAGATCCCTCCTGGGTTTTCAGAATGCACGATATGGAGATATAGGTTACTCTCAGTAGTCACCTGTGGTTGCCATGGGTTACACTGTTGGGTTTCCTTAAGGTAGAGTGATTGCTCTGTGATGAGGGCATTCCTCACCTGCCATGTGTATGAAATTCCCATGTGACATTGGTGCGGTTTGAACAGGGCAATAGTTGGACTTTTCCAGTATCAAAGATGGCGCTTTCTGACCTCATGTGTAGAATATGCATGCGCAGGGCTTTGACCCTGAAACGAATGGCTGGTTGTGCGCACGGATGCAATGGTCGTGCACAGTCAGTTTCTGACACATACTAAGCATGGCGGTACTTTGAGCAGGCACGATGGGATTGCTACAACGCCACACACATTGTTATACCCGATCGGTATGTTCTTTTATCTTCCCAGTTATTGTCTCTTCTTATGTGTTTTCACTACACTTGTTTGATTATCACATGATTATATGGATCTGATGATCGTGATATATGAGCACGATATGTGCACTTTATATTGCATTACTGATGATGTTGTCACTTGCCTATGTATTGTTTACCTTCAGATGAACACTTGACATTTGTGTTTACACTGGTCACTTAATTTGCATAATTGATTGTAACACATGAGTGTGACTAATTGAAATGTTTGTTATATATACCTCACATGAAGCACTATATTCTTTGCTTGAGAAAGGCTCTAGGTTCAGAGCCGAAACGTTGCACCGCACGGGTCAATAAATGAACTCCATTTGATTTATTTTTTGGAGTGCAGTTCGTTTTTCTATAATATAAATATATATATATATATATATATATATATATATATATATATATATATCATTGGCTATCCAAAATATTGAAATGGGCCATTCATGCAGTTGGGTAGCCACAATCATGCCAAGAATAACATGTTTATTTTTTATCAAACACCTGTTGTATGAATGGCAACAAAGCCTCCCATTAAGAACAATAGTAGGGAATTTATTACAAATTGGCAGTTTACATTGTGATATGATCTTCTGTGCTCCTGGAAGATGTGCCTAATTTCATAAATTAAGGCCTCATCATAAATTAGTCCCATCCTCTGGCAGTTTGTGCTGAACAACTGAAATCTACTCCACCGAAGGAGCAAACTGGGGAAACATGATTGTGGTCTACAGATTCTAGGTATTCTGTCTGTTGAGGAAGGTGTCTTGTAGATGTAGAGTGCATATTGCTGCTGTAGGCCAGAGTGGAGTTTGTTCTGGTAAGAGATTGTGTCAATGGGGATTATGTGAGCCTGGAGAGAACCAGAAAGGAGTGACTGCATTGTCAAACCTATAAGAATCCCTATGCATGCCACAGTCTCCACAAGAAGTGACAGAACCCATTAGACCATCAGAGATCTGCAACCATTAAGAGTTTAAAGTGTTCTTAATGTGACTGCAGCCATACAATATTTGTACCTTTGCCATTGTTGTTGCATTTATTAATTGAGTGCAATTGTTTGCACTCACTCATATGTTATAGTCTTTTTAAAGGGTAAACACTTGAACACCGCATTCAATCAATGCTGCAAAGTTTGTTATACCCACTTTCGTGATTAAATATGTTGCAATTAAAAGGATTAGCTCACTTAACATTGATGGCATATTGCTAGGATATTTCCTCAAAATGCTGTTAATGATAAACCAACCACTGTGACCCCAGTGGCAATGGTGTTAATAGCCATTGGCTATATTAGGTTGACTATGCATCCTTCAAAAGAAACAGATTATTTTGATTCATGATTCATAATCAAATTTATAAAAATGGTTTACATCTGCCTACATCATTTAAGCACTTCTGTTGAGTGTTCTCAATATTAAAATACCTGCAAATGTTTAGATAGAATAAAACCAAAGTTTCAATTTCATAGATATTATTTCCCAGGAAAGTCATTGGAAACAGTTTATATAACAGTTTCTGTCATTTTTGGTATTTTTACTCTTTCAGCTGCCTGTATATGTTTAGCTTTTGTCCATTGGGAGCCATGATATGCAGCACTCCTCAGTACAATTAATTATGTTACTGAGAATAAGCAGTCACAGCTATTGCTTTCATATAGATTTTTTAATTGCCATGGTGACTAAATAATTGCCAGTGGAAGAACAAAGTATAAAAAATGAATGGTGGAAAAAGAAATACAGTATAGTGCTAAAAGTCAAGTTAATTATACACATAAAGAATCAGTATGCTTAGCTATTAGGAGAGAAACATATAGACTTATTCAAACTTTTTGCTATTGCTTAAAATTTATATGATTTTTTTTAGTTCCTGAATTTTTTCCAGTGCAATCTTGGTGCAGCCAAAAATTTCCCTCTGACAGTTGTATGTTAATTTTTTGGTCAATGCCTTATAGATCATGGATGTCTTAACTATTACTCCCTTAAATTATATTTTTAATTTGCACAATTTTTATATGTTGAATCAGAGTAATTTATGGAGAAGGTATGAACTGAAATGCATTTCAAGTATGTAAGTTTTTTGATGATGGCACCAAATAGTGGTTATTGTAGTCATCTACAACTGAAATATGCAGTTAAGGCTAGAAGGGATATTTAACCAATTTCACGAGGGTGGCGCTGATAGGGTACCAAATTTGCAATGTAGTGCACAGGCTAAAGGGCTGGTTTGTAGGATTTAAAGATTAAGCAAAAGGCAAGGGATGATGTCACCACAATGAAATGGGGAAGTTCATTTGGCAACTAGAAGTTGCAGAATGGCAGGAGATATTAACCAGTAGCACTTGATCACTCAGTTTTATAAATAGTAAATATGCTTTATTATATGAAGTTGGGTAAGTATAATGACGATTGGAGTTTTAGGTGTCCTGAGTAACACAATTTCAGTTTTGTCTCTCATATGTATTGAAATTGCTGAGATATTAATTAGCAGTTTCATTGTGTTTTTTATCCATTTGTGCATTTTTTGCATATACTATATGCAAAAAACGCACAAATGGATAAAAAAAGCAATGAAACCGCATAGAAACCACATAAGACTAAAAGAAACTCCAACTCCTAAGAAGAACATTCCCAGCCATCTTTTCTATGCAACTGGGATGGGCTATAAATAGTAAGGCAAAATTATGGGAAAATAGCTGCCACTGAATAAGGGGAAAAAGGTTCCCGAAACACGTCTGGCATTACGCTATTTTCTCCCATTCAACTACATCACTTACGGAGGCCTCCGAATGGACTGACTATATTGTCACAATCTGAAACAAACCCATAACACTTCGGATATTACAAACTCCGAATACCTTATAGGTACCAACGCACGCGAGACTCGGTCACATGATCCATACTGTGATCCCGCTGTAGGTCACGTGAGACGCCAACGTTGGATCTCCGAGCATACGAGCACAGCGAACATAGCGGAGAAGCAAAGAAGCTTAAGTGTTGGGTATGTTAACTCCCCGAAAATAGGTGGAGGTATGAGTAACTTATTACCAGATACTGTTCATATACAACTGGAGCAAAGCCAAACGAAATCTGGAGTTTTATGGTGAACAACCTGTTTGTACTCTGGGCGAAACAAAATAATTGAGATCTCTTATATGTTGAGACTAATGAAGATAAGTAAGTTCTACACATCTACTGCACAGTAGGAATAGCCCTAGCTGCTTACGATCTAAGTTCCACATTTGGGACTTTTTCTTTCACTTATGACCACAACCATACTCCATCATTTCGGTTTATCCACTGCGTTGTTTTTAGATTTATGTTTTTATGTTTCTATGCTTTTGTTCAGTTTTAGATTGTGATTTTATGTTGTTATTATTATATTCTATCCATTAAATGTTTGTAGTCAAGCCAACTGCATCCACTTTCATCCACACATTTAGAGTTCCAGTCCAATACCTCATAATTCATTGAAATCTTTTCCTGTTAGGGTGAAACAGCAGACAGGACTTGAGCACCTTTTCCATATCACTTTAAGAGTGAGCTATTCCCATTATTGCAAATTCTATATCATGCAATTAAATCTGTGGAATAGACTTCTTCTCTTTTTATATTTGGCGTGACTCAGTACAATCTGCTATATTTGATAGTGGCCTGTAGTCTACAAAAGGTTGGAGATCTCTGTATTACATTTTGAATGTTTTTACCCTGTTTAGGCTAGTTTCACACTAGCATTAAAGAGATCCAGTGTCAGCATTGGCTCTGTGTCCCCACCACAGGACGACAGATCCCTGTCTGCACAGCTCAGCACCATGGGTCCCAGGGCCAGGGCTGGCTTACCTTATAACAGATGCATCCATCCTCACTACCAGGTGTCATCAGAGGCACTATAGAGCACGCGTGTGCACCTCTCCCTGTCTTATAGGGGATAAGCAGCTGGGTCCTGATTATCGTCCACACCCGTAGGCGGGTCTTTGAGTATTTAGGGCAGCTTCACTCATGAGGATGTGCCCAAGCGTGGTTGTTGTACCTTGTGGCGAAACCAACCTGGATACTGGGTGCTGGAGAAGTCTTGTTGCCCACCTGCTGCCCCAGGATTATGGCCCCTCTCATCAGCCCATGCTAAGCTTAAACCCCATGGCAATGTGACTGTGTTTGTGGCATCTGAGCGCTGTTCGGATATATTGAGCGCTCGGATCCAAGCCATCTGGGGATAGGCTGAATGTGGGGGTCCTGTTCAGCATAATAGGAGTTATGTATATTTGTGTATTTTTGTGTCTTTTCACTAACATGCGCACAATGGAGTTTTGCCTCTGTCCTGGGAGGACTCTGTGACCTACTGCCAGCATGGCTTTCCGGCCCAAACCAGTTCCACAAAGACACTTTTTACTCATTTCTGAACCCCTGGTCTAACTCGTACCATTTTTGGATATGTTGTTCCCCTGATTGGAATGATGATGAATATGTAATTTTTATTGAAATCCCATGCATAGTTTTGAAGTTAGGAACGTTGTATAAAACTGTATATTTTCCTGCCGGTGATAATAAGTTTGTCCATTGTGTTTAGTAATTATATCACTGGCAGAGGGGAGGGAATGTGTGCTCTGTGCGGGAGGGTCATTCCTTTGTTATTTTATGATTGGTTAATGAAGAAGTCCAGGGGGTTTTCCTCTGGACTGAACATGTGAATAAAAAGAGGCTGTATGGGCCAGTACAGGTGGTTTGCTTAACCCTCAAGCGAAGTGTCGTCTCGTTCTTGGGGGGAATTGGAGTGTATGCTGTCACAGTGCGACTGCCAGGAGTGTAAACTGTTCCTAGGGTTTTTCCTGTTCGGCTGTATACTGTTTCCGGTTCGGGAGTCTGGAGCATTCATGTGCTTGCAGTTCGGGAAAGTGGTGCTTGCAGTAACTGCCGGTGTGTCTGAAAAGGGAATATCGCCTAAACGGAGTTGTGTGCGTAACGGTCCGTTACATACCTCTTGACTGAAGCTTTCCACTGTGTCTGTTTATTCGATTTCCTGGATTCTGAACTCTGCTTTGTTTGACCCTGAGTCTGCCTACTGTCTTCTTGCAGGATTGCCTGGACGATTGACCCCTGCTCAGTTTGACTACGTATCTGCCTGCCATCTGTTCGTTTGATCTCCTGGATTATCGAACACTGCATCGTCTAACTACGCATCTGCCCATCATCTCCTGTAAGTCTGCCTGGATTCCTGACCCTGCACTGCCTGACAACGAGACCGCTTTAATCTGCACACGGCATTACTCTGAACTTTGTTTTGCTTTTATCTCAAGTGACTTTTGTATAACCGTCTGCCAGTAAAGACCTTCTGTTCCTTTATTCCGCCTTTGTTGGACTCTGTTCACACTGCTGCAGTTAGCTGCATTCTGGGTGGCTGGTGCAAACACCTGTGTCCTGACTCTGTGAGTCAGCAGTCAGCAATATTCGGCTAACTCCTAGTCTCCTACCAGCTAACACAGAGGATCCACATCCTCTGGTCGTAACATCCAGCAGGCTGTTCCAGAATTACTGGACACTACCTGAACGAACATCGGCCCCATTATCTATAATGGGGACCTAAGGAGATCCAGCCACAACCCGACAAATATGCTTAGAATCAGACAGACAAAAACCTGAAGCAGTTTTTATTCAATTTGTCAGAAATATAAACATTCTGTAAGGTTCACAAACTTTCAAACACCACTGCATGTCTTTTTATAGCCTTACAAACTATGTTACTATATAAAGTCTTGGGAGCAGCAGAGCACCAAAACTCAAACCACAGTGGCAGAAAAATGTAATTCTACAAATTATTTGTGTGATCTTAAAGTTATATTCATTGACATGACTTAAAGAGGACCTTTCAGTAAAAAAATATTCATGGGATACTTATACCATCTTACAGGGCTGCTGCCTCTGATGTCCGCACACAGGTTTTTGTTTTTTTCAAATGCCCCCCCAGTTCGCATGCAGAGCTCCCGGTATCTTCTGTGCCTCTTATGCTAATGAGGCAACTTGGTTATAGTAGGAGGTTTCATTTAGTTATGGTGGGCGGTGTCTCTTCTCTCTGGCAGCGAGTGCATCCAATTGCAGCGCTCCTCTCTTAGCAAGGGCTCCCTGGCTAAGAGAGGAGCACTGCAATTGGATGCGCTCACTGCCAGAGAGAAGAGACACCGCCCACCATAACTAAATGAAACCTCCTACTATAACCAAGTTGCCTCATTAGCATAAGAGGTGCAGAAGATACCGGGAGCGCTGCAGGCGAACTGGGGGGGGGGGGGCGTTTAAAAAAAAAAACCTGTGTGCAGACATCAGCGGCAGCAGCCCTGTAAGATGGTATAAGTATCCCATGAATATTTTTTTGATGAAAGGTCCTCTTTAAAGGGGTTGTGTTACTTCAGCAAATAACATTTATTATGTAGAGAAAGTTAATACAAAGCACTGACTAATGTATTGTGATTGTCCATATTGCCTCCTACGCTGGCTGGATTCATTTTTCCATCACATTATACACTGCTTGTTTCCATGGTTATGACCACCTTGCAATCCATTAGTGGTGCTCATGCCTGCACATAATAGGACAAAATGTCAGCCTCTCTGGTGATCAGGACTGTGGGAGTGCACATAGACTGGTTCATTTTTTTACAGTATGCAAGCACGGCCACCAATGCTGAATTGCAGGGTGATCATAACCATGTAAACGAGCAGTGTATAATGTGATGGAAAAATGAATCCAGCCAGTGAAGGAGGCAATACGGAGAATCAGAATATATTAATACGTGTCTTGTATTAACTTTCTCTACATGATAAATGCTACTTGCTGAAGCGAGACAACCCCTTTAAATGTATGCACACAGATTGGTCTAGACTATTGGAATAATTAGAGATGCATTACAATTTTCGAGAACATTGCTGATCTTCGAAACTAATGATTAGGTTGTGCTAAAATGGACATTTTGAGTTATGATGCATACTATATTTTGGCATGTATTGATCTGTTGGAGGTTACCTGTTAATAATTGGAACAGAATTGTTGCGGCATTTTTGCTGCAATTAGTTGCCACTTATGAATATATACTAACAATTATATTCACTCCAAAACTTTACCCCAAATGGATACATGTATTTCCATATTTTACTATCTTCCACAGTTGACAGAACAAACTATCCCACATAAACACTTTTTTCTTACTAACCTAAACTTAGTCCTAATGATTTTGTATTTTGAAATAATTTCAGTAAGTGGCATTTATCATGTACAGAAAGTTAATACAAGGCTCTTCCTAACGTAATGTGATTGTCCATATTGCTTTCTTTGCTGGCTTAATTCATTTTTCCATCATAATATACACTGTTCATTTCCAGAGGATACAGCTACTGCTGCTATGATTGCGCATTATAGGAAAAAGCACCCTCCTATCTGGTGGCTGGGACCATGGGAACGCGAATAGGCACGCATACGCAGCAGCTCCCACCCTGACCACCTGGTAACCCCTGGAAGCAAACAATGTATAATGTGATGGAAAAATTAATGAAGCCAGCAAAGGAGGCAACAATAACAATCACAATACATTGGTAAGTGCCTTGTATTAACTTTCTCTACGTGATAAATGCTATTTGCTGAAGTGAAACAACCCCTTTAAATATAAGCAAAAATACAACGGGATTTCAATTTAAGATTATGGTTATGAATAACAATTTAGGATTGTTTCCTGTGCATTCAGTAAAACACACTGAGATAAAAGGTTTCATTGAATTCCTATCCAACACTGTATTGGAATATCAGGTGCAAAATTGTTATTTGTATTTCAAATTAGACAGTAACAATCTTGCCTGGTGGCCCAGGTTCATAGACTTAAAACTGTATAAATGTAATTTTCCAAAATGGGATATAATATACATTTCTACAGCAATATTACCTCTAAATAATATGTGCCTAAAATAGCTTTAGTTTTTTTTTTTCTCAAATGTAAATATACATGCACATATATGAAGCAAAAGGAATATGGGGAAAATACGGGGGGCACTGCCTCTGACTGGAGAAGAAAAAGTTCAGTCTCCAGAAGCGTCAAAGCTTCTTTACTGTAAGAACTGTGAATCTGTGGAATAAACTTCCTCAGGACGTGGTCACAGCAGGAACAGTGGACAGTTTTAATGCTTATGAAAATGTGTAGAAATCTGAATCTCACTTCCTTCTGGGATTCGCATTCCCACCTATCCCTTGGTTGAACTTGATGATCTTATGTCTTCTTTCATCCGTATTAACTATGTAACTATTTAACCATGAATTTATAATTTTAAACTTACCTATTGTTTCATGAACATTCATGAAAGACTAACACTTTCTCTATTGTAGACATGACTTTTCAGGTTATAGAAACATAGAAACATAGAATGTGTCGGCAGATAAGAACCATTTGGTCCATCTAGTCTGCCCAATATACTGAATACTATGAATAGCCCCAGGCCCTATCTTATATAAAGGATGGCCTTATGCCTATCCCATGCATGCTTAAACTCCTTCACTGTATTTGCAGCTACCACTTCTGCAGGAAGGCTATTCCATGCGTCCACTACTCTCTCAGTAAAGTAATTCTTCCTGATATTACTTTTAAACCTTTGCCCCTCTAATTTAAAACTATGTCCTCTTGTAGCAGTTTTTCTTCTTTTAAATTTTCTCTCCTCTTTTACCGTGATGATTCCCTTTATGTATTTAAAGTTATGCTGTGTACACTGGGACAGGGTGAGTACTCATTTACTTTTATCATTACTAATTCATTAGAGGACAAAATTACAATGACTGAAAGCTCTAGGAAGACAAGATCCTACCCTTGACAAGTGTTGATGAAATACCCCTTCAGACCACTGCATAAGGTGCACATGTCACTGAGCTTGCTCATATCATTGTCCCATAGAGATTAAAAAAAAAAAACTTTTTTGTTTACATTTTTTATTTTAACAACTTCCAGGGCAGGCCATTTACGCTGTTCCTAACCAAGCCTAATTTTGCAAATATGACATGTTTGACTTTATGTGGTAATAACTTTGGAATGCTTTTACTTATCCAAGCGATTCTGAGATTGTTTTATCTTGACAAATTGTACATCATGCTTATGGTAAATTTAATTCAATATGACTTACATTTATTTATTTAAAAAATCCAGAAGTTACCGAAAATTTGGAAACATTCACTATTTTATACATTTGGCATAATTTTGGTAATGTAATTTCCATTTTTTTAAGACGTTAGAAGGTTTTCAATTTTGGAAGAGAATGTTAATATTTAAAAAAAAAATCTAAAATTGACTTTTTTAAGGCCAGTTCAATTCATAAGTCATTTTGAGGAGATGACATAATGGAAAGAACCCATAAATTACCTCATTTTAGAAACTATACCTTTAAACTATTCAAAATTGGTTTGCGAAATGTTGTTAGCCCTTTAAATATGTAAATGCCATGTTTTTGGAGGGCAGATTTTGCTGGAATGGTCTTTAGACGCCATGTTGTATTTTAAGCCTCACAGTTAAAATCCCACAAAAGTGAACACATTTTGGAAACTACACAACCAAAAGTATTTTTAAGGGGTGTAGTGAGCACTCTAATCCAACAGGTGTTTCATAAAATTTATAACACTTGGCTGTGAAAATGAAAAATTATTTACAAGAAAATGGTTCTTTAAACCCAAACTTTAATTTTTATAAAAGATGACAATAGAATATCACCCCACAATTTGCAATCCATTTTTTCTTGAATGCACTAACATCCCAATTATTGTCATATACTGTTTGGGGATATGCCAGGGCTCAGAAGAGAAAGAGCAGCATCTGGATTGTTTAACATGGAATTTGCTAAAATGGTTTTGAAGAGTGATACCTGTTTTATTTTTTTGTTGACCGAGGTATGTGAGGGCTTATTTGTTATAGTTTTTATTGGCCCCAATTTGGGGTACATTTGGCTTTGTGGGAGTCACAAAAAAAGCTGATATAATATTTAATTTAAGCCATTCACTTGATGGGGTAAATCATGTTATAATTCCATAGATCTGGTTGTTACAGATGCAGAAAAACTAAATATGTCTATGTTTGATAGTTTTTTTATGTTTTACACTAGAGATGAGCGAATTTTTCAAAAATTCGAATTGGCCGGTTTGCCGAATTTTCAGAAAAAATTAGGTTAGATCCAAATTTATTTGCGGTAAATTACGCTAAAATACAGCTATTTCCTAGCTGCAGAGAGCATTTATAGTGGTGTGGGACATTGTGCCTTGCAGTAACATGCATAGGGAGTCTGCTGTAGTATTAAAATAATACTGAGTCAGTATGACATGCAGATGAAAGACGTCGCTCTTAGAATCACTGCACACTTCACTTATTCGGGCAGTCACGAGCCAAAACTGATAAAATAACTGAAATATGAACTCAGCCTTACAGGTCAATGTTAGCTTAAAAAAGAAGTGCACTCCTTTTACACTGTCGTCAGCTGATTCCACATAGATGTATACAGAACCTTTAAGTTCTATTAAACGCTTACACAAGTAGAGACCCCCGACAGAGTGGAGAGGGTGTCAGCAGTAAGTTTGTGTTGACGTCATTGATTATTTTGCCCTTCCTCTGATCTGTCAAAACAATAATCCCAAAAAAACAGATCCCGTCTGTTGAGCATCTGTCGTCACTCGGTCAGCATTTGGTCACTAATCCATCAGTATTGCTAATGACAAAAAAAAAGAGGAGTGGATCCAAAACAGAGATGACACATGAATGGAATATTTGCATGTCTTCTGTGTTTTGTACCCACTCTTGCTTTTGGCTACCAAATCATAAGCCAATTCTGATGGAACCATACCGGCCTTACAGCTGCTACACAGAAGGGATCCAGTGTGTGTCTCATTTTTCCTTCCTTATGACAAATCAGAAGAACGGTCAAATAAATGATGATGTTAGCCAGGCCAAAAGGCAAACTAGTGGCCCAGTCATGACGTGGGGAGGGTGATAACATCATAAGAAGTCCACAGAGTGGCCCTATGATATAGTTACAGTGAGGTGGAAGCAGAATGAGGAGACCACAGAGTGGCCCAATGACAGAGTCTAGAGGTGGCGGCATCATCAGCTGGAGACCACAGAGTGGCCCAATGACAGATTGGGTCAATGTTTGAAAGAGTGGGAGAATGGTTTGATGCACATATACAACCTTTAGTTAAACACTTACCAGGGCATTTGAAAGACTTATTGGATGTGCTAAGAGCTTTCTATAATAAGAAATGGGCTGCAAATTATAATTGGTTAACAATGGATGTAGTTTCTCTATATCCTTCAATACCACACCATGTAGCACTGGAAGTTTTGGAGTACTATTTTCACCGCTATAGTAATCATTCGGAGAGATTTATTAATTTTATTGTTGAAATAACATCACTTCTGTTGAAGCATAACTATTTTAGTTTGGACTGTAAGTTTTACCTGCAGATTAGCGGAGTGTCTATGGGGGCAAAATATTCACCGTCTCTTGCCAATTTGACTCATGGCCTACTGGGAGGAAGGGTATGTTTACACCACGAACAATCAATTTTCTGGAGACATCGTCTGGTATGGCAGATACATCGATGATCTGCTCCTCATTTGGGGGGGGATGTATCTGCCATACCAGAGTTTGTAGGATATGTAAATGGCAATCCTTTGAAGTTTACCCACCATATGCATCCATTTATGATGTGTTTTGTGCATCTGAGATTGACTGGTATTGTGAACCAAATTGATACTGATGCTGCAACTTACTGCAAGGATGCTGCGGGGCATACTATATTTAAAGCAACAAGTCACCACCCTAATCATACAACAATATGAATGTTGATCAATATGGGATCGTCTCAGAGCAAGGGGATATCCCCATTGGATGTTATACAGAGCCAAAAAAATTGCGTTAAATAAAGAGAGGCGAGATTTACTGTTTAAAACAGAATTCACCAAAAAGGACAGACAAGGAATTAAACAGGAGATGCCCACACTGAAATAGAACGTGCGGTACAAAGATGCTTACCCATATTGTACCAGGATAATATTTTACTTGATGCTCTAAAAAATGGGTGCAGGGTTATACCTTGGTAACATCCTATCACCATCAGCTTTTGTACACAGCCCTAGATGTAGTACATGGTTAAAATATCAAGGCTTTACCAGGTGTGGCACGTCTCCATGTAAAACATGTGGCTATGCACAACCAACAAAAAGCTTTGAAGATTCACTACATAGGAAATCATTCGTGATAAAACATTACGTTAATTGTAACACAGATGTGGTAATTTATGCCATTATTTGCATTCTCTGTGACAAAATGTACATTGGTAGCACCAGTAGGAAGTTTAAAAATAGATTTATAGAACATCTGAATTATATCACCTATCCTCAGGCCACAGGTACATGTAGTGTGGCAAATCACTTAATCAGTGTACATAATAGAAGAACGGTAGGACTCCGCACCTATGCATTTGAGAAAGTGACGTTGCCACCGAGAGGAGGAAACATCAAACAAAAAGTTCTATTACATGAAGCCTTTTAGATACTGAGATTGAACACTCGCTATCCTATGGGACTGAACCTAAAAAAGAACTAATGTATCTATATCCAGAAGCTTACATCGATAGGTCATATCAATTATAGGAAAAGATAAGGGTTTCATGAACACAGTAAACTTCTGACGAGGTGGAAATAATAACAATAATGTGGACACAAAGAAGATGACATTAAATTTGGTAATATAGTTAGGGTTTATTCCCCTTGTTTCCTTTCCTTTTGTGTGCAGTTGTGGACCAAAAAAATAATAAAAAAAAATATTTTTTACCAGATGGATCATAGAGTGGAAATTGAACATAGCAAGCTTTGCTTCTTTTTCTTGGTTTTTGTTTTAATATTTTTTAATAGGTGGGTTCATTAGTACTTTTCGCTATCCATATGTAAAATCGGATAGTTGTCCATTTTGGTCCAGGCCATTTTTTGCAAATCTGACCAGTGTCACTTTATGTGGTGATAACTTTAAAACGCATTTACTTATCCAGGCAATTCTAAAACAGTTTTTTCGTCACATATTGTACTTCATGACTCTAGTAACATTTGTCAAAAAAGTTCACTTTTTTGTATAAAAAAAACTAAATTTACCAAAAATTTTGAAAAATGTGCAAATTTTTAAGTTTCAATTTTTCCACTTCTACAATACATAGTAATACCTCCAAAAATAGTTATTACTTTATATTCCCCAAATGTCTACTTCATGTTTGGATCATTTTGGGAACGCCATTTTATTTTTTGGGGACGTTACAAGGCTTAGAAGTTTAGAAGCAAATCTGGTCTGAAGTCACTTTGTGAGGCTTACATAAAAGAAACCACCCAAAAATGACCTCATTCTAGAAACTACACCCCTTAAGGTATTCAAAGCTGATTTTACAAATTTTGCTAACCCTTTAGGTATTCCAGAAGAATTCATGGCAAATGGACATAAAGTTTCAGAAATTTTATTTTTTGGGAAAATTTTCCTTTTGAATCCATTTTTTCCAGGAACAAAGCAAGGGATAACAGCCAAACATAACCCAATATTTATTGCCATGATTCTTTAGTTTGCAGAAACACCCCATATGTGGTTGTAAACTGCTGTATGGCCAAACGGCGTGGCGTAGAATGAAGGTAACGCCATATGGTTCTTGGAAGGCAGATTTTGCTGGACTGGTTTTTAGACACCATGTCCCATTTGAAGCCCCCATGATGCACCCCCAGAGTAGAAACTCCAAAAAAGTGACCCCATTTTGGAAACTACTGGATAAGGTGGCAGTTTTGGTGGTATTATTTTTAGGGTATATATGATTTTTGGTTGATCTATAATACATTTTTGTGAGAAAACATCAAAATAGGACAGCACTACTCACTGGGTATTCCCATACGTTTCCTTTTGGTAGCGGTGCCTCCGGCAAATAGATACCGGCCTTCAGGGTCCAAAGTAACATACATAAATAGCAAAAAGAAGCTGTGGCACTCCAATCTCAGTAAACCTTTTCTTCTTTATTGCACCTAAAAATAACAGTGAAGTTTCAACCTCAACGGTCTTTATCAAGCTTTTCAATACATTTTTGTGAGTCAAGGTAAAAAAAAAAAAAAAATCAGAAATTTCATCTCCATTTGCCCTAAACTCTTGAGGAGCACCTAAAGGGTTAACAAAGTTTGTAAAATCAGTTTTAAATACCTTGAGGGGTATATTTTCTTATATGGGGTCACTTTTTTGGAGTTTCTACTCTAGGGGAGCATCAGAGGGACTTCAAATGGGACATGGTGTCAAAAAACCAGTCCGGCAAAATCTGCCTTCCAAACAACATATAGCGTTCCCTTCATTCTATGCCCTGTAGTTTGGCGATACAGCAGTTTACAACCACATATGGGGTGTTTCTGTAAACTACAGAATCAGGGTTATAAATGTAGAGTTTTGTTTGACTGTTAACCCTTGCTTTGTTACCGGAAAAAAATGATTAAAATAGAAAATTTGAAAAAAAAAAGCTGTTTTGGGACCGTTTTTATTTTATTTTTGTGACTGTGTTCATCTGAGGGGTTAGTTCATGTGTTATTTTTATATAGCAGATTCTTGTGGATGCGGCAATACCTAATATGTCTACTTTTTAAATTTATTTAGGTTTTACTCTATAATATCCTTTGTTAAACAAACAAAAAACCCTTTTAGTATCTCCATAGTCTGAGTCAGTTTTTGTCAAATTGTCCTAGGAAGGAGCTCATTTTTTGTGGGATGAGATGACCGTTTAAATGGCACTATTTGGGGGTGCATATGACTTTTTGATCGCTTGCTGTTACACTTTTTGTGATAAAAGTTGACAAAAAATGGCTTTTGACACAGTTTTTTTTTCCTTTGCAATGTTAACCTGAGGGGTTAGGTCATGTGTTATTCTTATAGTTCAGGTTCTTACGGACGCGGTGATACCTAATATGTCTACTTTTTATTTATTTATTTATTTAGGTTTTACACAATCATATTTTTGAACCAAAAAAATTATGTTTTAGTGTCTGCATAGCCTGAGAGACATAATTTTTTTATTTTTTGAATTGACCTGCGGTTTGCAGCGACCCCCCTCGGCATGTGAACATGGTTCCTGCTGCACGATCATAGCAGGAATCATGTTTCTATCGCGATATTTTTTTTTTACATGCGATTTTATTTAAGACGTATGGGTACGCCCTGTGCCCTTAAGGACTCAGACATTAAGGCGTACCCATACACCCTGTCTCCTTAAGAGGTTAAAGTGAACGCCAAGTTTTTTACCCATAATGCTGGAACTTCTGTTTTCTTCATAGCCAAATGACAGAGTCGGGAGGTTGCGGCAGCATTAGCTGGAGGCCAAAAAGTGGCACAATGACAGTGTGGAGGTGACAGCAGCATCAGGAGGCCACAGAGTGGCAAGGTGACATAGTGTGGAGGTGGCAGCAGCATGAGGAGACCATACAGTGACCCGGTGACAGAGTGGGGAGGTGGAGGGCAATAACAGTACCAGCTGACGATGGCGGGTGTACGAATGTAAGACGGAGCACTTGGATTCAGATCGCTCTACAGTGGGGAAATCCCCCAGTGTGAGTCTGCGGCTTAGGAGTCCCTGCTGTGACTCCATATTTAGCTATGTCCATATATGGAGCCAGTGCTTGGGGACAACCAGTATATTTAAATCTAATTTATTCTCTATTTCAGAAAAGTTTCTGCCGGGAGTTGAAATCATAGTAGTTTCTAAAATAGTAAGTATTCCTATATAGAAGGAATACTTAATCATACAGAAACTACTATGAGATTTTTCCAGCACAGTTTAATATTGGGTTGTATAGCACAGTGGTTAAGATTCTTGCCTCTAATTCTAAAGGTTGTGGTTCAAATCCTGGCTGATACATTTCAGAAATAGAGACTAAATTAAATGTGTATATTTTATATGCATTAGAGGCAAGAATCTTAACCACTGGTCAGAGGCTAAATTAGATTTAAATACACTAACTCGAGCATCGCGATGCTGGAGCCGAACTAGTTTTCGGCCGAGCATGCTCGCTTAACACTAGTTAGTATATAATTAAACTAGTGATCAGTGGCAGGGGCAATATTCGAAATCACAATATTTTGTGAATATTTAGTAGAATATTTGTTATATATTCAGGAATTCGCTATTCAAGAATTTGCGAACATGGTCTTGATTGCGAAAATATGCAATGTAATATGCTCGCAATACAGGTGTGGGTTACTATAGCTTCATTTTTCAAGCTGCTAGGAGTTTCTTGAGACTTGAGAAAATGGTTTGCACGGCAGAACATTACAATAGCTTTATAGGAAGATAGAGTGCTCCAATATATTCGCGATTGCGAAATCGGCACTAATGTTGCAAATATTTTGGCACAATACATGCAACTTCACATTTTAACAGGTCTAACTACATATTAGTGATTGGTTCACTAAGTATTGTTGTGAACTTGGGACATCACAGCACTATGTAAGTAGCATGTATGTATGGACAGCAGAACCTAGCTAGAACCTAGATTTCGGTCCCAGTCACCCGGGGGTCTCAATGAGAGATTGAAATTCTCTTGCTTCATTTGACCCTGGAATGTTGCTTGTCATGTTCATGTGCATGAACTTTATCCATCATAGCGCATCTGAGTATTTCTATCATTAATATGTTTCATACCATATAATATGTAGGTACATAACTGTATTCATTTGTACATTAGTATCTTCTTCTTTAGTATTAGTTCACTGCATCGTTGGTTTTGTTTGGGATGCATCTATATTGATGCGTCCCACATCCATTCTGGGGGAAGGTTAGGCACGCCTCCCGAGCCTTAGTCTAGTCCGTGTAGCTCATGCCTTTAATCCTGTGATTGTCGTACCGCTCCAGTGACTAGGAGAGGGGGCGGAGCCGGCCGTGGAGCGCACGCCCTGTGTTTTGAGGTGTCGTGCACTTCACGCTGGTTCTGGAGTGTATGCGCAGGCGGAGTGGGTGTGGCCTGTCATTTAGGTCTCCCTTGCTTGTCCTCATGACTCGTTAGAACCGAGGCTTGGCACGCATTAAGTTTGTTGGGGAGTGAAGGTGTGTTTAGGGGGTGGGTCTGTTTTTATCCGGCAGACCTATAGTGGGCCTGGACAGACTCTACTGATAAATATTACTCTTGATGGACATATCAATTCACCTATGAGGGCACTCCCATCCCTGAGAGATGGTTGAGTCCACCTTTCAGGCCCTGATAATCGTTAAACAAGTATTACTCTGGGTTGACATATCAATTCAACCGTTAGGGCACTCCCTTCCCTGAGAGACGGTTTAGTCCACCTATCAGGCCCGGATAAGTGTTAAACAAGTCCCCACCCATCAGCTTTAAATGGGGCTCAGTTTGGAACATGGTTGGAGCTTTCATCTGCCCCTGAAACTACATCTGTTGATCCACACATTGGGTCTGTGAATATATGACTCATCTGGCAACACCCAGCATAATGGTAGGATAACTCGATTGTCATGCTATCCTCTGTGTATCTGGTGGCCTATAATGACACATGGTGTTATCCAGCACTGTTGATCATAATAACAGAATGGTATGAGATTTTTCATGATCTATGAGAAGCTGCGGAATTTGTATACTTTCTATGGCTTTATCCAGCTTGACAGTATACTATTGTATTGTTATATTGAATACTCTTTCACTTATTTTAACAGTGTCTTACAGCTGGGTGACCTCCATCTTTTGACCTCCTAAGTCAGCTTTGTCCTCTGTGCTAGATTACTGGGGTCATTCTTGCCCGTGTCGGCATTTTTGTCTTGTGTGTGGATGTTTGTACAACCTTTTACCCCTCACAATGTTTGGTCTTGTGTAATTGTGACAATTGAGCATATACTTACTCTTTGACCCTAACCATTTAATAACTATCTGTGGATCTGGTTCCATTGTATCTATATTTTTGCCATTTAACCTTTTTGGTCTAATCCCCTGATGAATCCTTTGCCCATCAGGAGGAGGAAACGCGTCGGGACTGGCTTTACTTATATATAGTGAATATTGTCCAAGTGTAGGCTAAGGACAGAATAAGGAAAGTGCAGCCCTAGGCACGAAGACGGGGAGCATCTACCATCAAGGTGCGTCGCCGGGCAGAGTACTAATCCCACTGCTTGAGCCCACATGGATTTTGGTGATAGCTTTCTGCGGTGTTTGAATAGGATATTTTTGGATTGGAGTTATATGATTTTATTGGATATAATAAAAGTTACGTGTTAGATTTTTTCCTACAGTGATATCCTTGAAGTAGAGTATCCACCCATTCTTCCTTTCTGAATATGAGCCTATTCCTGCCACTATTGGCCTCATAGGGGTGGAAACTCTCCTTTATGTATCTTTGGCAGTGAATGGAATATCAATATTACAGGATGTTTAACATAAATGTATTCCAATTCTTTCTTACCCAAAATGCGACTTGCGAGTTTCTGCTGATGAAGGGGGGGGGGGGGGTTACTTTTCAGAGGAGTATATACTGTTGTATCCTCCAACATTTTTAAACCTATGATTTATAGATATGCTTATCTGAAATAACCATTGCTCCCCCCTTATCAGCTTCCTTAATAATGCTGTCTGTTTTCCTCTCCAGGTCTCTCAGTGCATTGTGTCCCTCAAACGTAAGATTATCTATTTTACTACTTAAAGCAAAACTGTTATATATATATATTTTTTTTTTTTTTGCATGTAGGACAAGTGATAGATAACATTTTTGCAATAGACTTTTTAGCCAAAACGTTTATTTTTGGTAGAAAACTGGGGCTGACATTCCCCTTAGCAGCACTCTCTCAAATTAGCGTTGCTAAGGACCATCCGTCTCCTAATAGAAAAGTGGAGACGGGCTGTGCAGGTGCTGTGCTTCTGCCTCCCATGCTTCCCTGGTGGGCACAGAAGTTAAAGGAGTTCAAATTACTTTTATATTCCCCCTTTCTATGCAATCTAATGCTCCGGTACATTCACTGACCTGCGATCCCTGTGATAGTAACTCATGAAGCAGCGACCGGAAGTAGCAGCACTGTGCACAGTGAGCCGGTGGCTGCTTCATGAATTATTATCACAGGGATCTCAGGTCAGTGAATGTACCAGAGCTTTAGATTGCATAGAAAGGGGGAATATAAAAGTAATTTTAACTCTTAACACTCCTGTGCCCACCACTGAAGCACAGGGGGCAGAAGCACTGTGCCTGCACAGCCAGTCTCCCCTTTTCTAATAGGATACGGATGGCCCTTAGCAACGCTCATTTGAGAGAGTGCTGCTAAGGGCCATTTCAGCCCCAGTTTTCTACAATAAATAGACGTTTTGGCTAAATAAAGTCTTTTGCAAAAATGTTAACTATCACTTGCCCTACACTTAAGCAAAAAAATAAATAAAAATATGACAGTTATCCTTTAAGCAGTAAAAGAGATAATCTTACGTTTGAGGGACTCAATGAACTGAGAGACCTGGAGAGGAAAACAGAGGCAGGTTGAGGATAGGTAAGGGCACAAGGCCTGCTCCTGGCCATGCCAACTAAGGGTTGTGTCTGACGAACTCACCGACTCTTGGCTGGGGGTGTCTGATGTCACTTGCGACAAAGTCGAAGGTTGAGTCAACCATTCAAGAACAGCTGGGTTGCTGGTCAAGACACGACCGATAGCTGACACCGGGAGCTCAGGCCTCTCGAAGTGACGCCTGCTGCCATGGCCCCGTACTCTGCTGTGACCTCTGCCTATGCCAGAAACATTTAGGCCTCTGCCACTCCCCTGTGCAGGGCCTGGCACTTCTCTGTCTGACATACTGTTAGATCAAACAAATAAATAAAAAGGAAATTAAAATATCCCGAAAGTCTGTAATTTTCTCACTTCACCACACAACAGCTAATAAGCCCTTTTTCCAACATATAACTGCACCGTTGATCGGCAAATATATTTTTATTTTGCCACTATTACACGACACAAAAGGCTTTAGAACATATAACTGCACCGTTGATCGGCAAATATATTTTTCTTTTTCCACTTATACACACCACAAAAGGCTTTAGGACACATAACTGCACCACTAAACAGCAAAAATATATATTTTTTGCCACTAATACACGCCACAAAAGTGTTTAGGGCATATAACTGCACCGCTTAACTGCAAATATATTTAATTATATATTTTATCTAATACATGACAAAAAGGGCTGTAATTTTTGCACTTCACCACACAACGGCTAATAAGCCCTTTTTCCCACTAATACAAGCCAAAAAATGCTTTAGAACATATAACTGCACCGCACAAGGGCAAATAATACACGCCACAAAAGGCTTTAGAACATATAACTGCACTGCTGAATGGCAAATAAATTTTACCTTTGCCACTAAGACAAAAAGTGCTTTAAAATATATAACTGCACCGCTGAACGGCAAATATTATTTTCTTTTGCCACCAATACACGCCACAAAAGGCTTTAGAACATATAACTGAAGCGCTGAACAGCAAATATATTTTACTTTTTCCACTAATGCACAACAAAAAGGGCTTTAGAACATATAACTGTACCACTAAACGGCAAATATAATTTTTTTTTTGCCACTAATACACGACAAAGAGGGCTGTAATTTTCGCACTTCACCACACAAGCCAAAAAAAGCTTTAGAACATATGACTGCACCGCACAAGGGCAAATAAGACATAGAAATATTTCCTTGTAATAAACCATATTAATGGCTGTATCAAACAGCACCCCAATAACAAGAACGGTTTGCTGGAATTACAGAGCTTTATAATGGAAATTTGGGTGCTTAGTCAGTGCAGCAAGGTATAATAGGATTGTTCCTATTACCCAGGCTGTAACCTTCCCTACAGAACCCTGTTCAACATAAATGCTGTGGAATGATTCCTCCCTATCCTTTCCCTACTCTTTGAATAATATTTCCCAGCACTTGTAAGTAGTTTTTTTTAGCACAATTACGTTTTTTCTAGTACTGTCCCTAGCGCCTACTGACGTCTCTCTCTCTGCACTAAGTACACTGGAAAATGGCAGAATCCAAGATGGCGGAGGGTATTTATAGGGCTGTAACATCACAAGGCTGGCTGGCTGCTGATAGGCTGCATGCATGGCATTATGGGTGATCCTGCCTTCCAAGAGTTCCTTGCTCCATGTCCTCACCTGTGCAGCAAACAAATCGAATAATTCCTGAAATTTGGATCAAATTCCACTTTGTCGGCTTCAATTCGCTGATCTCTATTTTGCACAATAAGCATTTTTAGAAAAAAAAAAATCATGTTTATGTTTTGCCATTTACTTAGAGCCATATTTAAAAAATAAAATCCTGGCTATGGTCTTGGTTGCGGGCTCATTTATTGTTAGATGAGGTGAGGTTTTCATTAGTACTATTTTGGGATACATAAGACTTTTTCATTGCATGATATTATGTTTTTTGGGAGGTGAGGTGACTTTAAAAAAAAGAAGTTTTGGCACAATATGCATTTTTTTTTGTCCCCATACAAGACCTCTGGGGGACATTTAATTATAAGTTTCAAAAGAAGAATACTTACATTAATATGAACATTCAAAATGTGATGATTCTTGCACTATTATATTATATTTTAGTCTTGGATGTACACATTCACAGAATTTGCAAGTTAGGATTAAATACGAATATTCAAAGTGAAGTGGGGATTTTTCATGAGAATAATTTTTTAAGTGAGTTCTTTTTGAGTGTGCATTGCCAAAAATTGCAAGAACTTTATCAAAATGTTGCATGTTGTTTGATACAAGAACTGGTTAACTCCTGGCTACATATGTATAGTTCCTTAATACAATTAGATTACTACTAATAAAAATTGATAAAATCTAAAAAAAAGCATTTTTCTCAATTCGTATAGAAGAAAGTATAGAAGAAAGTATTATTTGAAAAGAAGCATCAATTTCTTAAAAAATACAACCCAACAAACAAAAAAGTTATAACTAAAGTAAGGATGAGCGACCCAGTTCATACTGAATCGGATTTGGTCTAAATGTGCTATTTTTCAGAGTTCGGACAAACCTGAATCTTTTTAAGTAAAATTTGGATGAATCCACTAATATGGCTCTTAGCACCATTGTCTTGCCCTGATTGGCTCCCAGGGTGACAAAGCCTGGATAAGCCAATCACTGCTATAGTAGGCAGGGAGGTGCCCTACAGATTGTGCAGAACATCATTCTGTGCTGGGCTGCAAAGGAGGGTGGTTGGATCTTACAGTGTCTGCCATAAAAATCATCTTAGAGATTCAGGGACAATTAGAAATCAATCAAGCTTGTATTCTACTGCCAGGTACAGCGAAGGGAAAGACTAGAATTACAAAGAAGAAAAATTGTGTGTAGAATAGGGAGGCAGGGAATGTGTCAGGGAGTAAGAAATAAGAAGCTGAGGCTGACTGTGCCTCCTAGCAGAACTGCATCTGCTGTAAACCTCAAAAGCAGCTACCTGCAAGGACATCCTTTCATTTTTATGTCCCATTTTCTCAGAAATCCTTTATTTATTAATTATTATTATTTTTTTTTGGGGGGGGGGTTGTTTGGGGGGGGAGGAGTGTTTTTTTTTTTTACTTTGAAATACTGAATCAGTGATTGGCAACAAAATATTAGGGCTAAATCAATTTATTATCTTCACACACAGTTCCAAATAATCTTTTTTTGTTATTTTATCAAACCAGCATGTAAGTGATCAATACACCGATTACCTGTAAGTATTAACATAAAAATAAGTGTCTGGCCTCAATCATCCGTTTCCATTAATTGTATTTCCAAAAGGCTGAAATAAATAAAAAAATGTTGGTGGGTTTAATTGCTGTCATTGCCTAGAAGGCTAGAACAAGTTATACACCATTTTTCAGGGCATGTGAAGCAATTTTGTTAAGGCCCAAATCAATTCGGGTCCGAAACAAACTTTTTCAAGAATTTGGTGAACCTGAACCAAACTAAATCTCAAGTGGTTTGCTCAACTCTAGTTATAACCATAAACCCATCAAAGCATTGACAGGCCTACAATACTTCTTCCTTCTACTCAAGAGCTCTCTATAAGGAGAAATAGTACGCTTGGACCATAACCACGTTTTTTTGTTTACCCTGAATGTGGCTGCTCCAGTTTATTTACCCAGACATCTCCTTTGTCATCGTTACTGGACCTGAAATCTCATGGACTGTGAACAGAACAAGATGGATAAGCATTAGTTGGCAATATGGCAGGGCTCTGCCCATACTGCACCAAAACCTTATTTGCATAAAAATAAAATTAAGCATTTCTCAGGATTAAAAGATCACAGTGTCGTCGCAGATCTCTATGACCATGCTGTCATTAGACAGCTATGGTCACTGGAAGATTTGCTGTGGCCAGCGGGAGCGGTCAGGCAGTAATAGACTAATGTAGCATTCAGCTACAAATGTCTATTACATTGTAAGATCTAAAAGCTGGCAGAGAGCTCTTTTTGTTATGTAAGAATGCTATCTGCTGGCTATAAATTGGACTGTCAGACTGCAGGCTGGTAATTACCTATTCCTGCCTTGACTATGGCAGGAAGGGGTGAATTCACAATAAATATAAGCAAATAAAAATGATAAAATAAATAAACAATATAATAATAATAATAATAATAATAATAATAATAATACTAAATAGAAATACAGAAAAAAAAAAATTATTAAGTTATAGCAATAGTTACTAGTATTAGCAATATTAGCAGACTATTTACACGCTCCATACATATCCCTCCCCTTTTTCATTCGTAAGAAATAAAATTAAAATTAAATATATTTATTATATTTATATATATTTATTAGTTTTAGCAAATAGTATTGGGGAATTTCTGTGTGTAAAATATACAAACATAAACTTTTTTTATTTATTTTTATTTAGCTATTCGTTTTAGCTATATTTGTATAGCAGGGTTTTTTTCTGCATAAAATATGCAAATGCACACATATATTTTTCATTTATAAAAAAAATCTATAAAAATCCTTAAAATGTCCAAATTTCCCTAAGATGAATACCTTAGGGTATTCATCTTAGAAAGCCACTGTGAAGGGTTTTGTAACATTTTGGCACTGTACAAGATTTTTCTGGCAGTACGGTGACATAGAACCAGCAATAGAAAAATATGCCACTAAAATCCAAAATGCGCTCAAGTCTTTTGAAGTCTTAAGGCAGGCCCAGACAGTTGATAAATTACATAAATAGTGTCTATTTTCAGAGTACAAGCGTACGGTAATTGTTTTAGAAATGTTTTGTCTTGAAACCTTTTGTATTAGTTAAAAAAAATTGAAAAGAAAGGGAAAATATTTTTGTTTAATAATTTTAACAGTTTTTCCTTAAATTCATATATTTTTTAGATATTATAGCCATTATCTAATGGCACAAAAGAAATGTCTAAGGTGTCCTGAGAAAAATAATATCAAATATATGTGGGCTGGCTCAGAAATTAATCAGTTATTTACAATAAGATAGAAGTATTGCTACACCTGAAAGATTGGCCTGGTAAGGATGAGGGATAATGAATGAAGTAATGAAGCGGTTAATACTAGTCATTAGCTATACAGTTGTGGCCAATAGTTTTGAGAATTACATAAATATTGGAAATTGGAAAAGTTGCTGCTTAAGTTTTTATAATAGCAATTTGCAGATACTCCAGAATGTTATGAAGAGTGATCAGATGAATTGCATAGTCCTTCTTTGCCATGAAAATTAACTTAATCCCAAAAAAAACTTTTCACTGCATTTCATTGCTATCATTAAAGGACCTGCTGAGATCATTTCAGTAATCGTCTTGTTAACTCAGGTGAGAATGTTGATGAGCACAAGGCTGGAGATCATTATGTCAGGCTGATTGGGTTGAAATGGCAGACTTGACATGTTAAAAGGAGGGTGATGCTTGGAATCATTGTTCTTCCATTGTTAACCATGGTGACCTTCAAAGAAACTCATCAAGCCATCATTGCGTTGCATAAAAATGGCTTCACAGGCAAGGATATTGTGGCTACTAAGATTGCACCTCAATCAACAATTTATTGGATCATCAAGAACTTCAAGGAAAGAGGTTCAATTCTTGTTAAGAAGGCTTCAGGGCGTCCAAGAAAGTCCAGCAAGCACCAGTATAGTCTCCTAAAGAGGATTCAGCTGCGGGATCAGAGTGCCACCAGTGCAGAGCTTGCTCAGGAATTACAGCAGGCAGGTGTGAGCGTTAAGACTTTTGGAAGATGGCCTGGTGTCAAGAAGGGCAGCAAAGAAGCCACTTCTCTCCAAAAATAACATTAGGGACAGATTGATCTTCTGCAGAAAGTATGGTGAATGGACTGCTGAGGACTGGGGCAAAGTTATATTCTCCGATGAAGCCTCTTTCCGATTGTTTGGGGCATCAGGAAAAAGGCTTGTCCGGAGAAGAAAAGGTGAGCGCTACCATCAGTCCTGTGTCATGCCAACAGTAAAGCATCCTGAGACCATTTATGTGTGGGGTTGCTTCTCATCCAAGGGAGTGGGCTCACTCACAATTTTGCCCCAAAATACAGCCATGAATAAAGAATGGTACCAAAACACCCTACAACAGCAACCTCTTCTAAGAATCCAACAACAGTTTGGTGAAGAAAAATGCATTTTGCAGCACGATGGAGCACCGTGCCATAAGGCAAAAGTGATAACTAAGTGGCTCGGGGACCAAAACGTTGACATTTTGGGTCCATAGCCTGGAAACTCCCCAGATCTTAATCCCATTGAGAACTTGTGGTCAATCCTCAAGAGGCGGGTGGACAAACAAAAACCCACTAATTCTGACAAACTCCAAGAAGTGATTATGAAAGAATGGGTTGCTATCAGTCAGAAACTGGCCCAGAAGTTGATTGAGAGCATGCCCAGTCGAATTGCAGAGGTCCTGAAAAAGAAGGGCCAACACTGCAAATACTGACTCTTTGCATAAATGGCATGTACTTGTCGATAAAAGCCTTTAAAATGTATGAAGTGCGTGTAATTATATTTCACTACATCACAGAAACAACTGAAACAAAGATCTAAAAGCAGTTTAGCAGCAAACTTTGTGAAAACTAATATTTGTCATTCTCAAAACTTTTGGCCACGACTGTACTTCTTGCTTCTGAAGACACATTAAGCTTTGCTGTGTAGACTGAAAAGCCATCTCATTAGCAGTCGTTGGGTGCTTTAACTACAGATGATCGTTCTACTGTGATCTAGATAAGGCAATATACCAAATATATACACTATGGACACATTATGCATAGATAATTGTTTCTGAATTCTATGCGGTCAAGTTCATACAGCAAAATTAACAGCAGAAAAATCAGTAGCAGATGAGTAGTAGATTGATATCTGGCAACATATTTGCAATTTGGTGAAGTTTTTAGGGGAGTTTTTATAAAAGTATTAGAAGAGTAGTTGGTTGAGGTTTTTCTGCTTCCCCATTGACTTCTATGAAATCCTCAATCAAATCTACTTTCAAAAAGCAACATGCCACTTCTGAAGGGTATGTTCATACAGCTAAAATCTACCTCTAATCTGCCACCATTCTGCCACTAGAGATGTCGTAAACATAAAATTTTCCGTTCGCGAAAGGCGAACGCAAATTTCCTCAAATGTTCGCGAACGGGCGAACCGCCATAGACTTTAATAAGCAGGCAAATTTTAAAGCCCGCAGGGACTCTTTCTGGTCACTATAGTGATGGAAAAGTTGTTTCAAGAGGACTAACGCCTGGACTGTGGCATGGCGGAGGGGGATTCATGGCAAAACTCCCATGGAAAATTATGTAGTTAACTGGCTTTTTGGGGTGCTGTCAGTACGCTGTCCTTACAGCAGATGAGTCTTTGAGGACTGGAGTGGACACAAAACACTCGCATAGTAACTAGTGTTGAGCGAACAGTTCGAAAATCGTTCGGGTCCATACCGAATTTTGGGGTGTCCGTGACACGGACCCGAACCTGGACATTTTCAAAAAAGTTCGGATTCGGGTCCGGTGTTCGTCGATTAATTCCCGCTTTCTGAAGGGCTGCACAGCAGCCAATCAGCTAGCGTTTTACTTCTTGCCCTAAGAGCCCATCACAGCCATGCCTACTAATGGCATGGCTGTGATTGGCCAAGTGCAGCATGTGACCCAGCCTCTATTTAAGCTGGAGTCACGTAGCGCCGCACGTCACACTGCTCTGACTAGTGTAGGGAGAGGATGCAGCTTCTGTGAGGGCGAGATAGGCAGGGATAAAGAAGCGATCTACCTTTCTACACCTGTGCATCAGAACAACTCAGCTGAGCTGTTCACTGAAAGTCACTATTTTGTTGAGACTGGCCAGAGCGATTTTTACTGGCACATGTAACTGGGCTGACCGGCGGTGGCCATTTTGGGACTTGTGGTGCGCTAGCACTTGCTGCCACAGAGTGTAAACCAAAGCTCCAAAGAAGTTAAAAATCTACACCTGTGAATCAGAACAACAGCGATTCAGCTGCTCAGTCAAAGTCAATTTTTTTTCTGGCTGGGCAGACTGTTTTCTGGCACATGTTACTGGGCTGATAGGCGGCGGCCATTTTGGGACTTGTGGTGCTACAGCAAAAGCTGCCACAACGTCCATTAATCTAATGTAATAGTCGATTTTTTCATAGATATACTACATCAGGGGTTTGGCTGTGCTTGTGTCACCCATACTAACTGCAAAGATATTTAATATATCAGTGGTGAAACTGAAAGTAACCCACTTGGATAGCAAATCCCATGAATGTGCTGTTCCAGCTAGGCTAGCCAGTGCCACTACTTTGTCCAATACTGTCAGCCAGAAATATTTTTTTTTTTATGTGCCAGAAATATAAATTAGAAAAAGCTTTCACCGTAATAATAAAATTATTCTGGTGTTAGACCAGAAGAAGCACTCGTGTTGTAATTAATACTGTAAAAAGGCTTAGGCAATATTTCTCCCAGTGTGGGAAATTTATCTAGCAAAACTAGCATTTTAACAATTCCGGTGTTCTGAAATACCAGCAGTCGTCTTGTAATTAATACCGCCAAAAGGCATTATATCGTCCAGTGTTGTAATTTTGGTGAAAAAAAGGCCAATTTAATCAATCTGGTGTTTGTTACACCAGAAAAACTAGGCCTCACGTTTTTACTCCTGTAAAAAGGAATTATATCTCCCCGTGTGGAATCTATGTACCAAAACTAGCATTATAAAAAATCTGGTGTCCAATTGGCAGCAGTGTTCTTGTAATTAATACCGCCAAAAGGCATTATTGTCCAGTGTTGTAATTTTGCTAAAAAAAAAGGCCAATTTAATCAATCCGGTGTTTGTTAGACCAGAAAAACTCGGCCTCACGTTTTCACTCCTCTAAAAAGGAATTATATTTCCCCGTGTGGGAATCTATGTACCAAAACTAGCATTATAAAAAATCTGGTGTCCAATTAGCAGCAGTGTTCTTGTAATTAATACCGCCATAAGGCATTATTGTCCAGTGTTGTAATTTTGCTGAAAAAAAGGCCAATTTAATCAATCTGGTGTTTGTTAGACCAGAAAAACTAGGCCTCACGTTTTCACTCCTGTAAAAAGGAATTATATTTCCCCGTGTGGGGATCTATGTACCAAAACTAGCATTATAAAAAATCTGGTGTCCAATTAGCAGCAGTGTTCTTGTAATTAATACCGCCAAAAGGCATTATTGTCCAGTGTTGTAATTTTGCTGAAAAAAGGCCAATTTAATCAATCTGGTGTTTGTTAGACCAGAAAAACTCGGCCTCACGTTTTCACTCCTCTAAAAGGAATTATATTTCCCCGTGTGGGAATCTATGTACCAAAACTAGCATTATAAAAAATCTGGTGTCCAATTAGCAGCAGTGTTCTTGTAATTAATACCGCCATAAGGCATTATTGTCCAGTGTTGTAATTTTGCTGAAAAAAAGGCCAATTTAATCAATCTGGTGTTTGTTAGACCAGAAAAACTAGGCCTCACGTTTTCACTCCTGTAAAAAGGAATTATATTTCCCGTGTGGGGATCTATGTACCAAAACTAGCATTATAAAAAATCTGGTGTCCAATTAGCAGCAGTGTTCTTGTAATTAATACCGCCAAAAGGCATTATTGTCCAGTGTTGTAATTTTGCTGAAAAAAAGCCCAATTTAATCAATCTGGTATTTGTTAGACCAGAAAAACTCGGCCTCACGTTTTCACTCCTCTAAAAAGGAATTATATTTCCCCGTGTGGGGATCTATGTACCAAAACTAGCATTATAAAAAATCTGGTGTCCAATTAACAGCAGTCTTCTTGTAATTAATACCGCCAAAAGGAATTATATCTTCCAGTGTGGGAATTTTGGGGCTAAAAAATAATATATTTTATTGTGGTGCGAGTTGAATCGCAACAATGAGGAAACATTCTATTAAGGGACGAGGACGCGGTCGTGGTGGTGTCCGTGGAGCCTCTGTTGCTGGCAGAGGACGTGGCCGTTCGGCCTCAGGCGCACAAAGTAGTGAAACAACTCCCTCAAGTAGCCGGCAGAATTTACAGCGATATTTGGTGGGGCCCAATGTCGTTATGAGGATGGTAAGGCCTGAGCAGGCACAGGCATTAGTCGATTGGGTGGCCGACAGTGCTTCCAGCACGTTCACCACATTGTCTTCCGCCCAGTCTTCTGCGGAAAGCGCACAGGTGGCACCTGAAAACCAAGCCCATCAGTCTGTCACATCACCCCCATGCATATCAGGGAAACTGGCTGAGCCTCAAGTTATGCAGCAGTCTCTTCTTCTGTTTAAAGACTCTGCTCCCACGGTTTTCCAGGGGCGTCCACCTATCCCTTCCCCAGCAGTGGAAGACATTCCATGCACTGACGCACAACCACTTATGTATCCAGATGATGAGGACATGGGAATACCACCACAGCAGAGTGACCGAGTGTCTGATGATGACGAAACACAGGTGCCCACTGCCGCGTCTTATTGCAGTGTGCAGACTGAACAGGAGGAGGTCAGGGAGGAAGACTGGGTGGAAGACGATGCAGAGGACGATGAGGTCTTAGACCTCACATGGACTGAAGGTCGTGCCGCTGACTTAAATAGTTCAGAGGAAGAGGCAGTGGTGAGACCGAGACAACAGCGAAGCCAAAGAGGGAGCAGGGGGCAAAAGCAGAACAGCCGCCGTCCAGAGAGTTCGCCTGCTATTGGCCAGCGCCAACAGGGACCCAGCACCCCAAAGGCATCTTCAAGGAGTTCCCTGGCATGGCACTTCTTCAAACAATGTGCTGAGGACAAGACCAGAGTGGTTTGCACGCTGTGCCATCAGACCCTGAGGCGAGGCATTAACGTTCTTAACCTGAGCACCACCTGCATGATCAGGCATCTACATGCAAAGTATGAACTGCAGTGGAGTACACACCTTAAAAACAAGGAACCCGCTCAGGCTCCCCCTGCTCCCTCTAGCGCTGCTGCCTCGGCTTCCGCCTCAAGAGGAATGTTGCCACCTGCCGAGCAGCAAACAGAGGATGTGCCACCGACATCACCACCACCACCGCCACCGTCACCTAGCCTCTCCACTATTTCACACAGCAGCGTTCAGCTCTCCATCTCTCAAACCTTTGAGAGGAAGCGCAAATTCCCACCTAGTCACCCTCGAGCCCTTGGCCTGAATGCCAGCATTTCTAAACTACTGGCCTTTGAAATGCTGTCATTCCGGCTGGTGGACACAGACAGCTTCAAACAGCTGATGGCCATGGCTGTCCCCCAGTATGTGGTTCCCAGCCGCCACTACTTCTCCAAGACAGCCGTGCCTTCCCTGCACATGCAAGTGTCCGATAAAATCAAGTGTGCACTGCGCAACGTCATTTGTGGCAAGGTCCACCTAACCACAGATACGTGGACCAGTAAGCACGGCCAGGGACGCTATATCTCCCTAACTGCACACTGGGTAAATGTAGTGGCGGCTGGGCCCCAGGCGGAGAGTTCCTTGGCACACGTCCTTCCGCCGCCAAGGATCACAGGGCATCATTCTTTGCCTCCTGTAGCCTCCTCCTCCGACTCGGCTTCCTCCTCCTCATCTTCTTCCATCAGCTCATCCAGTCAGCCACACACCTTCACCACCAACTTCAGCACAGCCCGGGGTAAACGTCAGCAGGCCATTCTGAAACTAATATGTTTGGGGGACAGGCCCCACACCACGCAGGAGTTGTGGCGGGGTATTGAACAACATACCGACCAGTGGTTGCTGCCAGTGGGCCTCAAGCCCGGCCTGGTGGTGTGCGATAATGGGCGAAATCTCGTGGCAGCTCTGGGACTAGCCGGTTTGACGCACATCCCTTGCCTGGCGCATGTGCTGAATTTGGTGGTGCAAAAGTTCATTCACAACTACCCAGACATGTCAGAGCTGCTGCATAAAGTGCGGGCCGTCTGTGCGCGCTTCCGGCGTTCACATCCTGCCGCTGCTCGCCTGTCAGTGCTACAGCGGAACTTCGGCCTTCCCGCTCACTGCCTAATATGCGACGTGCCCACCCGGTGGAACTCCACCTTGCACATGCTGGAGAGACTGTGCGAGCAGCAGCAGGCCATAGTGGAGTTTCAGCTGCAGCACGCACGGGTCAGTCGCACTGCGGAACAGCACCACTTCACCACCAATGATTGGGCCTCCATGCGAGACCTGTGTGCCCTGTTGCGCTGTTTAGAGTACGCCACCAACATGGCCAGTGGTGATGCCACTGTTATCAGCGTGACAATACCAATTCTATGTCTCCTAGAGAAAACGCTTAGGGCGATGATGGAAGAGGAGGTGGGCCAGGGCCAGGAGGAGGAGGAGGAGGATGACGGGTCGTTTTTAGCACTTTCAGGCCAGTCTGTTAGAAGTGGCTCAGAGAGAGGTTTTTTGCAACAGCAGAGGGCAGGTACAAATGTGGCCAGCCAGGGACCACTACTGGAGGACGAGGAGGATGAGGAGGAGGTGGAGGAGGATGCGGATGAAGCAGGTTCACAGCGGGGTGGCACCCAGCACAGCGCAGGCACATCCCTGGTGCGTGGCTAGGGGGATACAGAGGATGAGGATGATGACGATACGCCTCCCACAGAGGACAGCTTGTCCTTACCTCTGCGGAGCCTGGCACACATGAGCGATTACATGCTGCAGTGCCTGCGCAACGACAGCAGATTTGCCCACATTTTAACTTGTGCTGACTACTGGGTGGCCACCCTGCTGGATCCACGGTACAAAGACAATGTGCCCACTTTACTTCCTGCACTAGAGCGTGATAGGAAGATGCGCGAGTACAAGCGCACACTGGTAGACGCGCTCCTGAGAGCATTCCCAACTGTCACAGGGGAACAGGTGGAAGGCCAAGGCAGAGGAGGAGCTAGAGGTCGCCCACGCAGCAGTGTCACGGCCAGCTCATCTGAGGGCAGGGTTAGCATGGCAGAAATGTGGAAAAGTTTTGTCTCCACGCCACAGCTAACTGCCCCACCACCTGATACGGAACGTGTTAGCAGGAGGCAACATTTCACTAAGATGGTTGAACAGTACATCTACACACAACTCCACGTACTGACGGATGGTTCGGCCCCATTCAACTTCTGGGTTTCCAAATTGTCCACGTGGCCAGAATTAGCATGTTATGCCTTGGAGGTGCTGGCCTGCCCGGCGGCCAGCGTTTTATCTGAACGTGTATTCAGCACGGCAGGGGGCGTCATTACTGACAAATGCAGCCGCCTGTCCGCAGCCAACGTGGACAAGCTGACGTTTATAAAAAAGAACCAAACATGGATCCCACAAGACCTGACCCTCCCTTGTGCAGAGTAGTCCTTAATAACTGCCTTAAACCATGTTGTCATGAACTCCTGGCCACTTCTTCATTGAAAAATCAATTTTTGAAATTAAGTAGGATCTTGGTGTGCAACCCAGAGTTATATGAACCTTCCCTCTGTCTGGGTGCAGGGGGCCAAAGTCACTAAAAGCGGCCTTCTCCTGTGGTGGGTGATCGAAATGCCTGATTCTCTGCTGTGGGACCTCTCTCCTCTTTCTGGGTGCAGGGGTCAAAGAAACAAAAGGTGGCCTACTCCTGTGGTGGTTGACATGATGCCTGATTCTCTGCTGTGGGACCTCTCTCCTCCGTGTGGCTGCAGGGGTCAAGGTCTCAAAAAGTGCCATTCTCCTGTGGTGGTTGATGTGAAACTGATGCTTGTGCTATCTGACCTGTCTCCTCTGTGTTGGTGCTAAGGCCTAAGTCACTGAAAGCGGCCTTCTCCTGTGCTGGCTGATATAAATGCCTGAATCTCTGCTGTGGGACCTCTCTCCTCTTTCTGGCTGCAGGGGTCAAAGAAACAAAAAGTGGCCTACTCCTGTGGTGGTTGACATGATGCCTGATTTTCTGCTGTGGGACCTCTCTCCTCTTTCTGGCTGCAGGGGTCAAAGTCTCTAACAGTGCCATTCTCCTGTGGTGGTTGATGTAAATCTGATGCTTGTGCTATCTGACCTGTCTCCTCTGTGTCGGTGCTAAGGCCTAAGTCACTGAAAGAGGCCTTCTCCTGTGCTGGCTGATATAAATGCCTGAATCTCTGCTGTGGGACCTCTCTCCTCTTTCTGGGTGCAGGAGTCGAAGAAACAAAAGGTGGCCTACTCCTGTGGTGGTTGACATGATGCCTGATTCTCTGCTGTGGGACCTCTCTCCTCTTTCTGGCTGCAGGGGTCAAAGTCTCTAAAAGTGCCATTCTCCTGTGGTGGTTGATGTAAATCTGATCCTTGTGCTATCTAACCTGTCTCCTCTGTGTCGGTGCTAAGGCCTAAGTCACTGAAAGCAGCCTTCTCCTGTGCTGGCTGATATAAATGCCTGAATCTCTGCTGTGGGACCTCTCTCCTCTTTCTGGCTGCAGGGGTCAAAGTCTCTAAAAGTGCCATTCTCCTGTGGTGGTTGATGTAAATCTGATGCTTGTGCTATCTGACCTGTCTCCTTTGTGTCGGTGCTAAGGCCTAAGTCACTGAAAGCGGCCTTCTCCTGTGCTGGCTGATATAAATGCCTGAATCTCTGCTGTGGGACCTCTCTCCTCTTTCTGGCTGCAGGGGTCAAAGAAACAAAAAGTGGCCTACTCCTGTGGTGGTTGACATGATGCCTGATTCTCTGCTGTGGGACCTCTCTCCTCTTTCTGGCTTCAGGGGTCAAAGTCTCTAAAAGTGCCATTCTCCTGTGGTGGTTGATGTAAATCTGATGTTTGTGCTATCTGACCTGTCTCCTCTGTGTCGGTGGTAAGGCCTAAGTCACTGAAAGCGGCCTTCTCCTGTGCTGGCTGATATAAATGCCTGAATCTCTGCTGTGGGACCTCTCTCCTCCGTGTGGCTGCAGGGGTCAAAGTCTCTAAAAGTGCCATTCTCCTGTGGTGGTTGATGTGAAACTGATGCTTGTGCTATCTGACCTGTGTCCTCTGTGTCGGTGCTAAGGCCTAAGTCACTGAAAGCGGCCTTCTCCTGTTCTGGCTGACATAAATGCCTGAATCTCTGCTGTGGGACCTCTCTCCTCTTTCTGGCTTCAGGGGTCAAAGTCTCTAAAAGTGCCATTCTCCTGTGGTGGTTGATGTAAATCTGATGTTTGTGCTATCTGACCTGTCTCCTCTGTGTCGGTGGTAAGGCCTAAGTCACTGAAAGCGGCCTTCTCCTGTGCTGGCTGATATAAATGCCTGAATCTCTGCTGTGGGACCTCTCTCCTCCGTGTGGCTGCAGGGGTCAAAGTCTCTAAAAGTGCCATTCTCCTGTGGTGGTTGATGTGAAACTGATGCTTATGCTATCTGACCTGTCTCCTCTGTGTCGGTGCTAAGGCCTAAGTCACTGAAAGCGGCCTTCTCCTGTGCTGGCTGATATAAATGCCTGAATCTCTGCTGTGGGACCTCTCTCCTTTTTCTGGGTGCAGGGGTCAAAGAAACAAAAAGTGGCCTACTCCTGTGGTGGTTGACATGATGCCTGATTCTCTGCTGTGGGACCTCTCTCCTCTTTCTGGCTGCAGGGGTCAAAGTCTCTAAAAGTGCCCTTCTCCTGTGGTGGTTGATGTGAAACTGATGCTTGTGCTATCTGACCTGTCTCCTCTGTGTCGGTGCTAAGGCCTAAGTCACTGAAAGCGGCCTTCTCCTGTGCTGGCTGATATAAATGCCTGAATCTCTGCTGTGGGACCTCTCTCCTCCGTGTGGCTGCAGGGGTCAAAGTCTCTAAAAGTGCCATTCTCCTGTGGTGGTTGATGTGAAACTGATGCTTGTGCTATCTGACCTGTGTCCTCTGTGTCGGTGCTAAGGCCTAAGTCACTGAAAGCGGCCTTCTCCTGTTCTGGCTGACATAAATGCCTGAATCTCTGCTGTGGGACCTCTCTCCTCTTTCTGGGTGCAGGGGTCAAAGTCTCTAAAAGTGCCATTCTCCTGTGGTGGTTGATGTAAATCTGATGCTTGTGCTATCTGACCTGTCTCCTCTGTGTCGGTGCTAAGGCCTAAGTCACTGAAAGTGGCCTTCTCCTGTGCTGGCTGATATAAATTCCTGAATCTTTGCTGTGGGACCTCTCTCCTCTTTCTGGGTGCAGGGGTCAAAGTCTCTAAAAGTGCCATTCTCCTGTGGTGGTTGATGTGAAACTGATGCTTGTGCTATCTGACCTGTCTACTCTGTGTCGGTGCTAAGGCCTAAGTCACTGAAAGCGGCCTTCTCCTGTGCTGGCTGATATAAATGCCTGAATCTCTGCTGTGGGACCTCTCTCCTTTTTCTGGGTGCAGGGGTCAAAGAAACAAAAAGTGGCCTACTCCTGTGGTGGTTGACATGATGCCTGATTCTCTGCTGTGGGACCTCTCTCCTCTTTCTGGCTGCAGGGGTCAAAGTCTCTAAAAGTGCCCTTCTCCTGTGGTGGTTGATGTGAAACTGATGCTTGTGCTATCTGACCTGTCTCCTCTGTGTCGGTGCTAAGGCCTAAGTCACTGAAAGCGGCCTTCTCCTGTGCTGTCTGATATAAATGCCTGAATCTCTGCTGTGGGACCTCTCTCCTCTGTGTGGCTGCAGGGGTCAAAGTCTCTAAAAGTGCCATTCTCCTGTGGTGGTTGATGTGAAACTGATGCTTGTGCTATCTGACCTGTCTCCTCTGTGTCGGTGCTAAGGGCTAAGTCACTGAAAGCGGCCTTCTCCTGTTCTGGCTGATATAAATGCCTGAATCTCTGCTGTGAGACCTCTCTCCTCTTTCTGGGTGCAGGGGTCAAAGTCTCTAAAAATGCCATTCTCCTGTGGTGGTTGATGTAAATCTAATGCTTGTGCTATCTGACCTGTCTCCTCTGTGTCGGTGCTAAGGCCTAAGTCACTGAAAGCGGCCTTCTCCTGTGCTGGCTGATATAAATGCCTGAATCTTTGATGTGGGACCTCTCTCCTCTTTCTGGGTGCAGGGGTCAAAGTCTCTAAAAGTTCCCTTCTCCTGTGGTGGTTGATGTGAAACTGATGCTTGTGCTATCTGACCTGTCTCCTCTGTGTCGGTGCTAAGGCCTAAGTCACTGAGAGCGGCCTTCTCCTGTGCTGGCTGATATAAATGCCTGAATCTCTGCTGTGGGACCTCTCTCCTTTTTCTGGGTGCAGGGGTCAAAGAAACAAAAAGTGGCCTACTCCTGTGGTGGTTGACATGATGCCTGATTCTCTGCTGTGGGACCTCTCTCCTCGTTCTGGCTGCAGGGGTCAAAGTCTCTAAAAGTGCCCTTCTCCTGTGGTGGTTGATATGAAACTGATGCTTGTGCTATCTGACCTGTCTCCTCTGTGTCGGTGCTAAGGCCTAAGTCACTGAAAGCGGCCTTCTCCTGTGCTGGCTGATATAAATGCCTGAATCTCTGCTGTGAGACCTCTCTCCTCTTTCTGGGTGCAGGGGTCAAAGTCTCTAAAAATGCCATTCTCCTGTGGTGGTTGATGTAAATCTAATGCTTGTGCTATCTGACCTGTCTCCTCTGTGTCGGTGCTAAGGCCTAAGTCACTGAAAGCGGCCTTCTCCTGTGCTGGCTGATATAAATGCCTGAATCTTTGATGTGGGACCTCTCTCCTCTTTCTGGGTGCAGGGGTCAAAGTCTCTAAAAGTGCCATTCTCCTGTGGTGGTTGATGTAAATCTGATGCTTGTGCTATCTCACCTGTCTCCTCTGTGTCGGTGCTAAGGCCTAAGTCACTGAAAGCGGCCTTCTTCTGTGCTGGCTGATATAAATGCCTGAATCTCTGGTGTGGGACCTCTCTCCTTTTTCTGGGTGCAGGGGTCAAAGAAACAAAAAGTGGCCTACTCCTGTGGTGGTTGACATGATGCCTGATTCTCTGCTGTGGGACCTCTCTCCTCATTCTGGCTGCAGGGGTCAAAGTCTCTAAAAGTGCCCTTCTCCTGTGGTGGTTGATGTGAAACTGATGCTTGTGCTATCTGACCTGTCTCCTCTGTGTCGGTGCTAAGGCCTAAGTCACTGAAAGCGGCCTTCTCCTGTGCTGTCTGGATATAAATGCCTGAATCTCTGCTGTGGGACCTCTCTCCTCTGTGTGGCTGCAGGGGTCAAAGTCTCTAAAAGTGCCATTCTCCTGTGGTGGTTGATGTGAAACTGATGCTTGTGCTATCTGACCTGTCTCCTCTGTGTCGGTGCTAAGGCCTAAGTCACTGAAAGCGGCCTTCTCCTGTTCTGGCTGATATAAATGCCTGAATCTCTGCTGTGAGACCTCTCTCCTCTTTCTGGGTGCAGGGGTCAAAGTCTCTAAAAATGCCATTCTCCTGTGGTGGTTGATGTAAATCTAATGCTTGTGCTATCTGACCTGTCTCCTCTGTGTCGGTGCTAAGGCCTAAGTCACTGAAAGCGGCCTTCTCCTGTGCTGGCTGATATAAATGCCTGAATCTTTGATGTGGGACCTCTCTCCTCTTTCTGGGTGCAGGGGTCAAAGTCTCTAAAAGTTCCCTTCTCCTGTGGTGGTTGATGTGAAACTGATGCTTGTGCTATCTGACCTGTCTCCTCTGTGTCGGTGCTAAGGCCTAAGTCACTGAGAGCGGCCTTCTCCTGTGCTGGCTGATATAAATGCCTGAATCTCTGCTGTGGGACCTCTCTCCTTTTCTGGGTGCAGGGGTCAAAGAAACAAAAAGTGGCCTACTCCTGTGGTGGTTGACATGATGCCTGATTCTCTGCTGTAGGACCTCTCTCCTCGTTCTGGCTGCAGGGGTCAAAGTCTCTAAAAGTGCCCTTCTCCTGTGGTGGTTGATATGAAACTGATGCTTGTGCTATCTGACCTGTCTCCTCTGTGTCGGTGCTAAGGCCTAAGTCACTGAAAGCGGCCTTCTCCTGTGCTGGCTGATATAAATGCCTGAATCTCTGCTGTGAGACCTCTCTCCTCTTTCTGGGTGCAGGGGTCAAAGTCTCTAAAAATGCCATTCTCCTGTGGTGGTTGATGTAAATCTAATGCTTGTGCTATCTGACCTGTCTCCTCTGTGTCGGTGCTAAGGCCTAAGTCACTGAAAGCGGCCTTCTCCTGTGCTGGCTGATATAAATGCCTGAATCTTTGATGTGGGACCTCTCTCCTCTTTCTGGGTGCAGGGGTCAAAGTCTCTAAAAGTGCCATTCTCCTGTGGTGGTTGATGTAAATCTGATGCTTGTGCTATCTCACCTGTCTCCTCTGTGTCGGTGCTAAGGCCTAAGTCACTGAAAGCGGCCTTCTTCTGTGCTGGCTGATATAAATGCCTGAATCTCTGGTGTGGGACATCTCTCCTTTTTCTGGGTGCAGGGGTCAAAGAAACAAAAAGTGGCCTACTCCTGTGGTGGTTGACATGATGCCTGATTCTCTGCTGTGGGACCTCTCTCCTCATTCTGGCTGCAGGGGTCAAAGTCTCTAAAAGTGCCCTTCTCCTGTGGTGGTTGATGTGAAACTGATGCTTATGCTATCTGACCTGTCTCCTCTGTGTCGGTGCTAAGGCCTAAGTCACTGAAAGCGGCCTTCTCCTGTGCTGGCTGATATAAATGCCTGAATCTCTGCTGTGGGACCTCTCTCCTCTGTGTGGCTGCAGGGGTCAAAGTCTCTAAAAGTGCCATTCTCCTGTGGTGGTTGATGTGAAACTGATGCTTGTGCTATCTGACCTGTCTCCTCTGTGTCGGTGCTAAAGCCTAAGTCACTGAAAGCGGCCTTCTCCTGTTCTGGCTGATATAAATGCCTGAATCTCTGCTGTGGGACCTCTCTCCTCCGTGTGGCTGCAGGGGTCAAAGTCTCTAAAAGTGCCATTCTCCTGTGGTGGTTGATGTGAAACTGATGCTTGTGCTATCTGACCTGTCTCCTCTGTGTCGGTGCTAAGGCCTAAGTCACTGAAAGCGGCCTTCTCCTGTGCTGGCTGATATAAATGCCTGAATCTTTGCTGTGGGACCTCTCTCCTCTTTCTGGGTGCAGGGGTCAAAGTCTCTAAAAGTGCCCTTCTCCTCTGGTGGTTGATGTGAAACTGATGCTTGTGCTATCTGACCTGTCTCCTCTGTGTCGGTGCTAAGGCCTAAGTCACTGAAAGCGGCCTTTTCCTGTGCTGGCTGATATAAATGCCTGAATCTCTGCTGTGGGACCTCTCTCCTCTTTCTGGGTGCAGGGGTCAAAGAAACAAAAAGTGGCCTACTCCTGTGGTGGTTGACATGATGCCTGATTCTCTGCTGTAGGACCTCTCTCCTCTTTCTGGCTGCAGGGGTCAAAGTCTCTAAAAGTGCCATTCTCCTGTGGTGGTGGATGTAAATCTGATGCTTGTGCTATCTGACCTGTCTCCTCTGTGTCGGTGCTAAGGCCTAAGTCACTGAAAGCGGCCTTCTCCTGTGCTGGCTGATATAAATGCCTGAATCTCTGCTGTGGGACCTCTCTCCTCTTTCTGGGTGCAGGGGTCAAAGAAACAAAAAGTGGCCTACTCCTGTGGTGGTTGACATGATGCCTGATTCTCTGCTGTGGGACCTCTCTCCTCTTTCTGGCTGCAGGGGTCAAAGTCTCTAAAAGTGCCCTTCTCCTGTGGTGGTTGATGTGAAACTGATGCTTGTGCTATCTGACCTGTCTCCTCTGTGTCGGTGCTAAGGCCTAAGTCACTGAAAGCGGCCTTCTCCTGTTCTGGCTGATATAAATGCCTGAATCTCTGCTGTGGGACCTCTCTCCTCTTTCTGGGTGCAGGGGTCAAAGTCTCTAAAAGTGCCATTCTCCTGTGGTGGTTGATGTAAATCTGATGCTTGTGCTATCTGCCGGGGTCCCATTAAATGGTGGCCTACTCCTGTGGTGGGTGATCTAAATGCATGATTCTCTGCTGTGAAAACCTCTCTCCTCCGTCTGGGTGCAGGGGTCAAAGTCTCTCAAAGTGGCCTTCGCTTGTGCTGGGTGATATGAAGCTGATGTTTGTGCCATCTGACATGGTTGCCGGGGTCCCATTAAATGGTGGCCTACTCCTGTGGTGGGTGATCTAAATGCATGATTCTCTGCTGTGAAAACCTCTCTCCTCCGTCTGGGTGCAGGGGTCAAAGTCTCTCAAAGTGGCCTTCTCTTGTGCTGGGTGATGTGAAGCTGATGTTTGTGCCATCTGACATGGTTGCCGGGGTCCCATTAAATGGTGGCCTACTCCTGTGGTGGGTGATCTAAATGCATGATTCTCTGCTGTGAAAACCTCTCTCCTCTGTCTGGGTACTGGTCCAAAATACATGAGAGTGGCCTTCTCCATTGGTGGTTGATATGAGGCATGATTCCTTGCTGTGGGACCTCTATCCTCTGTCTGGGTGCTGGTCCAAAATACATGAGAGTGGCCTTCTCCGGTGGGGGTTGATATGACGCATGATTCCTTGCTGTGGGACCTGTATCCTCTGTCTGGGTGGTGGGCCGAAATAAATGAGAGTGGCCTTCTCCGTTGGTGGTTGATATGAGGCATGATTCCTTGCTGTGGGACCTGTATCCTCTGTCTGGGTGCTGGTCCAAAATAAATGAGAGTGGCCTTCTCCGGTGGGGGTTGATATGACGCATGATTCCTTGATGTGGGACCTCTCTCCTCTGTCTGGGTGCTGGTCCAAAATAAATGTGAGTGGCCTTCTCAGTTGGTGGTTGATATGACGCATGATTCCTTGCTGTGGGACCTGTATCCTCTGTCTGGGTGCTGGTCCGAACTAAATGAGAGTGGACTTCTCCGGTGGTGGTTGATATGACGCCTTATTCCTTGCTGTGGGACCTGTATCCTCTGTCTGGATGCTGGTCCAAAATACATGAGAGTGGCCTTCTCCGGTGGTGGTTGATATGAAGCATGATTCCTTGCTGTGGGACCTGTATCCTCTGTCTGGGTGCTGGTCCCAAATAAATGAGAGTGGCCTTCTCCAGTGGTGGATGACGCATGATTCCTTGCTGTGGGACCTCTCTCCAACTGATATTGGTTAATTTTTATTTATTTTATTTTATTTTAATTAATTTCCCTATCTACATTTGTTTGCAGGGGATTTACCTACATTTTGCTGCCTTTTGCAGCCCTCTAGCCCTTTCCGGGAGTCTTTTACAGGCTTTTTAGTGCCCAAAAGTTCGGGTCCCCATTGACTTCTATGGGGTTCGGGTTCGGGATGAAGTTCGGGTTGAGTTCGGATCACGAACCCGGACATTTTCCGGAAGTTCGGCCGAACCTCTCGAACCCGAACATCCAGGTGTTCGCTCATCTCTAGTAGTAACGCATTCCCTATTAATTCAGCAGCAGCAGCACTCTCCCTGCTCTCACTAACATGCAGCTTCAGAATGAATCTAAGATGGAGGGTCTGGGCGGGAGGGTATGCTGATTGGCTGGAATGTGTCTGCTGACTGTGAGGTACAGGGTCAAAGTTTGTTCAATTATGATGTATAGGGGGCGGACTGAACATCGCATATGTTCGCCCGCCGTGGCGAACGCGAACATGCGATGTTCGCCGGCGAATAGTTCGGGACATCTCTATCTGCCACTAATTCAGCAGAGGAAAATGGGAATTTTCAGCTTCTAAATCAACATTTAAAACTTACCAACTGTTTTCCCATTAACTTCAATGTTAAAAACTCCACCTTGTGCACGCTGTGTAAAATGTTTATTTCAGTAGCTGATTTGAAAAATACCTGAGAAGTGACAAGTTACTTCTTGGGAGCAGATTCGATAGAGAAGTTTGTAGAAGTTAATGGGGAATCAGAGAAGCCTCAACCACATACTCTTCTAAAGCTCTTGCAAAATCTCCTCTAAAACCTCCACAAAATTAGAAATCTACCACCAAAACAACCTGTTTTCAGCTAGTAATCTACTACTGATCTGCTACTCATTTTTCTGCCAGTGATTTTGCCATGTCAAAGCATTTTTTCTAATTAGCTACTGAAAATAACTTCTACTATTTTACACCGTATGCACAAGGTGGAGTTTTTAACATTAAACTCTACACAAAATATGTAATTGTTAAATTTCATCTCCAGTTTGCTTTAATTCCTGTGGAACAACAAAGTGTCTAAAATCAGTTTTGAATAATTTATGGCAAGGCCATATGATTTTAGGATTCAAGACAATATGATTACAGGATCTGACTACATAGTTTTTTTTTTTTTTTTTGCAGTCTGTAACCATAGAGACAAACAGATCCATACTGTACCTTCAGACATGCAATGACAAAATGTTTTATTTAAAGTTGTTATACCATGACTAATGTAAAAATTAAAAATCAGACATCATATAGTACATGACCATCTCTAGAGTCAGCCCTATACTGCACAAGGATCCAGAGATCTTCAATTTGTTCTGTTAGATTTACTTCAAGTGTCTTTTCTACTGTAGGTAAGGGGGTGTATCCATTCTGCTTCAGCTTACTCCCTTTCATAACTCCGGAGGCAGTTAAAGGACAAAACTTAGAATGTATGGCCATATCATCCAGACAATAAAATAGGAGGTAGAATAAACAGCAGGTAGAACTATACAGATACACTGAATAACTCAAAATTTTGAATTACAAGCAATCACTAAAGTAGTCAGATGGTTTGGCATACCATACATTTTGTGGGACAACCCATTTAAGACTTTTGCATCAACACCTTTTTCTTTTTAGATACATTCAGACAACAAAATTTGATTTGTAAATGTTTTTTTCTGTTTTATAAGCAATGTAAAAAGTATAGATGGAACTTCAGTGCATAATAAAAACGAAATCCTGAGCTCTCTTTTATACTGCATTTTTTTCTTACAAACGTCCAAGATACTAGTTAAAAAATTAGCTGGATTTTCATACTTCAATGAGCTTTCTCTGTAATATAAACACAAGGGACACTAAGGCATTTAAATGTACTACTATAAAATAGTTTTGCAAATTGTTTATCAGTTGTAGAAAAAGGTATATAGATCAGAAATGCAAACAAGGAAGAAAATTTAATTGAAGAGAAAATACAGTTCCATTTAAACATTGCTATTTTTTCTACCCCAAAAGTTAAATTAAAATTTGGTAATTGCTGGCTTTTCCATGCACTTACTATGTGCAAATTTATAAAATATTTTCCCTGTCTCATCTAATTACAGTTGCAAGCTGCTTTAGCAGTAATCCACGACAAAAATAAATATAAGTATATATAATCTAATTACAAATAAATTACCTTATTGAAGATTTTGTTTAGAATATTTTGGTATTTTACCATTCTTTTTTCCCTCTACCATACATGTGCATAAGTATAGGTGATTGATGTTCATTGTGATAATACATGAAATGAAATGAGGCAAATTGTTTTCCTGATCGTGCTTTTATGTGCCCATTTCTCTGAAAACAAAACTAGAAATGAAGACACAAAGATGCAGCAATTATTTATGCTGTGAATATCAATTAAAGGGGTTGTATAGTTCAGAAACCCATTTCAAATGCCCCATTAGGGCATTCTAAGCTAATAGGGGAATTCACAGATCAGAACATCTCTTTCCCTCTGCAGGACTGATTCTGTACTGTACATACATTATACATGTGGAGCAGATCTGCAATTTTAATAAGTACATTGTAATTGCTTCTGTCTCCTAGGATGGCATTGCCATAAAGTTAATTCCATGTTTATAAAAAAATATGGGATTCCCAGTAGTTAGTCAATCTTTGATTACCAAATGTAACAGGGTGCTTTCAATAAAAAAGGATTGTAAGGCTATAGTCAGGTTTCTGAATGCAGTTTTGGAAACCAAAATCAGGAGTGGTTCATAAAAGGAGAGAATGTATTAGGCCTCTTGCACACGGGCGTCATGTTTGACGCCCGGATAAGATGCGGGTGCGTTGCGGGAATCGCCGCGATTTTTCCGCGCGTGTGCTAACGTTTGTAGTGCGTTGAGCACGCGCGTGAAAAAATCCGCATGCTTGGTACCCAGACCCGAAGTCAGACTTCATCACTGAAGTCTGGTTTCGGGATGAGTATTCTGTGTGTGTAATTATTTTCCTTTATAACATAGTTATAAGGGAAAATAATCGCATTCTAATTACAGAATGCAATACCCGGGCTTGAAAGGGTTGTACAATAAAGAGTTAACTACCTTCTCCCATGCGCAGAGCCTCAGAACGTCGCCTCTCTGATAGTTTGGCTGCTTGAGGACCTGTGGTGACGTCACAGGGTCACATGGTCCAATCATAGAGCATTTGAGTGGACCATGTGACCCATGTGATCTCTGTGACATCACGGCAGGTCCTTCATCGAACAACAGATGTTCGATGAAGGACCTGCCGTGATGTCACAGGATCACATGGGTCACATGGTCCACTCAAATGCTTCTATGATTGGACCATGTGACCCTGTGACGTCACCACAGGTCCTCAAGCAGCCAAACTATCAAGAGAGACGACGCTCTGGGGCTCTGCGCTGCACAATGGGAGAAGGTAAGTTAACTCTTTATTATTTTTAACCCTTTCAAGCCCGGGAACATTGCATTCTGTAATTAGAATGCGATTATTTTCCCTTATAACTATGTTATAAAGGAAAATAATAACGATCGGGTCCCCATCCCGATCGTATCCTAGCAACCATGCGGGAAAATGGCAACGCATCCGCACATGATTGCGGATGCTTGCGATTTTCCCGCATCCCCATTCACTTCTATGGGGCCTGCGTTGCGTGAAAATCGCAGAATATAGAACATGCTGCGATTTTCACGCAACGCAAAAGTGATGCGTGAAAATCACCGCTCATGTGCACAGCCCCATAGAACTGAATGGGTCAGGATTCAGTGCGGGTGCAATGCGTCCTCCTCACGCATTGCACCCGCGCGGAAAACTCGCCCGTGTGAAAGGGGCCTTAAGGATAAATACAACTTCACCTCTTTTTTAAGCCACTTCAAAAACAGCATCAAGAAACCTGTGGTCAGACTCTACCACCTTTAATTTCCAATTAATTCAGATTTGAATAAAGTTCTGATTAAATTTATACTTATTCTATAATGCTATTTTCTTCTTAAGCAATGTACATGCTATATACATAGAAATGAATAAATAAATAAATAAATACACATGCATGAACATAAACATGACTATATCTACATAAGCTTGCCAGTAATCATTTTGGCAAAAAAAGAAAACCCTAACCACAAGAGATAATTGCAAAAAAGAATAATAATGTAATGAAACTGTAGATTTTACAAATACATTTACAGAATAAGTAAATCATATACATTAAAACTAACATGGGATGAGGAAATTGCAGAAAATAAAATCAAATTTACCTGAACTCATACTTACTTATTGATTCACATTAAGTGCAAGGTAAAGAACCATTTCCCTAAGGCTAGTTTCACACTAGCGGCAGGGGAGTCCGTCAGGCTGTTCCGGTGGGTGAACAGCCTGTTGGATCCATCCTGCCGCTAGTTCACTTGTGCCCCCAGACTGCCACTCCATCCCTATTGACTATAATGGTGGCGGAGTTCCGTCAGAGGCACGGCAGTGCCTGGCGAGAGGCCGCCGGACTAAAAGTACTGCATGTCCTACTTTTAGTCTAGCGGAATCTCACCGTACATTGCAGCCAGAACTCCACCCCTGCCCCCATTATAGTCAATGGGGATGGAGGGGCAGTCCGGGGGCAGATATGAACTAGCGGCAGGACGGATCCGATACGCTGTTCACCCAACAGAACAGCCTGACGGACTCCCCTGCCGCTAGTATGAAAATAGCCTAAAGGATGCAGACAAGCCACAATGCTACATGAGGTAAGATACTGATACATGAGGTCAAATATTGATCAAAAGCCATTCATTCTCCTACCATTCAAAAGGGGTTATGGCTATTTCATATTATAATTGCACACCAAAAACTTCTATAAGGTGATGGTCACAAAGTTATGTGTAGTGTTTCATGCTAGCTTACATTACATGCTATCAGTACTGTGTGGTGCACTTAGACGGTGTTGGGCAGCTTGCTTGATCTAAGCCAATGAAGCAAACTAATGAGGACCTTTGATACAGGTTGTCCTCAAATGTCGATTAATACCTCACCCATCTCAATAATTGACTACATTCCTTTTAATTTATTATAACATGCTCTAAAATTCTGATATTGTAATTTTTAATGGTTGCTCAATATTTCTGCACCTGGACATTGCAGCTATATAATTTTAACCATTTGGAATGACAGCCACAATTTATTTAAAGTGGAATGCTGGACTGTTCCCATATTGTACATTGTACATTTTCATGTTTTATAATAAGAGGTCATTAAATTATTATAGTATTATAATGTATGGAAAAATATAATTGGTGCATTTTAGTAAATAGCATTTTTTGAACATGTTGAAATTGAACTGGCTTATAAAACCGAGGTGAGTGAGAAAACAAGGAATTCCCTTTTAATCTTAGATATATAAATTACACTAAATAAGTTCAAGAGTGAGATCCCAATAGAAATATGAACACTTAATAATAGTTCACTGAAATGTATTGAAAGTCAAATTACTGATCTACAATAGAATTTAATTATTGACACCGATCTCTAAAGATTCTAATCAGAGGTTAAATAAAAGCTATAAAAAAGGATAAGCAAAATAATTGCTACTGAGTATTAATACAGTACATTGCATGTGTGATCTTATTTTCAGTTTGCAACTTCTTACAGTTCTTGCTATCATTCACTAACTCACATTATACTAAGTTTGAAGCTCTATTATTTATTTTACTGACTTATATAGCACTGACATATTCTGCAGTGCTTCACAGACATTATCATCAACTAAAGGAAGTGCTAATTTCATTAAAAAGAATACCTTACTGATTGCTAATTCAAAAGGCTGAAGCTACCTAAGGCATTTATATACTAGTGTAACTCAAAATAGTGAATAAAATAAGAAAAAATATGGAGATTCATCATTACTAGGGTAAAGGAAAATGTGAGGATTTGTCCACACCAATCAGTAGGAGCAGCATTCTGATTGGTTGCTCTGGTTAACTTCTCTGAATTTTGGAATTTTTATTTATAACTCCCATCAAATGTTTCAATATGAAACATTTATCTTTCATGTCTTTTTTTTTATAACTTTGTTATGCTTTATATGATATTGTTTTTGCACATTAAAAATAAAATGTTGGTAAGTCAATAACTACTATATTTTTAATGCATGCAAAAAATAGGCAAACCTTTAAAACTGTAATTTCCCGAGACATGCAAGCAAGGAAAGTAATATTGTAGTACCAACTTATCTGTCTTGTGGAAACACAGATCAATTCCTCATAATATGGGAGAGTGGGTTACCTACTGGCGGACTGACCATGGACTTTAAATATGTCATGGGTTCACATTTAACTCTGCAATGACGTTTCTGAATGTTCTTAGAGAGTTAGAAACTGTATAGCTGTGGAATCGGGGAGCCCATTGTCAGTGACAGCAAAGCATCCCATTAATAAAGCAGAAACATTACTGTGTTTAAGTGCTTACTGAGCAGTGTGTATGCAGATTAGGCTTCCTGCCCCAATCCTAGCAATCATGTATTTTCAGGGTACAGAGTAAGTGCACAAGCTTCTGAGTCTGAATAAACCCAGATCAGCTCTGAAGTGAGGCTCAACAGGCTTGCTAAAACCTCTGGGCACTGAATTCCCCCTGTAACTAGGGCTAGTATGTCAGCCAAGATAACAGCAGAAATCAGCAATAAAAAAAAATGCAATGGTGTAATGTTCCCGCAATTGTGTTATATGACTTTAAGTGGGGCACAATGTGTAACATAAAAAAGATTAAAACAATAATAACCACTAGACCACTCTGTATCTTCTAGCCCTGCCTCTGGCAACCATCAATAATATATCCCTACATTTAAAAAAAACTATAATAGAAAAAGGATATAATTTAGAAAAGTGCTAATGTGCTAAAGTATTTTCCCCTTTTTAACATTTTACTGAGTATAAAAAAATATTAAAAACAAAAAAAAGGAAAAAATGGCATCAAAATAATAATATAACAGAAAAATGCCTTAAAATTATTTAAATAACCTAACAGAAAAAAAGCTATGCCTTTTGAAGGCACATGTACTAAGGGAACATTAAATATGTCTGGGTAGGAAGGGGAGTAAAGCCTCTTTCAGACAGGCATCACGGGTGAGGGCCGGATGCGATGCGGGAGCATTGCAGGAAATCGACGCGAGTAGGGATGCAATTTCAGTCAGTTTTGACTGCGATCGCATTCCGTTGCTCAGTTTTTTCCATGTGAGTGCAATGCGTTTTGCATCCGCGTGAGAAAATGCTGAATGTGGGTTAGGTTAGGTGCTGTGCAGATTTTATTATTTTACCTAATAACATGGTTATAAAGGAAAATAATAGCATTCTTAATACAGAGTGCTTACTTAAAGGGGTTCTGCAGTTTGTTTAAACTGATGTGATCTATCCTCTGGATAGATCATCAGCATCTGATCGGCGGGAGTCCAACACCCGGGACCCCCGCCGATCAGCTGTTTGAGAAGGCAGCGGCGCTTCTGGAGCGCCGTGGCTTTCTCACTGTTTACCGCATCATTTTCTTTCTTCTTCTTTGAGGACCTGCAAAAGGACCTTTGATGACGTAATCACCACTTCTTGAGCGCGGTGACGTCAGCATAGGTCCAGCTTAATGAAGATAGAAGGACCTTCTATCTTCATTCAGCAGGACCTGCGCTAACGTCACCGTGCTGACCACGTGGTGAGCACGATTATGTCATCAAAGGTCCTTTTGCAGGTCCTCAAAGAAGAAAGAAGATGATGCCCGGCTGTGCGATCAATTGGATGGGGTGAGTTAGTTTTTTTTTTTTTTAACCCCTTAAGCCACATTTAAGTAAGCATTCTGTATTAAGAATGCTATTATTTTCCTTTACAACCATGTTATAAGGGAAAATAATACAGTAAATTCAATTTTATCAATTTACTTACATCTTCTAGCAACCATGCATGAAAATCACATTGCATCTGTACTTGCTTGCGGATGCTATGCAAAAAAATTTAGAACATGCTGTGATTTTAACCCAATGCACTAGTGATGCGTGAAAATTACCGCTCATGTACACAGCCCCATTGAAGTGAAAGGGTCCGGATTCAGTGCGGGTGCAATGCATTCTTGCCCGTGTGAAAGGGGCCTAAATGGCCTGGTTTTGAACTGGTTATAAATAGTTCTAAATGAAAGGCAGCATTAAATGAGCGGTGGAATGAAAAATGAAAAATATACATTTAAAGTGATTATAAAAATCTACTTATTCCTTATACAGTAACATACAGTATTTAGTTTAGCAATAATTATTTGCGATGTGTAAAAAAATATAAAAAAATGTCAGCCACTTTGCAAAACACTACTAATGTAAGCAATCAAAGGAAATCTTTATGCTTCTAGCAAAATGGCGAAAGGCCAACATTCTTTTATGTGTAATTCTTAAAATCCCTTTCATCAGGTGATTATGAGCATGAATATCCTAAAAATGAAGCACATGCTGGTTTATTAAAGATTTGGGAATGATTTTTTATCTTCAACTTTAAAAATATAAATTTATAAAGCATCAATAAAGCAACAATAAATTAAAACACAATTAGAATACATTTAAATGAGGCAATGCAAAGCTATGTAACCTATTCTGATAATACTTGATATGCTTTTGTTGTATAATATATTCATTGCATAACCAGTCATTTATTTTACGATCCAGATTACGAAATATTGCAAGAATACCAAACTTAGATTATGATAAGTGAACATGAGATAAATGTGTCCAGAGTTTTTACCAATCTGTAAATTTGCTGCATATTCCAGTGTTGTACTAATCTTTATACCGAAAGACAAGTACAAAATAAATGTATTACTGCATTTATAAAGCAACAAAGATATTTTATAACCTTAGTAGGAATGAGCGAACCCGGTGAAGTTCAGGACCCGAACTTGACCCGAACACTGAACTCGGACCCTATTAAAGTCAATAGGGACCCGAACTTCACTTTATTATAATGTGGTTATAACAGAAAATAATAGCATTCTGAAGATAGAATGCTAAATAAAATGGCCATTGAGAGGTTAAAAATAATTAAAAATATTCACCTTATCCATTTTATTGTGCAGCCAGTATCCTCTTTATTCTCCAGGACCTGCAAAAGTACCTGCGGTGACGTCACCGCCTTTACCATGTGGTGAGTGCGGTGACGTCATCACAGGTCCTGCTGAGTGAAGATAGAAAGATCTTCTATCTTAATTCAGCAGGACCTGCAATGACATCACAGCGCTCCCCAAGTGGTGAGCGCGGTGACGTCACCGCAGGTCCTTTTACAGTTCCTGAAGAATGAAGAGGATACCGGCTGCACAATCAAATGGATAAGGTGAGTATTTTTTAATATTTTTAACCTCTTTTAACCTTTTGGCATTTTACTTAGCACTCTGTCTTAAAGGGGTTGTCCCATCTCAGACAATCGCTGGGACCCTCACCTATATTGAGAATGGAGCCCCGAAAGTGAAGGAGGGTGCACTGCGCAGGAGCAGCCGCCCCCCATTCATTTTTTATGGGGCCGGTGAATATAGCCGAGCGCTGGCTCGGCTATTTCCGTCGGCCCCATAGAAATGAAGGGAGCATGGGCCATGCATGCATGTTATGCTCCCATTCACTTCTATTGGAGCAGAGCTTTGTGGAAATCTGGGGTCCTCCAGCCACAGCTCTCCCCGCTCCATTCTCGATATAGGTGCGGGTCCCAACAGTAGGACTCACACCTATCAGACAATGGGAGCATATCCTAGCGATATGCCCCCATTGTCTGAGATGGCAATACCCCTTTAACCAATTGAAGACCACAGGTTTATACCCCCCTAGTGACCAGGCCCTTTTTTACAAATCCGCACTACACTACTTTCACCGTTTATTGCTCGGTCATAAAACTTACCACCCAAATGAATTTTACCTCCTTTTCTTCTCACTAATAGAGCTTTCATTTGGTGGTATTTTATTGTTGCTGACATTTTTACTTTTTTTGCTATTAATAAAAATGTAACGACATTTTTGCAAAAAAATGACATTTTTCACTTTCTGTTGTAATTTTTTTTTTAAAAAACTACATTTCTATATAAATTTTTCAAAAAATGTATTGTTCTACATGTCTTTGATAAACAAAATTCCAATGAGTGTATATTTATTGGTTTCGGTAAAAGTTATAGCGTTTACAAACTATGGTGCAAAATAGTGAATTTCTGCATTTTGAAGCAGCTCTGACTTTCTGAGCACCTGTCATGTTTCTTCAGGTGCTAGAATGTCAGGATAGCATAAATACCCCCCAAATGACACCATTTTAGATAGAAGACACCCCAAAGTATTCGCGGAGGGGCATGGTGAGTTTATGTATCTTTCATTTTTTTTCACAAGTTAGTGGAAAAAGACACTTTCTGAGGAAAAAAAAATAATAATAATAATAAAGTTTCCATTTCTGCTAACTTCTGGAAAAAATAAAATAAAATCTCAGATGGACTCACTATGCCCCTCAGTGAATACCTTGGGGTGTCTACTTTCCGAAATGGGGTCATTTGTGGGGTGTGTTTACTGTTCTGGCATTTTGGGCGGGGCTAAAGGTACTCATTGGAATTTGGGCCCCTTTGCGCACCCAGGCTGCAAAAAAGTGTCACACACGTGGTATCGCCGTACTCAGGAGAAGTAGGGCAATATGTTTTGGGGTGTATTTTTACAGATACCCATGCTGGGTGAGAGAAATATCTCTGTAAATTGTCAACTTTGTATAAAAAAATTTAAAAAGTTGTTGTTTACAGAGATATTTCTCACACAAAGTATGGGTATATATAAAAATACACCTCAAAACACATTGCCCTACTTCTCCTGAATACGACGATACCACATGTGTGACACTTTTTTGCAGCCTGGGTGCGAAAAGGGGCCCTAATTCCAATGAGTACCTTTAGGATTTCACAGGGCATTTTTACGCATTTGGATTCCAGACTTCTTCTCAGGCTTTAGAGACCCCTAAAATGCCAGGACAGTATAAATACCCCACAAGTGACCCCATTTTAGAAAGAAGACACTCCAAGGTATTCCGTGAGGGGTATGGTGAGTTCATGTAAAATTTTATTTTTTGTCACAAGTTAGTGGAATATGAGACTTTAAAAAAAATATATATATATATCAATTTCCGCTAACTTGTGCCAAAAAAAAAAAAAATTCTGTGAACTCGACATGCCCCTCAAGAAATACCTCGGGGTGTCTTCTTTCCAAAATGGGGTCACTTGTGGGGTATTTATACTGCCCTGGCATTTTAGGGGCCCTAAAGCGTGAGAATCCAAATGCGTAAAAATGCCCTGTGAAATCCTAAAGGTACTCATTGGTTTTAGGGCCCCTTTGCACATCTTGGCTGCAAAAAATTGTCACACATGTGGTATTGCCGTTCTCAGGAGAAGTAGGGCAATGTGTTTTGGGGTGTATTTTTACATATACCCATACTGTGTGTGAGAAATATCTCTGTAAATGACAACTTTTTAAAAAATTTTATACAAAGTTGTCAATTTAAAGAGATATTTCTCTCACCCAGCATGGGTATATGTAAAAATACACCCCAAAACTCATTGCCCTACTTCTCCTGAGTACGGAGATACCACATGAGTGACACTTTTTTGCAGCCAACATGCGCAAAGGGGCCCATATTCCAATGAGTACCTTTTATGAGGGCATTTTTACGCCATTTTCTTCTCACGCTTTAGGGCACCTAAAATGCCAGGGCAGTATAAATACCCCACATGTGACCCCATTTTGGAAAGAAGACACCCCAAGGTATTCCGTGAGGGGTATGTCGAGTTCACAGAAGATTTTTTTTTTTGGCACAAGTTAGCGGAAATTGAGTTTTTATTGTTTTTTCTCACAAAGTCTCCATTTCCGCTAACTTTTGACAAAAAGTTCAATTTTTCACGGACTTACTATGCCCCTCAGCGAATACCTTGGGGTGTCTTCTTTCCAAAATGGGGTCATTTGTGGGGTGTTTGTACTGTTCTGGCATTTTGGGCGGGGCTAAATTGTGAGCAGCCATGTAAAAGCTAAAGGTACTCGTTGGAATTTGGGCCCCTTTGCGCACCCAGGCTGCAAAAAAAGTGTCACTCATGTAGTATCGCCGTACTCAGGAGAAGTAGGGCAATGTGTTTTGGGGTGTATTTTTACATATACCCATGTTGGGTGAGAGAAATATCTCTGTAAATTGACAACTTTGTATAAATTTTTTTAAAAAGTTGTCATTTACAGAGATATTTCTCACACAAAGTATGGGTATATGTAAAAATACACCCCAAAACACATTGCCCTACTTCTCCTGAGAACGGCGATACCACATGTGTGACACTTTTTTGCAGCCAAGATGCGCAAAGGGGCCCAAATTCCAATGAGTACCTTTAGGATTTCACAGGGCATTTTTACGTATTTGGATTCTCACGCTTTAGGACCCCTAAAATGCCAGAGCAGTATAAATACCCCACAAGTGACCCCATTTTGGAAAGAAGACACCCCAAGGTATTCCGTGAGGGGCATGGCGAGTTCACAGAAAAAAAAAAAATTTGGCACAAGGAAATTGATATATATTTTTTTTTTTTACAAAGTCTCATATTCCACTAACTTGTGACAAAAAATAAAATTTTACATGAACTCACCATACCCCTCACGGAATACCTTGGGGTGTCTTCTTTCTATACTGGGGTCACATGTGAGGTTTTTGTACTGCCCTGGAATTTGAGGTTCTCCGCAATCATTACACGTATGGCCAGCATTAGGAGTTTCTGCGATTCTCCTTATATTGAGCATACGGGTAATGAGATTTTTTTTTTCCGTTCAGCCGCTGGGCTGAAAAAAAAATGAACGGCACAGATTTTTTTATTCGCATCGATCAATGTGGATGAAAAAATCTCTGCCAAAATCAGTGACTGCGGCGAGGTGGGCTGGGCGCTAGCTACCTAACAAGTAGCTAACTAACTGGCGGTGATAAGGGACCCTTATGCCCTATTCACACGTCCGCAATTCTGTTTGCGGAACGGAATTGCGGACCCATTCATTTCTATGGGGACAGACTTTGTCCCGCTCAGATCCGGAATTACGGATCGGCGCTTCCGGGTCTGCACTTCCGTTCCGCAAAAGTATAGAACATGTCCTATTTTTGTCCGCAATTGCGGACAAGAAAAGGCATTTTCTATATAGTTCTGGCAATGTGCGGATCTGCAAAATGCGGAAAGCACATTGCCGGTGTCCGTATTTTGCGGATCTGTAGATCCATGGATCCGCAGATGCATGGATCCGCAAAACACATACGGACGTCTGAATGAGCCTTACAGGGGGGTGATTAGTGACAGGGGGGGTGGCAGGGGGTGATCAGTGGGGGTGACATGGGTGATCAGGGGTTAATCAGTGATGGAGGGGTGGGGGGCTTTGGGGGTGTGTAGTGATTGGTGCACTTTACCTATGTTTCCTCTGGTGGTCCCAGACAAAGGGACCACCAGACGAGCAGACCGCAGGCATATCAGACGCTGTTTACAAAACAGCGTCTGATATGCGATTTAAATGCGTTTTTTTCCGAATCTACAGCCTGCCAGCGCATGATCAGCGCTGGCAGGCTGTAGTTTCAGTTGTCCCGGCTCTGATCGCATGAACGTGCGCGACACGACGCGCGCGCGTTCATGCGAAATCTCGCGTCTCGCGAGATGACGCCGATAGGCGGCAGTGAGACCTGAGAGAGCCGCCGCACTGACGCCCATCGGCGTTAGCGTGGCGGCAAGTGGTTAAGAATTATATTATTTTCCGTTATAACCATGTAGCGGAAAATAATAAAATCACCCAAACTCCGAACCCGAATTTCAGTGAAAAAGTCCAGTTCGGAATTGGCTCAACCCTAAATCTTAGCAATGAGAGTGAAATAGGCATCTCCGCTAGTGACAGAATTGTCGTCCCAAGGGAAATTATTAAACATAACTATATAACATGCTTAACACAACTAGATATTTCCAGCTACTGTCTTTCAGAGTATATGCTGGGGGAGAAAAAACGCCAAATAAAAAGCATGCATTTCTTTTGTGACCCCAAACAAGTATGTATTGATCTGTACCATGAAAGATTGATCATGTATATTGTTTTAGATTCCGGTCAAAATAAAGCCCTGCATTGGGGGTGAATTCGCCACCGTTATAAAGAGGCGCAGGCCGCTACATAACTTCGGAGGATCCACCGTGGCTTCTAAATGTAAGACAGCTTCTAAGTTCTGAGCTTTCTTATATATGTTTTTTTTTTCAACAGTATTTTTAATTGTGTTTTTAGTATATTTAAAATTACAATGTATCTCGATTATATTTGCAATAAATATTAATAAACATAACTTTAACAGCAATTTCATTGGTTTGTCGTTTTAACATTAGAACAATTAAAAGGTTGGGCATGCTGATATGAGATTTTAAGAGTATCAGTGGATAATAATTATAGGACAAATATGCATACAAAAATTTATTAACCTTAATATTAATTATAACTAATATTCTTAATTATGTATGTGTATGTGTTCATGACCATCCATGTATAATATGATTTGAGGTACACCCACACATACATATAAGTTCAACACACACACATATACATGCACATACACATTATACTCGTATAGTGTACATATATGTGTATGCACATATACCCACGTACATGTCCTACACACACATGTTATTGGAACATATATAAAACATATATAAAGAATTAGTTTGGTGTACTATTTTGGTAATTCGGATTCCATAGAAACCAATAATTTTTTATTTTAATCAAGGATAGTGAATATGAAGCGTATTTAATCTCCGTGTTGTATGCTTGTGTTACTGATGACTACACTTCTGTGATGGTAGGACTCTCTGGGTTTTTCCATTTTTGTGCTAAGAGGCTTCTTGCTGCCAGTATTATATGGGACCCCACTGTTTTAAATCCGTCTTGGAATTGGTTGCTTTGTTAGGAAACATAAGGCAAAGTCTGGAGATGGTTGTGCTTTCTTATATTTAAACCGTTAGCTAAGCCTTAAATAGGTGTAGTATATGGTAAATGAGATGGGCCTTCAACGCCACACCACACCCACTTTTTATACCTGGGCAGGGAAAAGTCACAGATTGCATCGCAAAGGACCTTTGTGCTGCAATCTGCACCAGAAATATGCCTGATATAGGCATATTTTTGTTTAATAAATAACCCCATTTATGTCTTATTTTATTCATCAGTCTCATGTGTAATCAAGGGGGAAATTAATACAAGGACATTAAACCAAGCATATCTGTACAAGGGGGTATTCACTCTACCATATGTATGTTGTGATACGTAAAATATGGATGACATCCATGTGAAATGGGTCCATGGTCCATATTTGTGGCCTATAATAGAACATGCTCGATGTTTTACAGAATGGACACATGTATGCAGAAAGCACACAGAAGATATCCGTGTGCTTTCTACATCCGTATGTCCATTCTGCAAAAGACAGAACATGTCCTATATCTGGCCACAAAATGCTGTTCTCTGACCCACTAAAGTGAACAGGTACAAAATAAAAAAGCGGATACAACACAGGCGTTAGTCGGATGTCATCTATATTTTGTGTCTCTGCGTTTTGCGTACTGCAAAATATATAGGGTCGTGTGAATGTACCCTTAAGTCTTTGTTTAAAATGTTACTGTACTTTCCAGAGTAAACAGATTTAGTTTAAACATTGTTGGTAGATAGAGATGTCACGAACATAAAATTTTCCATTGGCGAACGCGAACTTCCGCAAATGTTCACGAACGGGCGAACAGGGCAAACCGCCATAGACTTCAATAGACAGGAAAATTTTCTTTCCGGACACAATAGTGATGGAAAAGTTGTTTTAAGGGGACTAACACCTGGACTGTGGCATGCCGGAGGGGGATCCATGGCAAAACTCCCATGGAAAATTACGTAGTTGATGCAGAGTGTGGTAAGTTGAATTTGCGATGCGATTAATATAACCTGCATTAATCGCATTGCGAATTCAACTTAGAGCTGCGTTCCTAATGGTTGTATTGCTAGAATATAACGAAGATTGAGAACATAGTGCTATATTCTCAATGTTCGTTATATAATTCTAGCAATTCAACCAATGGGAACCCAGTTCTAAGTTGAATTCACAATGCGATTAATATAACCTGCATTAATCGCATTGCGATTAGAGCTGGGTTCCTAATGGTTGTATTGCTAGAATATAACAAATATTGAGAATATATAGGGCTATATTCATGAATTTGTGATATTTGTTATCTTTGTCAATTCTAGCAATACAACCATTAGGAACTTCCGCTCTAAGTTGAATTCGCAATGCGAGTATATGTTCGCATTGCGAATTCAACTTGAGCTGAGTTCCTAATGGTTGTTTCTAAAATATAACGAAAATTGAGAATATAGTGCTATATTCGTGATATTCGTTATATTCTACCAATGCAACCATTAGGAACTCAGCTCTAAGTTGATTTCGCAATACAATTAATACAGGTTATATTAGTCGCATTGTGATTACAACTACTAACACTGCAGCTTCAGAATGAATCTAAGATGGATGCCATCCTTGCTTTTTAATAGGAGGTGGGAGGGTCTGGGTGGGAGGGTATGCTGATTGGTTGGAATGTGTCTGCTGACCGTGAGGTACAGGGTCAAAGTTTGCTCAATGATAAAGTATAGGGGAGAACCGTTCGCCGGCGAATAGTTGGGGACATCACTATTGGTAGATACAAAGATATATTTTACATTTCATAATTTATTTAATTATTTGCTGTATATAAATAAGAAAAGCATCATTTATCATACATCAAGAGAATCATTTTAACAGTTCATAAAATGTAATGCAAGTGTTTTTTTCCAAGGGATTTATATTGCTACTATTGCTATTGTGCTATTGATTGTACTTCATGGAAAATGCTACAGTAGTGCTTTCTTTGTGTTCATAAGTAACATAAGATTATGAAGTGTTATAGATTCTTGGTATGTATGGACATGGATAAATAATGAATGGGTCGCTAACTGTCAAATGAGATTCAATGTAAATCAATGTTATATTATATATGTGTAACAGCAGTAAATGGTCACCGATGCTCCCCTACTCACTGCCGCAGTCTTGGCTCATGTTCTCCCTGGCTGCCTCTCACTGCAGTTTCTTTCCAGCCACATGCTCAGGATGTCTTTCAACCTGCTTCCTGTAGCGCAAATGTTAAAAGGCTGGCGCGCGTCACTTTCTGGAAATTAAAAGGTCAGCATATGTGATCTATTCTGACCAATCCCAGGCTTCCTGCGCCTATATTAAGTGCTCCAACCCTCTTACCAGTTGCCTGAGAGTCATAAGTCCTTGTGTCCTGCTAAGGTCTCCATTCATACGTTCCAGTGTTCCTGAACACTCCACCCGGGTCTGCCTTCTGGATTCTGCTACCTGTCTGATCACTGCCTATTCTTTTTTGACTCTCCTGTTGCTGACCTTGATTGCCTGACCTGTATCTGTGCAGCCTGCCCTGACCTTTTGCTTGTACAACTATGCCTTTGCTTTACCCCTCTGCCCTGCACTGTCGCTCCTGGTTGCGACTCGGTCTGATGACTACCATCTCTGGTGCCTTGCACTCATACCCTCTGGTCCACCTAGGCCAGCTACTTCGTGTGTCAACCCTCCTTAAGAGGAAGCAACCTGGTGTTCTCCTTGGGAAAAACTACCCCCACCATCTGGGGTTCTGCGAAGAACGAGGGGTTCCCTTAGACAATGCCCTTCAAGGAGGAATGTTTGGATAAAAATCAATTAAGCCTACTGTGGTAATCTTGTTTACCACATCTACTGCTACTTGGCCAGTAGCCACCATTTAATGCCTAATCCGATTATGGAATTTCACCATATGATAATGTATATATATCCTTAAATTGGTTGTCAGGAGCATGACAATGTATTCAGTATACTTCAATGGCTTGCAAGCCACACAAATAATTTCTAAAGTGTACCTCTGAAATATGGCAAGACAGGAAATTCACAGCAAAAAAAGTGGAGCACTTATGTGACTACAACCATCAATGAATATTATAAGCAGCTTGATTAATCCAGTTTCAAACTACTCTATTGCCACTCACCTGATGACCCCAGCTTCTCTGCCACCAGCTGCTGATCATTTTAGTTGTCATGGCAACCAGTACCATCTAATGAGTTCAGTCATGGTGGCCTATATCAAGAAGAATCTGGCATAAACCTTTCCCTGTGCATTTAAATGGGTTGTCCAACCTTTTTAATTAATGGCCTAATCCTGAGTATAGGCCATCCCTAGCAGATTGTCAGGAGTTGGACAACCCCTCCAATCAGCAGTTCTGTGTACCTCTGTTGCCGGATGTCATTGACAAAAGTACACAACACCATCAACTTTGTAGTGGAAAGCACTTTTCACTGCAACATTACTCCCAATGTAGTCAATGGAAGTAAAGTTCCAGTGACGAATGCTATCCACCACAATGTTGCTGGTACTATGTAGCTCTGGCTCTGACTTCTGGCATTGGGTGTCAGATCTTCACCAATAAGCTAGTTATGGCCTATTTTCAGGACAAGCCATCATTTAAGTGCTTCCAATTGTTTATTGTGTGTCTGATAATCAGCCTCACCCTGACCCTAGCCTTGCCTCAACATTCTACTTTTGAACCCTGGGCCATCATCTGAAAACATCTTTATCCCTTCCTGTGGATTTTCACATCCTGACCACCCAGTGTCTTTGTTCCAGACTTTTCATCTGCTGCTGATTCAAACATTTTTCACAGCATAACCTCCACTAGTTGATAATTTAATGACTGCAACCTGGATCCTCAGTTTAGCCAATCCAAAGGTCCCATTCTCTGGTGAGAAAAATAATCACTGTGTTATTCTTAATAGAAACACCAATATTTGGTGGTCTATTTCATTTTGAATTGTCAAAATAATGAGAAAACACAGTGAATGCCATAAAATACAATTTCCTGTACAAATCAATCACTTACTTCTCACTCTCTGTTTTTGAAATCCATTTTCTTGTGAAACAACAGTATCCAATATACTTATATTAACCGTTATTCTTAAACTCTCACTCTGTGTCTAGCAAATGACAGGAAGTCATGCCGTGTGCATCAATCAAAAGGTAGGGAAATAGATTACACCTTTGATTTAGAGTTTATTTCTGATTAATTTGTATCAAATACGATTGAAATTCTCACTGAAGCTGAGAACAATTTGGAAAATGCTCGGAACAAACACATACAGCTACAACAATATTTATAGATACATAAAACACATGGTCACACCATTTACACCAACCAATTATTGTATTTATAATGCAGTCATATGTGTTTCCAAACAGAATATCAACCGGTTACATAAATCAGTCTAAAATTCAACAAATTACAATATCCATTATAATCTACTTTATCTTTTTTTCACATTTTTTACTGATTAAATGTTACTAAAGTGTTGTACACTGTACTAGGATCGGTTGACTACAGCAGAGATATAGAAATAATTCTACATGTATTAGTCACTAAAATCAAAACTAAAATAATTTTTCCTAATATGTACTATGTTTTTTCTACATATTTCCACTTTGAGACTTTATTTAGTCTTTAGCTAATATTGCAATTGTTGCAGAAAGGGGAGAGGCGTTCATAGGGTAATAGTTTTTAGGGTAAATGGTTGACAGGAAAAATAAGTTATGCTCACCTTTTTGTATTATGCAAACATAGGCACAACACATGTGTAGGCATGTGGTATTCAGTGGTCGGTGCTGCCAGTATAGTTTGCTTCTCGTATGTAGGGTTGCCAGTCCTCCAGAGGAGCCATGAAGAGACAATACAGGGGTGTGGAGTAATTATGGTCCACTGTTTTTCGATACTTCTTGGCACAAAAAACACTACCTCAGGTAGTTTATAACTACCTGAGGTCATGTTTTTGTGCTACTTGAGGTCGTATTTTTGCACCAAGAAGTATAAAAAAAACTGTGGACCGTAATTACTCCACACCCCTGTATTGTCTTTAGCTAATATTGAGAATAGTGAAACATATCCCAATACCAAGTCTCATAAAGGTGCAGTGTAAATGTAAACAAATTGCTACAGCTTTATGTTCTTTAGTAAAGATGAGCAAACTTTTGAAAAATTCGATTCAGACTCTTCTCTGAATTTCTTCAAGAAATTTGCTTTGTTACAAATTAATTTGTCGTGAAGTGTGTTAAATCAGCTATATCCCAAGCCTATAGTTAAACTGTAGGGAGAGTGTATCTCTTTATACATGTGTGCATTGCAGAAACATGCACAGCCAGTCCTTTTTTGTAGTGAAACAGATACTGTAACAGGCAGGTATCAAACAGTATATGGATATGTGCATCATCGTGCAGGCCACCAACAGTCCTAGCTAATCCATAGCGAAACAAAAAGAAAAGCATACAGCAGCCTTACGTAAAGGAAATAAAATACTGTGCGCCCCTGTAGGAGCTGTGTCTCAATGACTTGTTAGTGGAACAAAAGAATGACATGGAGGCATACCAATAAAGTAGTGGAGGAAAAAAAATTTTTTAAGCCATGTTGTGAGCAAACACATGCTTTTGAATCACTTCTTTAAGCTGTAGAATGACTGTGTGTCACTATTAGGCTCAGGTCACACTTCACTTATTTGGTCAGTTAGAGATTAAAAACACAGAACAGGTGCAGATCTTTTCATGATACCTTATGTGCGAGTAGGATTTGCTTCTGATTTTGGCTCATCATGCAGTAACTGCTGGATTTACTGTCCAAATAACTGAAGTGTGAACTCAGCCTTACAGGTCAATGTTGGTATCAGGTCTAATTTTCTTTACTGTGCAGTGGCCCAAGAATATAATATAGTGGGGAGGGTGCCAGCAGTAAGATTGTGTTGACATCACTGTTTATTTTTCCTTTCTTCTGATCCATCAGAAGAACTGCCCTCCCCCCAAAAAAAACAAAAAAAACAAACGGATCCTGTATTTTGAGCATCCACATTCACACGGTCAGTATTTTGTCAATAATTGATCGATATTGGTAACGCAAAAACAGGTGTGAGTCCAAAATAAAGAGATAAAATGTCATGGAAATCTTTGCATGTCTTCTGTGTTTTGGACCTACTCCTGCTTTTGGATTCCAAATCATGATCAAATCCTGATGCAAAATACTGACCATGTGATCGAGGCCTTATGGATGCTCCAAAGACAGGATCCATTGCGTTTTTTTTGTGTTTTACTCACAAATCAGAAGAATAGAAAAATAAACGGTGATGTCAACAACCCCAGAACAGACTGGAACAAAGTGTATGATACAGGGAGCAGAACACAAAAGATGCAACTGGCCTATGGCCATTTCGCATCCTCTGACGCTTTCTCAAGGCCTGATGGGATCGGGTGTAGTTGCGCCTTTAAACCCACCCCAAGCTATGAATCTGCCAAGCTACAAAAAGGAAGATAAATCATTTATATCGTTCAGTTAACAAGGTCTTAGTGCATTCATCTTAGTATCCACTTAGCCTTAAACTGGAGGAGGGACCATTGAGGATCCGAGCCATAAGTGAAAAAACTCTCTGCAAACCCACAAAGAGCAGTTATTGATCATTTGCCTTATGCATGTCCCATATATGATTTATGGGATGAGGGCTACCCTTCTCTGTCTTCAACGAATATACATTAGATTTTCATATATTTGTTTATACAGTGGGCAAATTGTTTTGCCGATATAATAAAATTTACAAGGGCAAAATCAAAGCGACATGTAATAAAATCCCTAACCTCATGCATTAGTGGACCCATACAAATCTTACTGCCCAACCGCATATGTCGATAATATTTACAGGAGCCACATTTGTGATTACCAGGGGGAACAAACTTCTTAAGCCAATTATACATAGTGCATAGTACATAAGGCCGAAAAAAGACATCTGTCCATCCAGTTCGACCTGTCATCCTGCTAGTTGATCCAGAGGAAGGCAAAAAAAAAACTGTGAGGTAGAAGCCAATTTTCCCCAATTAAGGGGAGTAAAAAATTCCTTCCCGATTCTATTTAGGCAATAAGAAGTACTCCCTGGATCAACGACTCATCTCTAGTAGCTATAGCCTGTAATATTATAACACTCCAGAAATACATCCAGGCCCCTCTTGAATTCCTTTATTGTACTCACCATCACCACCTACTCAGGCAGAGAGTTCCATAGTCTCACTGCTCTTACCATAAAGAATCCTCTTCTATGTTCGTGTACAAACCTTCTTTCCTCCAGATGCAGGGGATGTCCCCTCGTCACAGTGACAGTCCTGGGGATAAATAGATGATGGGAGAGATCTCTGTACTGACCCCTGATATATTTATACATAGTTATTAGATCTCGCCTCAGTCGTCTTTTTTTCTAAAGTAAATAACCCTAATTTTGATAACCGTTCAGGGTACTGTAGTTGCCCCATTCCAATTATTACTTTAGTTGCCCTTCTCTGAACCCTCTCCAGCTCTGCTATGTCTGCCTTGTTCACAGGAGCCCAGAACTGTACACATGTCCTTAAACTAATTCATCCCTAAGACTTCTACTTTTACGAAACGTGATAATTTAGGGGGGGTTGGGGGGTGCACCCTCTGCTAATTCACTGTCACCATCAATAATATACCAATTTTTTTTTATATCAAGCGTGCATCCCCCTTTAATAAAAGTAGAAGTCTGTATTTTACTATATATGTAAAATAAGTTATTCAGTGTCAGTGTTGATACCCCAATAACAGTAGAACAAGACAGTTTATTCACCCCAATTTGGGAATCAAGGCCTTATAGAATTGTTTAACTATAAAACAAGTTAGACATCCCAATAACAGTAGTATTATACAGGTTAATTACCCTTATTTATTATTCTAATAGAATTGCTTATCTATCAAACAAGGTGGACACCCCAACAACAGTTGAAGGAGATAGTTTATTCACCCAAATTTGAGAATCAAGGAGTAATAGAATTGTTTATCTATTAAGAGACTCAGGGTACTGGAGCTGCAATTCTTATTTTGGCTAGTAGGTGGCAGGCCAACATAAGAAATAAGCAATCCTGCTCTCATTATGGATCTATAAGAAACATGATGGTACAGAATAAAAAAAATATTGTGAGTCTTGTATCCTAAAATACAAGCTACAAAACCATAAAAAAGTTGAAAAAAAAAAATATAATAATTTAAATCACCCCTCCCCCCCCTTTCTGTAGAATAAAAAATATGGCGAATGGTGCAACAGAAAAACAGGTCAAAATGGCCAATTCAAAAAAAAATTCATCGTTTATCTAAACCCCAAAAATGTAGTAAAAACTACTGATCTGCCCGCCATACATGAGCCCCCATACAACTGATGATTTAAAAAAAAAAAAAAAAAATTCAGTTCTAATCTATTTTTACACTATTTAGACATAAAAAACTATATATATGTGGTATCATTGTAATCATACTGACCCAGAGAATGAAGGGCACAGGTCAGTTTTGCCACAAAGGGAATGCTGTAGAGACAAAACAGTGGAAGAATTGCATTTTTTTCCCAATTCCCACGCATTTGGAATTTTTTTCTCACTTCTCACTGCATTGTATGCCATGTTAAATAGTGGCATTAGACAGTACAACTGGTCGGGCAAAAAATAAGCCCTTATATGGATATGTGAACGGAAAAATAAAAAAGTTGTGGCTCAAGGAAGATGGCTGTGACATCACAGGGGATGGCTATCTGCGGATTGGCTGACTACAAGGTATTATGGGTGATCTTGCATTCCGGGGATTTTCTTTTTACTTTGTAACATGTGTAGCCACCACTTTAATTTAAAAAAACTATCCGTTACCATGAAACGTGAGGAAATTCGGATTCCCTGTGAATTGAATTGTTCCTAAACTTCGGATTGAATTCTTCCTTGGATGCTTTGATTCGCTCAACATTATTCTTTAGAACTGAAAAAAATCTTATGATAGAAACTTCAGGAAAAACTAATAAAATCATAAACTTTATTGAGTATTTGGTTTTGTCATGACTGATGACTGAAAAATTAAAATCAGACATCATATACCATATAAAAATTAAAGTTGTGTCCACTCTTAACTGATCTAAAATGTTGCTAATGAATGCAATTTATCATAACAGGTCAACAGGAGAATCTCACAAGATGATATCCAACCTCTGAGGAGGTTTTAATTCACATCAGAACCACTGGGTGTCGTGTGTCCCACAATTACCTCAGTAACCCATCTAGCTGCATGTTTTTTTGTTTGGAAAACAGTTGGGGGTCTATTTTGATATGTATGTTCTCTCACTGACTTGTCTGAAAAAGGCTGGCTGTAAGCAAAAACCATTGTCCTCTGTTATTAGCCATTGTAGGACTGTTGATTGCGATCTATAGCTCCCTGTTATCAGTCATTGCAAGCCGGTGAGTGGATGACAGTCGGTCAGCAGAATACAATCTATAGCTCCTTGTTATCAGCCATTTTAGGCCAGGGGAGGATGACTGTAGGACAGTAGAATACAATCTATTGCTCCCTGTTATCAGCCATTTCAGGCTGGGGGGAGGATGACTGTAGGACAGGAGAATACAATCTATTGCTCCCTGTTATCAGCCATTTTAGGCCGAGGGGAGTATGACTAGGACAGGAGAATTCAATCTATTGCTCTCGGTTATCAGCCACTTCAGTATTGAAGGCTGCCTTCCTCAATCGGGCTTTAGAGGGAGCGTTACTGTCCAGTCTCAGTGGGAGGTCCTTAGGTGGAATCTATTGTCTCTAAAGTAATGAATGGACTGGATGGCAGAACAAATGCAGAACAGGTCTCTCCTGCACTCTACCAAGGTGTAGCATGGCTAAACCCTTAACTCTGACAACTTCAGCATGAGCCCGCCTGTAGATGACATCTTTGAGTTTTCTGTTAGAGCTATGCCAGACATCCCCCTAACTTTCATCACACCCGAAACATACAATTTACTGTTTGTCATGAGTCAAGGACACCTGGACTGTTTTGCATAACTAATCTTCAAAGATTATGTGCCTCATGACATGTATCAACAGGACTAGATACACAGCTCTGAATACAGTATTTCAGGATTATCAACAGGATTAGATACATAGCTCAGCAGGCGGTATCACAGGTGACAGGATTAGATTTAAGGTTTAGCAGACAGTATTACACATGACAGAATTAGATACACGTAAGAGAAGAAAGAGATGAGAGGCAGCGCCTCATGTGTGGTGCTGTTTGATATTGAAATATTGGAACCCAAAGTAGTTGAGGAGTCACAACAGCTATTTTTCACTTCGCTGGTATTATCCGACCAGCATACGGAATGCCTGCGCTGCTGCCTGGATTCCTACCCATGCCGGGGATGCGGACATCAGTATGAAGCGGTCAGTGAGAAAAATAAAAGAAAAACTGGAACCCTGTATCGGCGCTGTCAGCAGGGATGCAGTACCAGGTAAGTATTGGTAAAAACAGATAATATCTTTATTTATGGTTAATGCGTTTCAAGGGGGAAAAGCCCCCTTCCTCAGGACTATACTATACTATACTATAGTATTGAGGAAGGTGGCTCTTCACCTTTGAAACGCTTTGACCATAAATAAATTATCTGCTTTTACCTGCCGACAGCGCTGATACAGAGGTTCCAACTTTTCTTTTATTCTTCTCACTGACAGGATTAGATACGCGCCTCAGCAGACAGTATCACACATGAGAGGACTAGATACATAGCTTATTAGGCAGAATCACACATGATAAATGATAAATGTCATGCAAAAAATGAGTTATCTACTGACACCCAATGTGTCTGAATTGTAGTATGTACAATGGTAACATATAAGGGCACAGTTTAAAGAATATACTAATCTCTGCAAAATACTGTGGTTGGTGTTTATTTTGAACATAATGAATATAATGCTAGAGATGCAGTGTATATTGACACTAAGTGTATCTAAATCATAGTGAACAGAATATAGAATATTAGTGAATACCAGCAGTTCTTAACCTTATGACCCCTTGTTCTGGTATTAATTAGTAACACTATGCTCCACCTGCTGTCTGAACAGTTGTGTTGCAGGCCCATTTGGGATTTGTTAAGCTGAGATATTGTGTTGAAATTAGTTAGGCATTATGTTTTGTGACAGTCATCTCTAAATTTGCTGAGATAATTGAGCAGTTAAGTGTGAACACCAGTGTTGAACTGGGGAACCTAGGGCCTACCTGTAAAATTCATTCTGGGGGCCCACTGTAAAGCTAAATGCATATAATACCTGCCCACACTGCCCAGTTTATTTATATGGACATAGGAAATGTATGGTATAGCAACTCAGCCAGCTAGCCTTTCAATTTTTCAGTATACTGTGCCATGTGCCACTTGTGCAGGGAGTAGTGGTCTAGGGCCCCACCTTGCTCAGGGGTCCAGCTGGGGATTCACTTGTTCCCCTGGGGGCCAGTCCAAGCCTGGTGAACACCACTGTACCTTTGTAACAAAGCTAGAACCAGCCCTATACCTCACTTAGATCTAGAGATCTCTCCATTCATTGCCCCAGTTGCTCTGCTAGATTATATTCAGGCTGGCAGCTCAAAGGGCATGCCCTTTCTTCTGTTGCTCTCTCCCTGTAACTTTCACAGTATCTAACAAAGCATATGGCCAGGGACAGTTAAAGATTCAGACTGAGCACATTCAAGTAGAGATGTCCCGCACTGTTCCCTCGGCGAACAGTTCCTGGCGAACATAGCATATTCGCGTTCGCCGCGGCAGGCGAACATATGCGATGTTCGATTCGCCCCCCATATACTTTAACATTGAGCAAACTTTGACCCTGTACCTCAGTCAGCAGACACATTCCAGCCAATCAGCATACCCTCCCTCCCAGACCCTCCCAACTCCTATCAAAAAGCAAGGACCGCATTCATCTTAGATTCATTCTGAAGCTTGCAGATCCGCAAATTGCGGATCTGCAACACACCATGCAGGCACTCCCCATAGAGATGCCTATTTTTGTCCTCAGGCTGCGGACAAGAATAGGACATGCTCTATCTTTTGCGGAGCCGCAGCCGGATGTTTCTGGGCCGAAACCCGGAATTTCGGGGCCGCGGCTCCGCAAATGCGGAAGCGGAGAGCTCATAGTGTGCTCTTCGCATCACGTCCGGCCCCATTCACAATGAATGGGTCCGCATCCATTCCACAGAATTGAGGATGTGTGAATGGGGCCTTAGGTCCGGATGCGTTGCAGGTGCGTTCAGTGAAAACTGTGCGATTTCACAGGCAAAGCCATTCAGTTTTGCTTGCGATTGCGTTTAGTTGTTAAGTTTTTCCCGCGCGGGTGCAATGCGTTTTGATGTGTTTTTCATGCGCGTAATAAAAAATTGAAGGTTTACAAACAACATTTCCTAGCGACCATCAGTGAAAAACGCAACGCACCCGCACTTGCTTGTGGATGCAATGCGTTTTTTACGCAGCCCCATTCACTTCTATGGGGCTAGGGCTGCGTGAAAAATGCAGAATATAGAACATGCTGCAATTTTCATGCAACGCACAAGTGATGCGTGAAAAAAAAACTCATGTACACAGACCCATTGAAATTAATGGGTCAGGATTCAGTGCGGTTGCTATGCGTTCACGTCACGCATTGCACCCACGCGGAAAACTTGCTCGTGTGAAAGGGGCGTCCTGACAGCGTCCTGACAGCACCCCAAAAATCCCTTTTTAGAACTGGTACATGAGTCTGCTTTTATTTATATATATATATATATATATATATATATATATATAAGAAAAATGGCGGCACTAGACAAAATACTTAGGCGGGTGCAATGTTCAATGGGGACTGACTATAAGCCCCAAACTAATAATGTAGAAAAACGAACTGCACTCCAAAAAATAAATCAAAAGGAGTTCATTTATTGACCCGTGCGGTGCAACGTTTCGGCTCTAAACCTAGAGCCTTTCTGGCTTGAGAAAGGCTCTAGGTTCAGAGCCGAAACGTTGCACCGCACGGGTCAATAAATGAACTCCTTTGATTTATTTTTGGAGTGCAGTTCGTTTTCTATATATATATATATATATATATATATATATATATATATATATAACAAAAAGGACTGCACTCCTGTAGATAATCCAAAATAGTGAAAGACTTTATTCACCCATAAGTGGCACAAAGCGACGTTTGGCTCAAACATGAGCTTTCCTCAAGCTTGAGGAAGGCTCATGTTTGAGCCGAAACGTCGCTTTGTGCCACTTATGGGTGAATAAAGTCTTTTCACTATTTTGGATTATCTACAGGAGTGCAGTCCTTTTTTTGTTCTATATTGGTGGGTAAATACCTATTTCCGGATTGGGGCCCTGCACCTGCTTCCTACTTTTTTCCTGGATGGTGCTGCTGACTATTTTTCTTATATATATATTACAGTTGCCTGCCCGTGTGTGAGAGTCCGCAGGACGACAGACTGTACTGTGTGCACACCACTCATATAGGGTGGCACAGTACCTTGCAGATAAAAAACTCATTACATTTTTACCCTTTAATATAATTGCAGTTGCCTGCCAGTGTGTGTCAGGCCCACAGACTGTACTGTGCCCACCACTCATATAGGGTGTCACAGTACCTTGCAGAAGCAGACCGAGCATGGGTCTTTTTCCATGGGTCTTTTTCCTAAAATCTATTCCATACACCGGCCCCTGATAGGGGACAAAACATAGATTAAATTGGTAAGAACAGATTTTTTTAATTTAAAAAAAGAGGACAGCGTCTGCGGAGCTGGGTATTTTTTGGCCGCATTACTGAACGCTCATGCACCACAGTAGGCATCCCAGGGGGCTTGTCGTCACCTTTCGGGGACCCTTTGTGTTGTACGTGGCTGGGTGGAGAAAGAGACCTTCAATGACGTCAGTGAGGACAAGGAACGGGACATGGCTAGCTTGGTATCCAACCTTGTGCAAATGGGGAGTTTGCGGTTGTGCAAATGGACTGTTTGTGGTTGTTTGCGGTGCGTTAAATGGGGAGTTTGGTCTGTCAGAGTTTGGTCTGTCACTGTGAAGCGGGCTTAACCCTTACACTACCTGATCGATACAACATCATACCGTATATTATTTGATCGTATATTATGGATTAAAACCCGACTCTCCGTCAACTGCCTAATTTTCCATGGGAGTTTTGCCATGGATCGGCCTCCGGCATGCCACAGTCCAGGTGTTAGTCCCCTTGAAACAACTTTTCCATCACTAATTGTGGCCATAAAGAGTCCCTGTGGGTTTTAAAATTTGCCTGCCTATTGTAGTCTATGTCGGTTCGCCCGGTTTGCCCGAATGGCAAATTTTATGTTCGCGACATCTCTACATTCAAGTAGCTCAGTGAAACGGACAAAAAAAAAAAAAGGAAAGGTACAAACAGGTTACGCCTTACAGTTACATTTTATTGAATAACTGACTGGCTATAATACATTTTTAACTACCTGCAATTACAAAAGTATTCAAATCCAGGTGCTGGTGCTGAAAAATGTAAAATATGTTTCGTTACACAATCCCTGTAAACAATATTGCTGAATCTTATTTATTATCTTTATTTTATGATATGACAGTTAATAATTATACATTTAATAGTCTGTGATATCCATGATATGTTATTTAAGAAATGTGTTATGAAACATACATATCACTGTGAACATGCTATTCATTTTGCCCCTAATTGTCATTATTAGCTGAAAGAAATATTTAATGTGGAGTCACACATAGCGGAATGCATCATAGGTACTATACCAGCTTTTATTTATTTTAAAAAAACTTGACTTTTTGCACTCACCACTTTTCTTAATAGTGAGTACTGTAATGGCTGTGCTTAGCCTGAAGGATGTGGCTTCCCATTGCCCAGAAAATGTATTAAATGTATTATAATTCAGATAAACACAGGGTGAGAGATTTTCCCTTTAATAAATTAAGAGCATCTCACTCCAGCACAAAGTAGATTAAGATCGATGTGTGATACGTTAGCCTTGATAAAATCTTTTTAACTGGTGTTAAAGCTGAAATCAGATATTACTTTAAAGTCTATGTAAATTACAAAAAAATATGTATCCATGTTTTTTTTTTCAATTTTTTTTTTTACAAAGGTATCTCTAAGAGATGTCAAAGAAAAAAACATGCATTAAATGCTACAAAATAATGGACAATTCTTGTGCATTTTATTAAGTGCTTTCAGAGCACAAAGATGTATAGATTTAAATGAGTTGTGAATCTCATTAGCTCATTGTCAATTCAAGACTTTTGATGAGATAATTAGAGCCATTGAATATTCAAAGAAATGTGCATATGTTTTTGCTTTCAAAGCAAACATATAACAAGGAAAATAATATCTTTTAACAGCATAAACCACTGGCTGTTAAAGAATTTGAAGCAAAAGCAAACATTTTATAAAATTGACAGTTGAGTATATTATCAAAATATATTTGAATGTGTTTTACATTATACTTAGTTTATTGAAATACTAGCATTTATACCAGATGTGTTATAAGCATATTTTATACCATTAAAAGATTATTGGTTCTGTACTATTTAATCTGTATTATATCACCAAGGGCTTTTTGGTTATGTGCTATGACATGGTGACAGGCGTCTCCCCCACATATGGTATTGTGTAGGACAAATTGCGGTGTTTGGCCGAATACCACATGTGCTTGAGCGCGATGCTTGAGTCAGTGTATTTAAAACTAATTTAGCCTCTATTTTTGAAATTTTTTTGGCAGGATTTGAACTCACAACTAAAAATGAGCCCCTACCTAAGACAAACTCCCCCAAAAAAATAAATAAATATGGCTCTCAGACTATGGAGACACTAAAACATGATTTTATTTTGTTTCACAAATGATATTATTGTGTAAAACTTAAATAAATAAAAAAAAGTATACATATTAGGTTTTGCCACGTCCGTAACGACCTGCTTCATAAAAATATCGCATGACCTAACCCCTCAGATGAACACCATAAAAAAAACGGTGTAAAAATAGCTTAAAAAGTGGGTTTTGGAAATTATCAAGATTTGCTTCCAAACTTCTAAGCCTTCTAACATCACAAGAACATTAAATGTAATTTACAAAATTATCCAAACATGAAGCAGACATATGGGAAATGTAAAGTAATAACTATGTTAGGAGGTATCACTATCTGTTTTAAAAGCAGAGAAATTAAAATTTTGAAAATTGCGATTTTTTTTTAGAATTTTTTGTAAACTTGGTATTTTTTATAAATAAAAATTAAATATTTTGACTCAAATTTACCACTGTCATGAAGTACAATATGTGATGAGAAAACAATTTCAGAATGGTTTGGATAAGTAAAAGCGTTTTAAAGTTATCATCACATAAAGCGACACATGTCAGATTTGCAAAAAATGGCCTGGTCTTTAAGGGGAAAAATGGCTTGGTACTTAAGGGTTTAAACAAGGTTTGATATATCTGGACTGTTATTTGTTTAAAGGACATAGACACACATAGATGAGGTTATTGTATGGCCTCGTCCCCCTCCAGTCTCAGCTTTTCCATATCTCTGTGTTTCCCCCTTTTGCTAAAGTGTGCATGTTTCTCAATAAAGCTGGGTGGGCAAATGATCATGAGACAAGAGTCAAAAATGGGGGTCTAAATGCTGTATGTGGGAAGCCTAGTAGCTTTATGAATGAGTGAAAGCTTTAAGTAGGAGGAGTGAACAGTAGAAGGAATAAGACAAATAGACAAAGTTGTTGAAAGGTTTGTCGAAGTGACGACAGAAGTGCTCTCCCAGAATTATTGAATTATGAAAGGATGATAATAATGTGTGATGTGTGTAAGAGAATCACTACCATTATGCTTGCATAATAGTTCAGACCATAAGGCATTTAAGGTCATTAAAGAATTTGTGATATCACTGTGCACATTTTTTAGTTCAGTTTTTAATGTTTTATTATTGTAAGACTATGCTGTCTTGTTGTCACAAGCTTTTGATTGATTATAGAAGACCACAAGACGTGGGCAAGTAATGGCAGAAACAGGCCATAGAGATCATCGTCAATTCTGGGTGTGGTGTGTAGTGATGGATGAACATCTAACGTATCGGTAGAAAAAGCAAAGAAAAAGGCGGCACTCACCACTGCGAATCTTCATTTATTGCAAGTGCTAAACAGCAAGTTCAGTACAGGGCATGGGCGTAAGCCTACAGCAAGAGGCATATGAGGTAGCGACAGCCGTTTCGCACTGTCTTTTCGCTTCTTCCGGCTACAATCAATGACATCCAAAACGTGCGCGTCTTAAAAAAGGCTTCATGCGCCAAGTTGCTAAGCAACGAGGACGCCCATTCATGCGCAGTACCGACATACATAATACAATGATGCGCCTGTGCTCGCACAAGGCTATAGAGTAAGACAAACATTCATGCTATGACACAAAATAGTCATAGCCCTAAGGCTGATGGCAATACATTATAGAACCCGGTGGCCCACCGGGAATAAAGTGAGCTCAGTTAAAAACACTAAGGTCATTGCGCTCGTTAAGACCCCCCGGGCCCATCACATCAGTGCGAATGATCCATCTTGCTTCTCGCTGGAGGAGGAAACGGTGTCTATCCCCGCCTCAGGATGGAGGGGAGATAGCCTCTAGTCCTCCAAAACTGAGATTTTCGTGTAACCACAATGATCCCTTCGCACATGCTCGATGAGCCTGGGGCAGCCTTTCCCAGAGCGCACTGAATTCAAATGCTCCCTGAATCGTTCAATAGTTTTTTTTAAGACGCGCACGTTTTAGACGTCATTGATTGTAGCCGGAAGAAGCGCAAGACAGCGCGAAACGGCCGTCGCTACCTCGTGTGCCTCTTGCTGTAGGCGTCCGCCCATGCCCTGAACTAAACTTGCTGTTTAGCTCTTGCAATAAATGAAGATTCGCAGTGGTGAGTGCCGCCTTTTTCTTTGCTTTTTCTACCGATACGTTATCATTGACTTTATTATTGGCTGGCACCACCGTTACTGCTATCCACCCACCGCCGCTCAGAACTTCACCATTAAGGAGCGCTTGGCGCGGTGCTGTCCTGCTCTTTTCTCCCTGTGTATACACGATGGACGAACATCTGCTGGGGCGGTTGGCAAAGGCGATCAAATGTTCGTGAACCGCAGTTTCGCGGCGGGTTCCATTCATTTTAATGGCATGCGAACATGAGAAACCTCCAGGTAATATTTGCAGCCACTAAATATTTAGTAAATGCGCACACAGAGTCCCACAAATGGACACTGACATTCCAGAAGTGTTAAGCGATTTTACGATCTGCGAGCATTTTTTTTGTTACTGTATTTTATTACATTTCACCTGCATGTCTGAACAATCGCTTTATATGCATAAAGAGTGTTATAAAAAAATCGCCAGTGAAACCTTCTGCGATTCTAATTTTTCTTAAGTGCACCAAACTTCACATTTTATAAGGTCTCAATATTCCTGTGACATTACACCCACTATGTTAGGTTACCCTGCAGAGTGGCCGAGCGCACGGCGTCATTGGTTGCTAATGCTAACTCGCTATGACACCGTGCGCTTCTTACCGCCACCACTGTACAATAATACACTTGTATAGATCATACAAGTGTATCACAGTACAGCGGTATTGGCCCGGAAGCGCATGTCGTCATAGCAACCAATAACGCTGTGCGATTGTCCACTCTGGAGAATGGGACGTCGGTCCGTAGTTTTAAAAAAACAAGCCCGTGTGCATATGCGGCCTTACTGTTACGGTTAGAAGATGGGATTGTATTACAACTGTGTGTGGGTGGGGACTGAGCTATCAGATACTGTCCAGCTAAGCAGAGATGTACCGGTCTAGTGAAGTGACGGTATGGTATGGGGTGTACAGCTGGTTTGTCTCCCCGGAATGAACCCAGGGTAACTGTAAATCAACCATGAAATACTGGCGGTGCATGCGGCCTAAATCAAATATTTCCACCTCAAAGCATTAAATACTTTTTTCCGTTTACATTTTTTTCAATTTTATTATTGTTAAAAATGGGGATTATATGCTTGCATTTTTCTCTTGCAGCAGATGTTGGTTCAGGGCTACGACAGCACCTGATCCCACGCCGAGAAACAAAGGATAGTGCGGGAGTTGGCCTATGAAATGTGGCGCAAAATGGGTCGCATACACCGCCGTCTGGCTATTTTAAAAGAATGGTCAGACATGGAAAGAAGACAGCCCCGTTTGATTAAAAGTATCCGGGACGAAAAATGCCCAGGTACATACGTAAATAACTCTTTTATGTTTTGCCAACATTATGTAATGTATACATTGCTAAGCAAAAGTATTCACCCCCCTTGATTTTGTTCTTTTTTTTGTTGCCTCACCCCCTGGCATTAACATGGATTATTTGAGGATTTCCATCATGTAATTAGTAAAACATGCCCACAACTTTGACCTTTTTTAAAATTTGTTAATTGTAAAGCAAACAACTAATGAGACAAGCTAACAGAAAAGGTCAATGTGCATAACTATTCACCCCACTAAAGTCAATACTTTGTAGAGCCACCTTTTGCGGCAATCATAGCTCCAAGTCGCTCTGGATAAGTCTCTATGAGCTGTTGCCACATCTTACCACAGGGGTTTTTGCCCATTCCTCCTTGCAATACTGATTCTGCTCCTTCAAATTTGATGGTTTGCGCTTGTGAACAGCAATCTTTAAGTCTGACCACAGATTTTCTATTGGATTGAGATCTGGGCGTTGACTAGGCCATTCCAACACATTTATATGTTTCCCCTTAAACCGCTCAAGTGTTTGGGGTCATTTTCCTGCTGGAAGCTGGACCTCCGTCCTAGCCTCAAATCACGCACAGAGTGGGACAGGTTTTGCTCAAGAATATCCCTGTCCATCTTTCCCTCAACTCTGACCAGTTTCCCAGTCCCGGCTGGGGAAAAGCATTCCCACAGCCTGATGCTGCCACCACCATGTTTCCACCACCATGTTTCATTGTGGGGATGATGTTATTTGGGTGATGTGATGTGTTGTTGGCTTTGTGCCAGACAAGTCATGGACTGAACAATCACTGTGTAGAAGCCTGAGGCCTAGCCTCCTTCCTATAGGCTTTGGACACAGGACTAGGGAGACCCCCACTGCGACCTATTTGGTTGAGAGGGAACTATAAACCCTGAATTTTTAGTTGAGTTTATAGGCCACATTTTTCGTATTCCCATTAAATTAGCAAGGTGTGAATCCATAAACGCAATAACGTTTAACTCTGCTCAGAGACTCCAAATGAATGTGTTGGTTTATTTGTCCCTTTGTCCTATTGTGTTAGTAATGGGATTAAGAAGTAGCCGACTCTGGTGTAGAGAATTATATCATCCTATGATACACTGAGGAGATAATCCCATCCCATGGGTCTCCTCTCGCCCTATTGTTCCATCAAGACACTGTGG